>CAJPEV010000078.1:80913-217857 GCA_905338385.1 Darwinula stevensoni
CATGACCCCCCCCCCCCCCCCCCCCTCCGTGAGCTAATTTCAAATCTAAAATTCGTGATAAAAAAAGGCAATTTGGGGGCAAATTCGCCACAAAACGAACTCAGCCTGTACCTTGTTCATATCTACCGCTTGCCAATTTTCGCATTTGCAAGCCCAATATTGTCTTAGTTATAGTCGGACAACCAAAATGTGACACACAGACACATGGATACACAGACGGACAGGACAGGACCATAAGTGGTCTCTTTCCTTTCAGGAAAAGAGGTCCACAAAAAGGAACATAGCTTCCTAATAGGCCGATTTCAATAAGATTTTGATATCGTGGTCCTTCGCTCTTCATTCATATGTCGCAATCGGCATCGGCCGATGGGCATGAAATCACAATCGACCATCGGCAAAATGTGGCCCCCGGCACAGTCCATCTTTTACGTCGTGTGATTCCATTTTTAGTGGGCTTCCTTCCCTGAAAGGAAAAAGACCACTTATGGTCCCGTCCTGTCTGTCGTGTGTCAGTGTGTCCGTGTGTCACACTTTGGTTGTCCGACTATAACTAAAAAATATATTGGTTTGATCAATGCAAAAATTGGCAAGCGGGTAGATATGAACAAGATACAAGCTGAGTTTGTTTTTTTTTTTTTAAAGCGAATTTGCACCAAAATTGGCATTTCTAGTGCAAATTTCAGATTTCCAATTTGGTCACAGAGGGGGAGGCATGGTACCCGTTCGCCCTTCAGGTTCTGGACCACAATGCGCATTGCGTACGACCCAGGCTTTGGGCGCGACGCCGTGTCAGCAACCAGAGCTGTCAGTTTCCTACCAACCTTCGTGGCGGATGGATCCAACCACGCACAGCCCTCCATCCTCCCATTATCGTTTCATGGGCACCGTTTGTCTATGTTTACCGAATATCAATATAAATGAGGAATTTGGTTTTTGATGGTCTAAGGCCGGAAAGAGTTGGCATTTTGTTCAATTAGGTGCCAAAATGCAGATCTCCTAAAATGAAAGGAGGCCCACTACTGAACTGGGCATGCCCATCTTGCTTTATCTTTTACGAGGATAGAGGTCATGTCGGATTTCGGATCGGCACGTCATGTGATACCTCACAATACGATATCGCACGAGTTATCTAATTAAAAAGTACCATAATAAGTATTGCAATATTTCCCAAAATAGCATGGTGTAAACGCTGTGCTATTTTACTATCATCCGAGGACATATGGCAAAACAAAAGCATTGAATGCGAGATGCTTCGCGTGACTCGTGCGACAACACGGAGACAAGAAGTCAAGTTCAGGGTTTTTCTAGGATATCTGCGCATTGCATTGACACGTAAAACTGTTGGATGTCTCAGTGACAAACCTTTCGGAGCAGAGAGAAGCATTCAACTGAAAATCTCTATAAAAGACATCCATTTCGAGCTATCGAAATGTGTTCCATTGAAAATGTTTTGATATCCCATGAAGACCACGGGGCAGGTCGTCTGATCCCGAACATCCCTGAGATGTGTCTGTGCTAGATGGGTCCCGACCAGCGACACGTGCCCAGAGGACATCAATTCCAGGTGCACCACACTCATTGGAGTCGCCTTCCCGTTGCCCTCACCTCCAACCTCACATCTTTTCAATCCTAGTCAGTCTCGTACGGAGGGAAAGCGACGACTTCCGTACCGTGTATCTAGAAAACTGACTCGGGGGAAAGTGACAATTTTTGGGCCTGCATTAATATTCATCGAGTATCAGCGACGATACTAACTGTGTATGATCGAGTAAAAGTATCGGTTGGAGGTCTGACCCCAGTAACACCCCAATATTGGATCAATATCGGCTGCCAAGGAATATAAATCTTGGCTCAACATTGGCACCCATCTTGGACCATTATTGGGATTACTACCGGGTCCCTTGTTGGACCAATATTTGCCTAAACATTTTCTCTGAATTCTTTATTCAGTGGAGGTATTCCCATGGTGACGGCATTTCTATTTGCAGTACTAGTGGCCTGTACCAGTACAATGGCTGCCTGTCCTTCCCCTGAATGTACTAATTGTAACTGATTTCAGCGGACGATACACTCCTTATTGTTCAACGGAGTATCTGCGAATTCAGTCCCTCGTTTCCTCCATATAATGTCCTAAGGATGAGGTCATAATGTGGAAACGGAGGATTGAACCCGCGGATTTTTTCCGTGTTCCAATACTCCCTTCGGATAGGGTCACCCTATCACTCGCAAAGGGAATATGAGCTTGTTTATGTCCTGGGCTCCATGATTCTGTCTCGAATATGCGGATAGCAAATCAACAAACAATGTTGATCTTCTCCTCCAGACCACTAGATGGAGGTATAGGTCTCGCTTTTCGCACAACACAGAGAAGTACCCTTCCCTCTATCCATGGAATCGTCCCTCACAGGAGTGTTTAGTACCTCGCCATATGTCTCGTCTAGTCTCATTATAGCAATCAATACACTTGGACACGTCATCATTTCTTATCACCATATTTGAGACAGAATCATGGAACCCAGGCCATAAACAAGCTTACATTCCCCACGAGAACTCATATATGAAATTATAATTCATTCCATCCCTTACTTACAGAGACCCTTGTCAACCAGCATTTAAAAACACTTTCTGTTTTATTTTGGACAGCCAGTTTTCCCTACTCAATTCTCCCGAGCCCGCTTCCCACCAGGACAAGGAGCGTCACACAGAATCAATCCTTGCTCTATGCAATCCCCAATTCCTCCTCCCGTTTGAGATATCTGAAGTAGAGCCAGACTTCGGTAGCGATCACTTACCCATTATGGTAACCTATGCCACTAACAGTAATACATGCATATCAGACCCGAACCCCACACTCAAATTTTACTTTCCTCATGGGAACTGGCAGGACTTCCAAGACACCCTCAATTCCATCCTTTCCGATCGTGTAGACCTTCTGTCTAATCAGGATACGGAGGACGCCGTCCTTCCCCTGACTAGTTCTTTTCAACTTGTTCAAAATGCTTCTTTCCTCACTTTCCTCCCCAAGACTCAAAAGCCCTATAGCCGCTCAGATAGAACGTTAGAAATCATTAGGAAGCGGCTCCGCCTGAGAAGACCATATAGCGACAAAGGATCCCGGTATTAAGCAATCAATTAACCAGTTGAACAGGGAAATTAAGGAGCGCATTACCCAGGATAGGGAATCTTACTGGAATAACCTATTGAGAAGCTGAATGATGAGACCAATCCAAAGGAATTTGGGACCTTACTAAAGAGAGTAGCCCCCCAAAAGTACAGGTAGTGTAATTAAGCCACTCAAAGTAGTCAATGAGTCCTTTACGACCCCCTTGGGCAAAGCAGAAACTTTTGCTACGTCCCTACATAAAACAATGCAGGTAAGATCAAATCCCAGCTTAGATCAAATCCCACCTTAGAGCAGCTTACTCTTCATTACTAAGTTCGACCTAGCAGTGGCTAAGGACCCCATATCCCCTCATGCCAATAATGTACACTATAAGCATCTCTTAGGGATCATCACTACTACATTACTACTATAGAGGAAATAACGGAAACAGCTAAAGCAACCCCAAATAAAGCGCCTGGGGAAGATAACTATATTTGCTCTTCCCCTTAAAAAGACTCCTATGGAATTCTACGAGAGGATTGCTGAATTATTCAAGTACAGCCTGAAAAACGGACACATACCTAAAGTTTGGAAGTCTGTCATCGTGACCATGATTCCTAAAGACTCAACCCAAGAGAAAAGACCCAACTCTGCCTGAATCCGACCGACCTATCAGCCTACTCAGCTCTCTACAAAAAAATATTGAAACGCATAATTACAAACAGACTAACGAACTTTCTGGAAGAAAAGAATCAACCACCTAATAGGCAAGCTGGTTTCAGAAGAAATAAGTGCACCACTGACCAACAGACCCGCCTAACGTATGACATCATTAAATCTGCAGCAGGCCAACATCTTATAGCAGCCTTTTTCGACGTAGAAAAAGCCTTCGATGAAGTATGGCATGCGGGACTCCTCTTTAAACTTCATTTCGAACTTCCCAAGTCTCTCACGCTATGGATTCAATCTTTCCAAACAGCTGGTGTTCCTCAGGATTCCGTTCTCTCTCCTCTTCTTCCTGAATGTGCACGACCTTCCTAACTCTCTTCCTACGAAAATTCAGGCTTCCCAGTTCGCTGGTACGGCCATCTGGTACGCGCATAGCTGATGTACGGCCGAAAATGTAATTCAGACTGCTCTTAACGGACTAGAAAGGTACTGTAACAACTGGCGTACTAATATGAATTCCGCTAAGTCGACAGTCCTCCGCTTTGGGAGGCAAAAGCTCAGACTTCAATCTTGCTCTTAAGTTGTATAATAAGCTTATATCGAGAGCCAACAATGCAAAATTCTTCAGAATCACAATTAATGATAGTCACTCAAGGGTCTCCCATATTAATGTCATCAGATAGAGAGCATACAATAAGCTTAATTGCCTTAAATTCCCATCAGGTACAAATAAATGTAATTCGGAAGTCATCCTGAAGTTGTATACAGCCTACCTAAGGCCCATCGTCACATGCGTTCGCAGTCTGGGCCCATTGTATGGACTCATAACTAAAGGGTTTCCCAAAAGTAGGTGTTATTTTAAATTTCGCGGCATTTCTGAACGGTCAAAGTTTGAACGTCAGTATTTGACAGGTGACAGCTAAAAATTAGGAGGTTTGTGCAAATGGAACGAAACACAGTCGGGCAACGCATAGAAATGGTAAAAATTCACTATAAAAATGATGAAAGTTTCGCAGAAACGGTTCGGAAAGTTCGTACTAAATTTGGTCATCATGAAGCACCAAGTCGCAGTGCGATTGTGAAAATAATCAATAAATTTGAGCAAACCGGGTCTGTTACGAACCAAAAGAAGTCTGGGCGTCCTCGTACTGCAAGATCAACCGAGAATTTGCACGCAGTTGAAGAAAGTGTCGCCAATGATCCAGGCATGTCGATACCAAGGCGTTCTCAACAATTGAACATGTCAACGAGCAGTCTGCATCGAATTTTGCATCTTGCGGTTTCGGTCAATGGGCTGCGTTATCGTGCGATGTTAGTCGACTTTTTATGGCCTGATTTTGAAGCTATGGACTTGACCGTCCTTTATTTCCAACAAGACGGCGCTACATGCCACACATCTGGCGAAACAGTTGGGCTATTGCGTGAGAAATTTCCTGGTCGCGTTATTTCACGAAATGGAGACATAAATTGGCCGCCTAGATCGTGTGATTTGACGCCGTTGGACTTTTTCCTGCGGGGATACATGAAGGGGAGAGTCGATGCTAATGGTTCCAAGACGACTCAGGAATTGAAAGACAACATTCGAGCTGTTATTCGTGATATTGAGCCAGAAATGTGCAAAAAAGTTATGAAAAACTTCGTCGAAAGGATGATCATTTGCCAGAAGGGTCAAGGCGGACATTTAAATGATATCATATTTCACACTTAACCTCCATGTTTGTACTTTGGATTGAAATAAAAATATCAGCACTTTTTCAAAATTAATTGCGTTTTTTTCTTAATTTAAAATGACACCTACTTTTGGGAAGCCCTTAGATTAACTTTCCCGAAAAGAACATTCCCTAATTAAATATGCCTTCCACCTTCCTAGATGGACACGCAATGAATACGTCTATAAATTTATTGATTTTCCTCTATCCCCCCCCCATCCCCTATTTATGCCTCCATGTTGGGGCATGATTACTATATAGTTTGGGTCAAAAGTATTGCAACATCAGAGGACTTGGTTCATGGTTTGCTGTCCCTAAACTATGTTTCCCGCCATCATTTAAACAGCTTAACCCTTTCGGGCATTAATTTTTAAAGCAAAACAAAAATATGCCATTTATGGTTTAACGTTTAAGGAGGTACTCTGCCGTAGTAGTCGAATTTTCTACTGATAGGAAGCAACACTGAACAGATTATGTGCCTTTGAGTTGACTGCACGCACCAAAAGTTTCGAGGTATGAGTACCATGACTGAAAACTCATAATTATCGGCAAAAATGTTGCCGTCCACTACAGTGGACACCATGCACGAAAGGGTTAAGGACACTCCAACAATACAGTTAGTAAGATGTAGCCTGTGCAACTCGAACGAAAGCACTGCATTGATCGTGTTCGTACAATTCTGACTTTGTTTGGGATCAACATCAAAATGCATAAAGGTCCATGAGCTGTCTATGAAGGTCCGGGGGAAAGCCATTGGCATGATTGAGGCCGCAAAATCATGGAGGGAGGTTGCTGGCATTCTTGGAATGCACTCAGTGTCAGTCGCTGGTGGAAACACCAGAAGTCCAGAGAGAGCCTCCAATAAGGGGCTCGTCCAATACACCCAAAAGTTCTTTCAACCTCAGCAAAAATGATATGGGTCATTCCATCGTTACTCACGTTATAAATGCACAAAATTTTAAGATGCTAATTCCACCCTGCCCTCTGAATTTTCAATTACAGATCGTCCCTTAAGGCATAACGATTGCAGGCATTGAGCGTTCGTTGGATATAATATTAATACTACGATTTTTTAAATAGTTATTCTGAGTGCGAGAAAATGGAAAAAAGTTTTCGTGACTCATGCTACTATTAAAGGACACGATTTCTAAGTAGTAAGTCTTCCGTAAAATAATCCTGCTCTATTTTTAATTGGATTTCGACAGTACTTCGCTGTCATTTAGGTAAAAGATGAGGGATATATATCATAGTATATAAACTCTAAAATCTATTCATAGTTTTTTTTTTAACTAGGTAATTTATTCGTGACTCACGTTTCAGAGAATGTGACTCATGGTACAGAGTACTCAAGAAACTAGAATGGGCAGCTTTTTCCATCCATTTTTTAAATATCATTCGTCACCATAACAATGGCAACGAAAAGAACAGGCATCAACTAAATTATAAACATGAGACACTATTAATTTGGCTCAGAAAATGTAATGGGACATTCCACGTGAAAAGGGGCAAAAGTACCAACATTTCAAAACGAATGGGCAATCCAACAGTTGATGTCGTCACGAAGAGTGCATCCGAGAGCATATAATTTGTGCTTTTGATCATACTGACTGCAATGTCAAGCAGCATCGTCATTTTGAATTTGAGGAACCCAATATGACCATAACCTGACTCTTCAGAGTATACACTGTTTCTGATACTTTTTTTGAAGATGTCATTTGGCAAGAGCTGAAAATCTGGCGGTGGGTGACATATGATGCGTCCTGTCAAGGAAGTCGTCTTATCCTCAAGTACCAATGCAAACAAATCTTTTGCGGCGTCTTGAAGATGAATGGCTTTTCACGCGTAACATGAGTCACAAAAATTTTCATTTTAACGGTCTTTGCTCTGTCTTTGCTTTCGGGGGCGAATGCCGTTGGTTCCTCTTAGGCTCTTAGTTATTCAGGATTCCAATCCATCACAATAAGACTCGGACCATAAATTTCATCGGTGCAATATCCTTTGCATGTGCAACTTCGTAACGTGAGTCACAAGTGACATGAGTCACGGTGTTTATTTTTCTCTACATTGATTTGGTGTTAGTGAGTAAATAATGCAATAAAGGGCTGCTGAAAGACAGAAACATAGGAAGAAGGATGAAGCAAGAAGGGAATAATGATGAATGAACAGTATGATGAGAACATGATTATTCATCGAAGCAGTTCAAACTTCGCCCCAGACGCTCCAAAAGTAGTATGGCGGTAGCAGGGCCGGTTTAACCCATAGACTAATACCTAGGTAACAAATCCATGTGGAAACAACATTGAGGCACCACCTTTATTCAATGTGAAAATGTCATTATTATCAACATTGTTTCAACATTCCTTGCTAATGTTGAAACAATATTGATGGCAACATTCATTCAACATTCCTCAATGAGTCCCTCGTGATTGGGTTTCTCCACGGATCAAGTAGAGGTAAATTCATCAAAATGAATCGCATGACCTATGGATGATGTACTACATATACAAAAGAGGATAAATCCTCTTCAGTATCTATAGTTCAGTACCCACAGAGTACTGAGAAGTTTGAGAGAATGGGTCCTCTTCAGTTCTGCAAACAGCACAGAAGCCGTGTATGCCTAACTAGATTACAAAACGAAGGTAAATTCTCTCAGCTCCTCTCTTAGAAGATTTGTGAATGGATAACATCAGGTTATTCTTGTGTGTGCTCTACACGTCTCCAATCACCTAGACTTCTATGCGCTCACACTAAACCTGGACATTAAATTTGTTTCAGAATCAGATTCTGCAATCAGAACTTCATAATTCCACATTTCTCTAATATATGTGTTCATTGATTACGTAATAATAAGAGGAAAGTGGGAAGAAAACGCTTTAATGGAAGGTGACAGATCCATAATTGCATTAGGAGGCTACAGGGGAACATGGATACCATCTAGCGAGCGCTCTTGGTACTTCATTATGAACGCGCCTAGACTACACTACCCTAGTAACATAACGTCCATAAGAGGATGCAAGACGTCTCCTCGATGACCGTAGGATAATTGGAAATGGTTTATGTATTTGTTTCCGAATTAAAAGAAAATCATTATTCAAATAAACGGCATGCAACTCAATAGTTGTGGAGTCTCATTTTTTCCACATTGAAACTATGTTGTGGTAGGTTGATAGTACTCCGAAAACCTATTGGAGAGGTCCCACCCTTCATCATTTTAAGAGGGGTTAACAATTATGCCACATCTAATAAATATAATCCGAATATTCCCCAATTGGAATCCACAGTGATGCGACGACATTGTATCAACATTGAAACAATGCTCACCGTCAACCTTCAACATTCGCACACTCAATCCACATCTCATCCATGTTGATTCAATGTTCTGTTACCTGGGTAGAGGTCCGCGAACGCTATAAGGCAAACCGGGTTGCCTATGTGCAAGGAAACACACTAGTTATAGGTTTCATACTTCCAGATATGTAACCCGGTGTGCTGTAAGGCACGCGCAGAACTCCACAAACAGGCGGCAAAAATTTACCTATGTTGCGTTTAAATACGAACACCTTGAATATTCACCGCATCTTAACCAACCAACCTTGAAATTAATAATAGCTATCATTGGTTTGGCGTAGGCCTACTTGAAAGGCCTGGACAACTGGACATTCTCGATGGTCCACGCGTCCGCGTCGCGTGGAGATGGGAGGACAGTATGAAGTGTAGGATGCCAGATACGGCATTTCAGGCGTACGCCTAACAACCCTGTCCACGCGGCCGAGAGCAGCTGCTCTCCTCCATTGTCCCCTATGGATCCGTCAACCACCAGGGCTGGAAGGGAAGTGGATGTTTTCGTGGTGACGGGCACCCCCAAAGACCTTATACTAAGAAGACTGGACACTGCGCGAAAGCAGGGTAACCGCAATGGCGGTCTATGCCCTGGTGGTTGGCCCTCGAACTAACGTCAACGCTTCCTGGAGCAGAGCGCTAGTGTCTCTTGAACGAATTCGCGCCCGAAGTCTGACGCCATTCCTATTGCGCGTGACTGATTGACATGTCTGGCGGAAAACCATGAAGAGGAGTTGGGGAGAATCTCCCCGGGAATCTAGGATTCTTGAATTCAGACAGAATTGCAAGACGATGCATGCTTCGTAGGTTACCTATGTAACAGGGAATCAGTTTATTTTTTGTCAATTTACAAACTGCATTATTTTCATGAACTGGAGATCTCTGAATCCCAATGGCAATCTCATATTTTCCCGAGAAAATTTTGGCTTAGCTGCCAGCAACAATGTGTGCGAGTAGAAGCCAGCTGTAACCCAAATGGATCTCAAGAACATCTAATCTAATATGATATCTAACGTTAATACTTTAAATGGAAGAGACCGAACGTTGTGGCGGCCGTCGCTCCCAACGCGCGAGGCCTACGATGCTAAGCCATTCCAGGTCATCCAAGGCCTAAAGCGCCAGGCCTTCAAGGCTCTTCCATTCTGGGCCATAGGAGGCTAGGCTATAAAATTTGAAAGAGGCTGAAAGCGGTAGTGAATGGCTGTCACCCACCTTCGGCCTAACACGCAAGGCCTACAAGGCTATGCCATTCTAGGCCATAAAAATCTTGGTGTACTTTTAATCTATTACTCGGCCAGCGTGTCGGCCGCAGGCCGCTCTAGTACGGCTGTAAATCCAAAGCGAATCTGCAAGATAATTATCCACAGCCTGTTTTTGTCCCTTCAAAATTGAAGCCATCCCATTCTAACAGGCCTGTCAACCCGAAACGCGAAAATGACCTTTTCGCTAGGGTTATTGAGGCTACTCAGCATTTTACTTCATTCGCCTGTTACATATATGTAAAGCCATGACTATAGGCCTAGTGCAAAGCCCTAGGCGAACACATGCGCGTGCCTTTCCGGATCCATGGGAAACCGATGCAACGGAACATCTCCATCCATTTGGCCAAATTTCTCCTGGCATGGTATGTAGGCGCAGTACTTGCATCCAAAGGCAGCCATATTTCACGCGGCATTCCAATCCAATGATCCCATTGGTCAGTTCTGCGTAGTTCCGGGGCCAAACACCAGGGCAGGAGGTTTCCCCGACATCAAAGGCGCCGCCACAGAGTGCCCAGTCTTCTTAGTATAAGGTCTTTGGGCACCCCGACCAAGAAAGAAAGTTGCGCGTGCGCACTGGGTCGTGTTGTCCGGTCGCTATGGTCACCGCGGACAGACGGAATGAACAAAAAAAGAAAATTGGAAAAAAGTGACAGACCGACCGCAATATCTGGCATTGCCCCATAGCACCTATGGGAATGCCAGATAAAAAGTCATATCATCCGAGAGGAGCTCTAATATCTAAACAGTTTCAGCAGGCCTTGTCCACCGTTTCGTCATCCCGAAGGCAGAATGATCACTCTGTCTCATGGGGAAAGGGATGATTCGCGGATACGTCATGGAGTACGAAATGGGTGGATTATCCTTTGCATGTACCATGTTCAGTACAGTCAGGGGATGATCAACCCTTGTACTGTCCTTTGTCTCCTGCACAAAGGACAGACGTGCACATAGGCAAGTGGTTATACTTGTACAGACAGTACTAATACTACAGTTAGAAAAGTCCCCACCATAGGGAAAACCCCCCAGGGCTAACAGCAGCGCCAATTTTGGTCCAATATGGGGCCCGGTAGTACTCCCAATAACTCCTCACCTCAAGAACAAGTCATAAAATAAATCACGAGCAACGCTCGTTTTGCTACAGCGCATCTCTCTGCGCATCACGGGGAACTAGCAACAGCTGAATATGCAAGGTCACTCAAGGACGGGGTGGCTCGGTTGGGAGCGGAGTTGGGAACACCGCGAGCCCGGGTTCGAGACCAGCCGACACTAATCGGCTTTTTCCGTCGAATATAATGGGGAATTGGTTAGATTGCGAAGTTGAGTGTAGAGTTAGAGAGACGAATTAAGCAACGTCGATATGTCATGCTTCTAGGTGAGCGATGGAGAAGATAGTTTGCACTACCACCGATGTAACAGCCGAACAAATGGACCTAGTTCACAAGTAGCGCAAGAATATTCGAGGCAAATATCAAGTATAGAAACCAACGTGCAAAGTTATTGTTGGACCTACGTCCAGGCACGTCAAGACATGAACAAGATCCTGATAACATCTATGGCAACGTCGACTGTTGAAATCAAAATAAATTCTGAAAAGTGTAAGTGGTGCGTTTAATAATAAACATTTTTAATCATATCTAGTGAGGAAATACATAGTGTAGAGCAGCGGTTCCCAGACTTCTTTGAATCGCGACCCACTTGCTGACGTACAGAACATTTTGCGACCCACCGGAATCCAGATCGAGGTATTTTCAAAGTTCTTATGACGGGAAAAAAACTGATCGACCTTTTCTGCAGGGCATGCTTTATCCTAAGGTAATGCGGATACAATGATTTTTTATATTGAGAAAATGTACGCGACCCACAGTTTGGGAACCGCTGGTGTAGAGCATAGGCGCCGTCTTTTAAAAAGTATCGGGGGGAGCAAGTACTTAATGCCCCTGAAATAACATTGACAGAAGTACTCCAGGATCCATTGGGGTAGCTCAGTATTATTATGGTACCAGAGTGACAAGCGCGGGGGGGAGGGGTGACACAGGGATCTCCCCCAGTTGGAGCTCTTAACAGAAAGGAAAATCATATTTTTCATTTCTTTCGTGAAGCAGTATTTTGTTTTCGATTTCCATGTGCCATACTTTAGTTAGGCCATTCTTGGGGGGGGGTTGTTGCCCTCTCAATAATATAGTTGGGGGGGGCTCGTGCCAACTGGGTTCGGGGCCTATGGTCGGAATGCCCCGTCAATAACGCCATCGGATTGGTCTCCCTAACGTTGCGACGATGCCCCTCTTTACTCTTGTACTAGTTTACAAGAAATTTACGCGTCTGGGGAATCCCCCAACTAGCCTCGCAGCTAGGTCCTCCTTCATCCCATCCCCTGCCTTTCTGAACATTGAACGAGCCTCATTGTTCTCTGTGAATTTTGCCGCACCAGTAAGCACTCCATGTGACCGTTCGGGAACAGAAGAATCGATTGTACAACGAGGACGAGATGGAAAGAAACTGCCTTACAGGGTCAATATCAATTCTTTATTTCCTAGACCACGTGCAAAGGTGCTGCAAAAACATTCATGCAGCAAACAGGTGTGCGTGCCCATCACAAGCGATCATATGTCATACATGATCATGAGTAAAAGAAATATCAATCACATGTCACATTTGGTCCCATGCTCATCCTGGTTTTGGAATCGTATTCCAAGTATATCTTGCAACCCGTCAAGTAAGGGGAAGGCATTTGAGGCGACAACATGCAACAAATCCATTTACCTTAGATTCATTCAACTTTATGGTGAACTTCTTCAAAACCCATTCAACTGGGTTCATGTCACTTGTGGAGAGATACATTGTACCAATAGAAGTCCATACATTCATATCTGAATTTATTTGGTGCATGTAGCCACAAAAAGACTCTTCCAACCCAGGGCTTCTCATTCATAAGTAGATCTTGGGTAGACATGTTTAAAAAAAAAATCAAAATGTCACCAGGACTCATATCATAAGGCATTTTGGTTAATGAATCTGAGCAACTGATGGGTATCAAAATATTCAGTGCAAATAACCATTGGATAGGCTTGGTGCAACCAGAGATTCAATACACCAGTTCATCTTTCAAACACCCAGCTTTCTTGCAATCCAGCAGATTTTTGGAACATCAAGGTCTCAAGTGGGTCATATGCAATTCTGTATGACTCAGCCCTTAAGGCACAAGCACATCTCAAGTTCCAAACTGATATAAGAAAGAGATTCCTACAACTACCCTGAATCATAATGTCAAATTATAATATTCAGCTGCCAAAACACAAAGAAAAATCTAAAAACTAACACCCCCCAACTCAATCGAGGATGAAAAATTAAAACAAGTTACGAAAATGAAAAAGCTCCACAAGACTGAAACTGACAACTGTCATTTTCAAGACTTGGCACTCATTGTTGCTTGCAAGATGAATCCTTCTTTTCCTTTGTCTTTTTTGACTTGTGCTTGTCTGACTCTCCACTCCTACGTCGATGTCGGCCCTGGATTGGAGCCATGAGGGGACCAGGTGCTCTGCCACCACTTCCATTGTGGCTCTCACTTCCACTTTCACTTCTGCTCCTGGATACTTGCTCTCTTCCTCGATGGATGGTTGGGTCGATGACCAGAGCCACATTATGCTCCCTCTCTTTTCCCAATCTTTCACCATCTCTGTGGAACAAGAAATGATGAGCCTGGAGATCAGCATGCCATTTAGTGGGATTAAGGGTAGGGAGAATGATTATGGCCCACCTGGACGACGGGAGAGGATGATCCAAGACAGGAATTCCCAGGTCTGAACACTCACCAACCTGACTTCCCTCAATCTCCTCCTCTTCTGTCCCTCCTCTTCTCTCCTAGGGTACATCATAATCAAAGCAATTCAGCTTACTGGCCTCATAATGCATCCTGTTGCCAAGGATCAGATTTGAGCATGCAGTTACACATAGTCTAAACTATATGAATTAGTAATCATTATACAATATGTGATAAAACTTAGCATGCATCACAAACTCCTCACAGAAATATACAACTTATATCCCAAGAGAACAAGTCATATACCTATTAGGCCAGTGGTTCTCAAACTTTTCATGTATGCACCCACTGGCAACCACATATTGGCTTCATGTACCCACCCACCTACTTAGTACAATATCAACACCCTGTGACCCCCTTTGGACCCCTGCCTCTTACTTCACACAATCTAGGTGCATTCCACTTTTTTTTTTAAATTCAAGTTGGTCCTCCTTGTGCCAGCAGAATCTAGCATTTATTTCTGAGATGAATCCCCAATTAGTCCTGGGCTTCCTGGACCCTCCTCCCAGTATGCAAACTGCTGCGTAAGACCTTGGGCTATGTTCCACTACAAACTACTGCAACTTGTGACAAGGAATCAGTAAAGTAAAAGGAATGGACAAGAGACCTGGAGATGAGATTCAAGAGAGGCAGCCACTTGCTCCAATGTCTTCATATTTTTCCTCCCCTCTTCTTCCTTCATCTTCATCTCTCTCAACTTCTTCTGCTTGGTTCGCTCCTTGGCTCTCTTCAGCTTTGCCCTTTCTTCTCGGTAGAGTAGCTTTGCCAATTCCCGATCCTGCTGCTCCATGGCCAGACGCCTATCTCCTGTAGCCTCCACCTCTTCTTCCTCTTGCAATCGTCTTGCCAATGCCTGGAATCAACAAATATCCTTCAGGTCTGTCCAAGTGATACGAGGCAGGAAGGATCCCAGAGACTAGGATCTGACTTCATCTTGGAGTTCTTGGATGCGACGTGCTCTTTCTTCCTCATCTTCGTACTCTCCTTCTTCAATGTCCTCTTCATCCTCAGGCACACTCACTATTCCATCAAATGGATCCAAGTCCTCCTCTTCATAGTATCTCCTTTCTGGTCTGTCAATCACACCATACAAAATAAAATATCCATTTGTCACACAAGTTCTATCTGCACCATACATGTTCAATTTATCTTAAACACAGAAATGGTCCAATGAAGGTGTATATTCATATTTAGACAGAAGGTCTGAATGTTAATATACACCTAGACATCAAAGAGCTTCTAGTCTAGAAGTTGGATAATCTTGCTGCCATAATGCTTTGAAAGAATAGATGCAACAATTCAGCATGAATTACCATCAGGGATGTCTTATGCACTAAGAGAATATAATAAAACACTCCTTGGAAAAGTGCTAAGTAGCATGCCAACTGAGTGGGCAATGGGTAGTGTATGATAGTACACCACCAGCATAACTCATGATTGCACAGTTAAGAGACAAATTTGAAGTAGAAGGCACCATGCAGGGCAATACAAGAGACACTCTGGAAGGCAATGCGCTACAAAAAGTGAAGAAAATGTTCCAACTGTTTGAGCTGCTTATGAAAGATCACCATGTAAGTCCACACAGTAGGACATTCGTGAGACTGGAATTTCTAAAACATGTGTCTATTGCATTTTGAAAAGTGGTTGTTTGGCACAGTGCCTTCTGCTTCAAATTTGTTTCTTAACTATGCAATTGAGTCACAAAGATGGTTTATTATCGTACTTACGTCTTCATTCATGCTGCAAATGTGCAAGGTTTACAGATTTCCATTACTATTTCAGTAACCTCTTATGCTGCTCAAAAGAGAAACAAGTCTGTGCCATTTCATGCAATATTACAGCAATGCCATCTAGTGGTTTTGATTTAGTCCTGACAGGTAACAGTCTGGTGGGGTTCTGAACAAATAACCAACATTAATGGAGAGCATGTCTCTGTGTATGAAACTGATAACATGTGTATGCATTTCATTGAAACACTCTGAATTGGTAAAAGTTCCAAACCACCATGCAATAACTCCCAGTGCAAGGTGATACAAGTGTACCCATGTGCTTCAAAGAGTTAAAAGGAAATGAGTTATAAATGAAAAATTTATTTATTCAATAAAGTCTTAGATTGAGATGCAAATATATCAAGAATAAGGAAAAAGTTGTGACGTTCTTAGGCCAAAACCCTAATAAAAATATGAGACTGGGACACCTTAACCAGAAGTTCAGGAAAGTGTATCAAGTATGATGTTATGTGATCCATACCAGATGAGGAAACACAAAAAACATACCTATTGACATATATCTTCCTCCTCCTCTCCAGTTCTTCCTCCTCCTCCTCTTCTGCATCTGAATGCTGCAATGAATATGTATCAGGTTTATGAGAAGGTAACAAGGAAGTGATTGAAATCACAGTTGTCCCCAAAAAGCAATCTGAACCTGAAGGGCTTTGGCAAGCTGAGCATCCCGAGAAAGAGCACCCAGCATGACCTCCCTGTCTTCACACAGTAGTTGTCGTTGTAGTTCAGCTGCCAGACGAGCATCTTCCTCCTCCCTACATGATATGGGCATCGTTAACACTGGATTCACGTTAACTCACTATAGTGAGTCCCTGACTCATATTTGCAAAACATCCAAGTCCATGGGACTCATTGACAACCACTGAACATGTTCTGACGGAGCTGAAGCTAGGCACCAGGACTCAAGATTTTAAAAAGCTAGTGTGAACCTTGATCAACCTATATAATAATTGCAGGGCTTGGAACTACTTTGCTATCAAACTATGGTTCTTAAACAAATGACAGATGAAGTTTGATGAAGTCCAAAGGTAAACACTCACAGCCAAAGGAAGGACCATTGGACAAGAAAAAAGCCATCTTGACTCTGATGGATCATTTCAATATACATGAATGGACAGATTTTCAGGGTAATGCATGGCAAATGAATTTTGATAGCACTATGACTCAGGACTAAGTGTACAAGGCCATTCACATGGTTCCAAAGCTTCTGATTAAAGTCTATGCAGTAAATGGGAAGAGGGATGAAAATTGATAACATCCAAAGGACAGGGTGAGGGGGAGGCCCTTTGGTGACAAATGAGAAATTTTTAGGACACAACTAAAACTGCTGCAATTCAATGAAGGAAAAATAATTTCCAAACTGTAGTTTTAACAACTGGGGATATCTACCCAAATAACCTAAACCCTTCCAGGTAAATAAGTTGTAATTACTTTCTCTGTGGCAAAGTGGCAATTAACTCTGTCATTCAAAGAGATGTGACCTGATTCAATTACAGTCTTGGTGTGCAACATTTATAAAAGCTAAAGGAGTAAGGTCTACTAATTCTTCATAGTATTTTCTACAGCTTTATGTTTCCTATACTCGCAGTGCTTCCCTTTCTTTCAATTTTTCACACCACTCTACTCTCACATAATGTACACAACATATATCACCAAAGAGTATTGAAAGAGTTGAACCACATGCTAGACAAGTTAGCTGCATGCATGAGAATTTTCCATAAATTCCTCTCATAGTTGTTCTCATACAGTGCAATGTAATGGGAAAATCATTATATCTTCCTTGAAAAATTATTATCTTTACTAAAGTAAAACAATACTCACTGAGCTTGTAGCATTCGTGCATAAAGACATTGAATCCTCTCAGCTTCCTCCTCCTCTTTTTTTTGTTCTTCTCGGGCTTTTGGAGCATCTGTACGCAGGACAGCATTTCGCTCTTTGTTCCCCTGATAATGCTGAGAAACTGTGTATCCACAAAAAAAAGTGAATTGAAACTCTTTATTATTACCATTGATTACAATTTCCTTTCTGGCCTGGCTATGGCAGACATTCAGGCCACACATAAACACACACACATATGCATATATATACAAGGTGTTTGTATTTAAGCACAACATAGGACATTTTTTGGCACCTGTATCAGGAGTTCAGGAAGTGCCTTATAGTTCACTGGGTTGCATATCTGGAAGGATGAAGCCTATCCCTGGTGTGTGTTTCCTTGCAGATATGCAACCTGGTGGGCCTTTTAGCTTTCACTAAATTCCACCTACAGGTTGCAAAATATGCCCTATGTTGTGTTTAAATACAAACACCCTGTATACATATGTATACAGAGTGCCCAGAAAAAAAGTACACCATTATATATTTATAAGTTTCTTGACAACCAGAAGACCAAACTGCCTAGAAATTTGAATAAAAAGAGTTGAAATAGTCAAGAAGCATGTCTTAAAATATTAGGCAGATCAGTTTGAGCTGAACAATGATTCATTTAATTTAATAACATGATCTCGAAAATCGACCAAACAGTTTATTTTATTACCTCAGTTCGAACAAAACAACAACAATCATTGCAAATCAGGAACCATCAGCACATTAGTTTATCTTTGGAGATGGCAAGCAAAGTTGTTGACAACTTTCCAAAGAGACTCAAGCAGTGCATTGAAGCAGGAGGTGGCCATTTTGAAAACAAGTGATTCAATTGTGATCCCAATATTGTAAAATTTGTATTTGTTCTCACTGGTTTTAAAAATTTGGTCATTTTCAAAAAAATTATTTCCTTTCTTATTTTGCCTGGGTATATTGGCCACACCCTGTATTTTCTAATATTTTGTTGATTAAGAGTATTTTTTATGTTTTAGAGAAAAATACTTTTCAATGTATTGAGATGCTGAGTACTGTAAATTTACAGGGCAAAAGTTGTACTTACATGCAAATTTGATGATGGCTGCAAAATGACACAAATTATGGACGAAATGATACCAATCCACCTGATATTTTAATGAGCATTTCCTAATTGAACTCTTTTTACTAAAATTTTTAGGCAGCTTTGTCTCCTGGTTGTTGAGAAACTTATAAATCTGTAATGGTGTACTTTTTTCTGGGCACCTGTATATAGCCAATTTGATTTTATTAATCAACCAATTATCAGTTTTAATTGTTATTTGAAGACTTATGCTTACTAAGCACTAAACTCTCCCCTCAAATTAACTCTACCTATGCCAGAAGATGCATAATCATTCATTGTCAAAAAACCTGAAGTTATGTCAATTTGGCTGAAATGAATGCAGCAATGTCATCTGACAGATGTGCAACAAATGATGTATCATTGACATTCCTTTAAACCACTCAGGATTAAGTTTTCTACACATGGCCATGCCTCCTGACAGGGGTTTATTCAGGGGTGTGAGCACATGTGAGTGCTCAGAACTTGTGCAAATAGTTTTGCTTGCAACATGGAGTACCTGCAAGAATGTAAAAAGGACCACACACACCCTACCATACTGGCATGGTCACAGTACCAAAAGGAATAAGGTTGTCTTGATCGCAAAAAATTAATGCATCAACATGAGCAGTGAATTGATACAAGGGAAAACTTATAACCATTGACAAATCGTAATTACAGAAAAGGAACAGAAATCGCCATGAAAGAGGAAATTTGGCCTCATGCAGTCCTGTATGACTGGCTGCTTATCTCCCACCATTGCAATCTCATGAAGTGGCCAGCAGCATGCAAGCAGACATAGTAATAAAAAATAAGTCAGTATCTGTATAGCAGGGTCCATTGCCCGTGCCTTCTCCATTCCTCTTAATGTTTCATTCTCTAATTTTCTGAGCTCTACAGGGTCCCATTAGCATACATGCCTTATGCACCTGAAAATTCAGATATTGGCAATTCACTTCTCAGTCTCAGCATTGACTTATCATGAAGGCCACTCAAATTTTAATCTATTAAGTCATACTTAAAATCTAAAGCAAGACCTTGCTTGAATCAGCAAAGCCACTTACTTTCCTCATTTTGGAGTTTGTAAGCAAGGGCTCCATCCTCCAATACCAGGAATTCTCTGCAAACTGCAAGAAGGGTAAAGTATTAATATAATGGAAGTCCTTCTCATCCTATGCCTTAAATATATTCATGGACCTAGAAGTCATATAAGGCCTGTTAAGACTAATATCCCACACCAAAAAAAAACTCAGAACTTCTCAGAGCGTATTGAATGGATGTAAACCCTGTTTTGATGCTCAAAATTCAAGAGCACACTCATAGCACACAAGTGCACACGAAGTGAAAAGAGTCAGAGGGTCTTGCCACCCTTGAAGAGCCATGACAAATGCTGGGCAATTTTGGTGCAGTTTCGGCCCAGAGACAAAGAACTGGAGGAAGCAATGGGAAGTAGAAGTAGATCCAGGTTTCATCACCTGTGAGGATGTTTCCCACAGCTTCAGAGGCTCTTCCGTTGAATTTCTGAAGCATGAACTCACAGAAGTCCACACGAGCTTTCATGTGATCCGGTTTCAGCTGGTGTGGAACCCAATGAGCACAGACCTTCCTCATCCCAAGGTGTTCGTGCAGGATCTTGATGACCGAGCCATGCGACACCCCAATGAGCTTCTCTAGTTCCCTGGTGGTGATCCGCCAGTCTTTGTCTAGGAGTCGCTTCATGCTGGCAATGTTCTCTGGAGTGACAGTGAAATTTGGACCACCTTAACAGGGATTGTTCTCGAGGCTGAAGGAGCCAGATCGAAAGCGGGCAAAGCACTCGTAGACAGTGCTCTGGGATGGAGCTTGGTCCACAAGTGCCTTTTGAAGGGTTTCGAAACACTGTGCCGTTGAATTTCCCAGCCGAAACTGCACCAAAATTGCCCCACGTTTGCCACAGCTCGTCAAGGGTGGCAAGACCCTCTGACTCGTTTCACTTCGTGTGCGCTTGCGAGTCTCCATTTTAACACAGGGATCTGAAATTAAAGGGAAGAACTACTAAGATACATAAGAATACACAGTGAAAAAATCATGGGGATCTGACAATAAGAAGTCACTTTTTCCAGGAACTCTTTGACCAGCCCTTGTACACAAGATGAAGTCTGCATTGTGGGGGAGTGTTCACACAGTGTGTATAGTGTTCACATAATGAAGGATACCCCTCTTTTGAAGCCCTTCCAATGTTGTCCACAAACAAAAGAAGTTGATTGTGACAATCATTCCCTCCCACTTCCTCATAGATATAGGCCTAGAGATTCAGAAACAGAGACTGCTGGACCTTCAGTTTCATATTGGAGTTAAACATTAGCAGTTTCTGTAATTCATATGGGATTGTGATACTGGAGGTTATTTTTGGACTTTCCATTATTCAATAGTGATTTCTTCAAAAAAAAAAAAATTCCATGGAGGAGGTTGATGGCTTATTTTCTCAACAAGGAACAGGGATGGTCTGCAGTAATCATCTAGATAAGGCAACAAAAATGTTATATTCCTTATACTCATTAAGAATTTGATACCTGGGAACCAGATGAGGTCATATTGATTCATGGTCTCTGTGTTGGACATATCAGATGAAACAACAGATAAAAGAAGCTAACCAATACATTCACAAGTCCAACCCTAAACAGGATTTAAATGTCTCCTTCGTTGAACTCTTCCTAGAGTCACTGTCTGCCTTCAGCATTTACATTATAACTTCATATTGGGTTGGCAACCCATCAATACCAACACTGACATTGCACTACCAAGTATACATTAAAGGAATGGTGATGCAACATAAAAGCCAATAACAACTTCAACAGTTAGCTTAATATTGAGCTACACCTATGCCCACTCTCACCTTTGTTGACTAGTCCAGCCCTGGGAAGAGAAGCCTCGAGAGCATTTCTTTGTGAGATTCCAGCTCCTCTTTGAGGGTATGAGTCGATGTTACAAAGACGACCAGTGTCTTTGCCTTTGCTGGCCATCACTTTCAGCATACACCAATGAGCTCTCCAGAGATTATTACGGTTAGGCCAGGGCGTAACTTCGGCCTATGTAGGCCCAAGCCTAGCCTAAGAATGAAAACTGAGAGTAGACGGAGATAGCTGATACAAGGCTACACTTATCTTATCTCCAAGGAAGATGCCACAGGTGCTACAGCCCCGAAGTAGGCCGAAGGTTTCAGCTGATGCGCTCTGCTCTTCGACCACGAGTCCCAAAATGCCATCTCTTTTCCAAACTATATGAAACTAGATAGTGTGCTGTAAATTCCGACAGCGATTGATCTGACAGCGTCCAAGTATGAAATATGCATTGTGAAATATGCACACGTGCTAGTCACCATGATGGAATGGCAAATTCGATTGACTCACTTCCGCCTACTACTGCTTCTGTTAAAGTTAATCGCTCCAAGGTGTTCTTCCGCAGGACACAAAATTCTAATCTTTTTCAGCTACAATTTGGTTTTCTGGTGTCCTTTCTTGCACAGATGAAAATTTTCAGTAAGAATGGATAACAGCGTAACTTAATGCATTGATGATATGCTTTTTAAGCAACCATTTGAGTTGAAAGGAAAAGAGATCATAGTGTTTTTCACTTGAGTTAGACAACGGTGCATGGTGCGGGTGAAATAGCGGATCGACGCAGAAAATAGGAGTTCCATTCTCAAGAGCAGATGTCGTGATGACAATGGCGACAACGATGATGATTAATTCCCTACTGAAGAGAGAGAAATCAATATGAACCCTCCCAAATACACAATACATTGACATGATCATTTAATGTCGTAGTGAAAAACTAAACTTTTGTTTCACCCAGTACTCTATTCCTTAATAATATTTCAATAAAACAGGTAACTTTTTGAGAATCGTTCCTGGGTTCTGAAGTATCATTTTCCACGCCGAACTCGCATAGGCTAGATGAGGCCTATCTAACGTGGACCTGGGATTGTCCATCGAAGTCCGATCCAGTGTTTCTACATCGTTGAGCCAAGGGGAAATTGAAAACATAGAGCCTTTTTATATTTATTTAAATAGACTGCGAGGAAGGTCTCCTGTTGACAACGAGGCTATGCTCGCGGTTCATCGTTTCCAGTACATAGTTTGATTCATATGAAAAAGCCTAAATATTCGGAGAGAAAGATGTCGCTAGTCACCAGGGGCACCAGCGCCCTCGCCTCCTCTCTGAATACCCCACGCATTGGTGTCTTAGTCAAGTGAAAAATTGTCTAACTGAAGTGAAAATCACTGTAGTTGAAGGATAAGAATTTGAAGCCTCAGATTTTGAACGAATCCTAGTGTAACACCCTTTCAATTTCAGATGATAACTCTTTAATATTTGTGCGTTATTTCTTTAGTCTCTTCATGGGTTCTAGAATTAACGTGAATATGACGACAGGAAAAGTGATTTTTAAAGAAGGTTTATTTGAAATAGACCTAAATGAGCAGCCAAATACCCACAGTGACACTGCAACTACTAGTGTCTTCAAATGACTGAATCATTCCACTCTGCATACAATCATCATCATAACAATTTTCAAAGCCGCTTATTTTAAGTATGGGTTTGCGACTAAAGCAGGACCAATCTGCATCCTGGAAGACGGATTCGAGCTTACCAGGTGGAATACTGAGACTCTCGCAAAGCTTTGCAAATTTGGCCCGTCCACCATGCGCGAAGCCTACCGAATGGTCTGAAAGTCATTTTGGACAGGAAAGCTTTTCTCTGGGAGTCTTTCGGAGGCACCTCGCAGACGTGTTGGAACATTGTTGGAACGTTGGAACAGCGTAGCGTGAATGGAAAAGGTGGAGGGAGGGGAGGGGGTACATGTGCCTCTCCCGACGCTATTCCACTGAGTCGGAACCATCAGGCTTGAGATCTCTCGATCCGAAGAAGTACCAGGTAGATGCTCGATCTGGCGGTTCTCACGGATGGTGGCATTCTGCATCCGCTCAATAGGCGTTTCCTCAGGCAACACACCCGTTGGGCCAACTTAGGGGCTTTGTTGGATTCCCTCATGAACCTCCTTTTAGACCTGTCCCTCGGTCCCATATCAAGCCAGCAGCAATCCCCTTGTTGGGCCAACATTAAACGCTGACTTGCGCACGACTTACGGACGTTTATGAGAAGCTTGGAGGAAGCATCTATCATTTGAATGTTCTGCTACCCTACCGAGGATCTTGCCGCTGAGTCTTTCTCTGGGTCTGGCTGGAAGTCAGTGGCGGCTTGTGAGTAAAAACAAAACTGGGTAGGCAGCAGTGGCGCATACGGAAGGGGGGGAGGCGGCGGTTGCCCCCCTCTGATTGTAGTAGGCACACTTTCGCCCCTCTCTCTCCCTCGCTCACTGCCCCCCCCTCTCCCCCTCTTGACTACAGGTTTGACAAAAGATTAGGGGTGCTTTTTTGAACAGAGAACTATCCGATAATGCTGTTTTATTTCCAGGAAATATTATGTATTTTCTCATGGAATAAAGCTGCATTATCGAATAGTGTTCTGTTCAAAAATCAACCCTAGGATTCTTGCATTCAATGATTGTAAATTTATTTCTTTCAGAATTCAATCAGAACTAGCCATCGAGGAAATTGCTTGCATCTAACAGGAAAAGTTGCGAAGATTTAAGCCTTCGATGAATGAAATGATACCATTGGGAGACACCACAGGGATGCAAATCACTGTCAGTCTTAACAATACAAATCACTGGGAAACTGTGCTTCTTCCAGGAGAGAGCATCAACCATAGTGGGGTAAGCTAGGGGAGCTGGGACACTGGGACTGATAGAAGCCTGTCCGGAATGATTCTTTATTCAATCTGTATAACAATACTGTAGAGCAGTGATGCACAACCTTTTCCCCATAAAGGGCCAAATTGGAATTTCAGCTCATGTTCGAGGGCCGCAGATACCATCAAAGATCGTGTCTGCCATACCCAAATATTTATCAATCAATGATTTTATTCATTATTATTAATGAGACTTTTGACCCATTTAAGTTCGCTCATGCGCTCAGCTCCTGCTTTCGTCTTCTTGTAATTTCGGGGGGAAATTTTTGAAATTGTATTTTGAAAAATAAATATTTGTAAACAATTTGGGCTTGGGAGAAGCATGAACCAATGTTAGTCGATTGTCGGCGAAGAAAGGATGTGCAAGGTTGGTTGCATGTGACCTGTCAATATTGGTAAGATGGTAGGAAGTATTGCCATGTACGTAAGACCAGCCAAGGTTGAGTCAAAGTCTTTAAAGTAGCGGAATTTGGCTTCGCAATGTGGAGTAGAGGTGGTCTGTCCGTATTAAGCTAACTTTGTTCATCAGAAGCGGGGCTATCAATGCTAGGACTATTAACACATGGGCGACGGGCCCCGAGAAATCTCGTAGTACGCACGACGTCGACGTCGTGCGTAAAACCGAGATTCTCGGGGCCGGTCACCAACCGCTCGCGAGCGTACTACGAGATTTCTCGGGGCCCGTCACCCATGTGTTAACGGAAGGGAAAGCGATTTATTGCTGGATTTCGCACGCATGGAGAAGAACTACACGATCCTGGGATCGCTTAAGTTATACTGTATGCAGAAACCGTAGCGCATCTAAAAACCAGCACCATCTCCCGATCTTGGGTGCACACATGCACCCTACAGTGCTTATCGAATGAATTCACCCCCCTCTTACTATGGGCTCCTATGACTCGCCATGCTTTTCTATGACGCATCTGAGGATGCTGTAACTGTTAATAACAACTAATCAAGGTAGATGTCGCCCACGTCGCTATGTCCTGTATTCTAAGCGGTTGGGGAAAGTGTATTCATCCATTCTGAGTTTTCCATTTAAGTCTCGCTTAGTCTTCCAACGAAATAAATCGTATTAATTTATGAAAGACTCTTTTAGGGTGATAATGACATGCCCCTAACTTCTTTCTCTCATTCAATTTGATCACATTAATGATACCCATTGAATAACGAAGGATTTCATAATCATTATTTAGAATCAGAGGAGGGAAAATACAACTGTGCTCTGAAGGTGCTCTGACATTCCTCAAGGTTTACTTCACTCGAACTTTTTAAAGGAATGTTGGTTCCTGCTCGTTCTGATCAGCTGTATTATGTCAAGTTTGCGAAGCTCCTTCAAGGTATCATTCTGGTCTATGGTAGTTGGGTACCTTGCTGGGATCGCAAATGTGATTAGTTTAGCTGTTTATGGGATGAAAAACAGATGTCACTCTCTTCTCACAGCCAGCAGCGCCACCGCCNTCAAGTTTGTGAAGCTCCTTCAAGGTATCATTTTGGTCTATGGTAGGTGGGTACCTTGCTGGGATCGCAAATGTGGATAGTTTAGCTGTTTATGGGATGAAAAACAGATGTCACTCTATTCTCACAGCCAGCAGCGCCACCACCCACTGCAGGGGGGGGGGGGTGAATTCATTCGATAAGCACTGTACATCGCATGCCCACTTTCCACCAAGGTTGGACCAATGTTACCAGCCCACTTTCACATTCAGCCAATCTGATCAATATTCAGGCACTGTATGCCCGAAGTCTCATGGTATCAGGGTCACCAGACTAATTTTCCCACTCATGGCTCCTAGTGGATACATCTGATTCCGTCATTTAGGAGCTCTTTAACCTTTATTTTATTAACCCTTTATTCCTTTCACATCCGGAATATATTCTCTTCGGCAGCCAAAGCCCTTCTCATTTTGGATTTGGAGATGGAGTGTATGTTGCCTGCCTTACCGGAGCCTTCTAATGGTTCGTCTTGTTAACGGCACCGTAGTCATGCTCCATATCCTCAAGAAAATCTTCGTGTCTCCGCGCCTTTCTATAACACGACCTCGAAGGGTCTGATCTACAGTGTATATTCATTCCTTATGCTGCCTTCTTGGTAGCTACAGCCGGTCGTACCTCTGCTGTCCACCAGGGAGTCCGCTTGGTGTTGCCGTGTGCCACCATTCCATTTTGTTTCTCGCTACATACTGCCACTGCGACAGCCGTAAAGCCAGATCGGAATAATGTGGATCCCATTCGGTCTATGCTAGGGTCACTCTGAAAGTTCGTAGCTACTCTCGAAGGTATAGGCTTTGAGTCTTGATGATCGTATCACCTACAGTGTTTTCACTTGAGTTAGGCAATTTTTCACTTGACTCAGGCACACGTGCATGGGACCCCATACAAAACGTTATCCCCTCATTCGTTCGATTTTCACCGCTTTTTCCCCTAATCTTTACCTGAAGGGTCTTCTGACGGGTTGAGAGACGGGGAAAAACCTTTTTTTTTTTTTACCTCAGTTTCACCGTCCCAATTTCACCTCAAGGGGAAAATTTTTGGTAAGGGACGTTCCTCATGCATGAGTGTCGAAGTCAAGTGAAAAAGTGTCTAACTGAAGCGAAAAACGTTGTATCACAGTCCATGTAGATCAACTAGCCACTTTTCACGATTGTACCTCAAGAAATTTATGAGTTGCGTCAGCTTCCCTGTGGCAGCTTTTTGTTCTTAATATTAGAAGACGGAACCCTTGGCATGGTCTTCCTCCCATTTTCAATTTTCTCTATACACCCGAACGGCTATCAAAACTTATTACCACTATCAATGAGAAATGTATCCATGAAAAGTTGCATGAATTTCTCTTCAATCTGTCAACACTGGGTAAAGAAGGTGGAATGGAATGCGCAGCAAGTACCAATCCCCTTTATCCCAATTCCCCTTTTAAAAAAATCCCGATGTGGAATTCCTTATCCCTGAAGAAGATGGAACCGAGATGACATGTCCTGTAATTGCCACCCGACTTCGTATGGAACATTAGGCTAATGTAGGGTGCAAATGCCGATCTGCTGGGTAGGACCGGGCCTATCTTGCCTCCATGGACGATACGCTACTCTTGCATATCACGATCCGTTTCTGATAATGAATTGAAAGGCTGCCTTATTCAGAGAGAGCACTGCAAAAGCTTAGTTCATTACGCTAATAGGCTTTTTTTAAAATCGCTTTTCCTCCTTCCCCTCATAGTCCTACCTGTCTCGGGGTCCTTTTGCACCTGAAAGTCGTGTAGCTCCTGATGGCATCAAAAGTTTTATATATATATTTTTTTTAACGGGGTGCATCAGCGGGATGAGAGATAAAAGATTGTGATAACTATGGAGATCTCGCGTTCTTTTTCTTTCCCATCTTTTCTTGAGATTTCCCATCCTCCGATATTCTCAGTGGCTATAAATCCACCTGACCTCTGGAAAGGTGATTTGTGAAACGTCTGAGGGCTTTCCTGGGTCGCACCTCCATTGCTCTTTAATTGCTCTTTAATGCATCCGACAATTTGCTAATCCTCTGATCCTCTCCCATTAGTACTGGCGCGAGCCATCATCGAGTTTCTTCCCCAGATGGGAACGCATCAACAGTTGGTAGCAGCGCGTTGCTTAGAGGTTCTCCTTAGTTAATCGTCCGTTCGCATCCTGAACATTTCATACAAACCGTCCGATATTTCATGGAATACATCGTCTCACACTCTCTGCATGAAATAATCATGTAACATGCACCATCTCCGCCGCCAATCTCCACGCTGATTCTCGTTTCTCATCCCATTCCAGTTCAACTACCCAATCGTGACTTGCCTTCCTCCGTTTCATGCTATTTTCCTCTTCTGCATAAAAATAGCAACAGTAAAACCTCGATTTTATTAACTCAATGGGGGATTGTGGAAATCCTGAAATAGAAAATAAAATAAAATCGAGCACCTCAAGATTAAAGAGGGTACTTTAACTAGAAAAAAGGCAACTGAGATGCAAAAATTAATCCATTAATCGGTCACTGACAGTGCTCATAACGAATAGCATAGATGGTGGACAAATTATTAGAATAATGTGGAAAAACCAAAAAAATTTTAGGCAACTACATATACAGTATAGCGTATATATAGAACATTCTTGAATCCTCAGTTTTTTCCCATCTCGTCAGGCATCCCTTGCTATTGACTCCTTTCACCCTTTCAGGAATTGAACTCACCAGAGTTTTCATAGTGATTTCAGGATTACGAGGAAAGATATGGATCAGAGACACAATGAGTTAAGTTTTCGCTTGTCAGACATTCTTTTGGTCTTTTTTATTTCCGAAATGTCTCGCAAATTTTCAATGAATTTCACATTAGGAAAGTTTCCTGGCCACTTCAAGGCTTCGAATTTTTTCTGCACCCACTCTGTAACTGAATTTCCCTTTTGGCAGGACGCATCGTGTAGGAATCAAAATTTCTCATTGGGTGCCAATCACTTGTTTGAAGGAAGTGTCTCTTTGTAACACATTCAGGTCCTGGTTGGTTCGTTGTTCCCTTTATAAATGTGCAGCTTGCTCACTCCTTTCACACGAATGGCACCCCAGACCATGACATGAGGTGGATGCTTCATCATTGTCACCACACAGCATTCCAGAAACTCCTTCCTGAGTCGTCTGCAGACATACTTCCTGCTGCACCTACACATAAATACTATGGGGGACATTCAGTGGTGTCCAGTGATATGAGTCCATCATCAGGATATGATGGACTCATATCGATCATAATGCATAAAGCATGTGACCATAACGCGTCGCTCTTGTTGATCGAATGAATATCCTTCATCGTTGGTTTTCTGAAAAACTGCTGGGAGAAAACGTAAATCCTCTCGGGGGATGAGGAGTTTTAGGATACTTAAAAGCACAATGGAAGGGTGTTTGTAAATTCCTCTCGTGATGAATAAAAAGCCTCAAGAGAGATTGGATATAAATCCCTTTCTGGACGAGAAGGAATACTTTCTAGAATGATAAGGAATGAATCTCCTCTGGGATGAACGTCAATCCCTCCTTTTTTTTAAATCCCTTCTGGGCAGATGGAAGGATAGAGAAAAACTTAGAGGCAACATAAATTGTACTTCCATCATCGTTACATTTGCGCGAGTACTGCTATTACGCAACTAGTAACTTCAAGTATTTGTTCAGCAAGGATGATGCAAGTTTTCGTCCATGTTTAGAGTTCTAAATCCTCATTCATTGTCGCATTAACCAGCAACGTTGAAGACTTTTGGCATGACTCTAGTTTAAGCGAGATCATGAATATACCAGGCAGAGGGGAAAAAATGAGCAAAGACTCGCTGTATCTAAGGTATGCTTTCGTCAAATCTCACTCAATTGAGAGAGAATGTAGCTTTCTTTCTATGGATTATGGAAAATTGGTCTAAATCATATATTTAATATCAAAGTTGATGATTTCGTTATGACGTGATATCGGGTAAAAGCGCCTCTCGACTTCCCTAACCGAACCTTGAAAGTTAATACCAAAATATTTAGCAGAAAGTCGGAAGTTTAAAATGAACTCCAAGGATGTCCGTGGAGACACAGCACTCAGACTGCTGACGCGTACCGGTGCATCTAAAGTTAGTTCCATCTCACGCTCGGTCATTTTTGTGACGTTACAAGTGTTTTTTTGTTTCGACAGAGTTCATTCTTCATTTACCTCGTCCTAGACTATAACCATTTTTTAAGTACAGGCCCTTCTGCCCATTTTAAATTTCAGACTTCTTGCAGAATGTTGACCATAATGTCGACTTGGATCAATGGATTTCAACAGTTAAAAAAGAAAAGAATTTTAATTGATAATTTTAAGGGATATTGATGAAATGTTGGTACGAGAACTCCTAACGGAGTCATGAACTCAAGTAGAATTTCACGGGCCTAAGATAATTTTTAACAGAGAACACTCACCAAATGCTCCAACGTAAAGGGGTGGGGTACTCCTATCATCCTCAAGAAACATCTCAAAAGTGGTTATTTTGACATGTGGACCGAGAATCTTGTCTTGGAAACTTAGTCTAATTTCAATATTATACTGCTGGGCTAGTATAAAAGCTCGTGCACTCACAAGATGAAATTAGTCGATTGTAAGCATTTCATGCACGCCGTTCTGCTCTTTCATCGGCTGACTTCACAGTGGATCGCACCACAGAATGGCTTCAATTTACCCGTCTTTCGGCACCAAAATTCAAAATAGTAATATAGAGCACCAACTGAATGCAGCACACTTACGTAAAGTTCTGTGGTAAGCTGGCATTGGGACTGGTGGAATGACAAAACTCAAAAGATCCTTGCCAGCGGTTGCCATTGCAACAACGTCCGTGGCCGTATTCTCATTGTTGGTTGTGAGCACTTCACCCGGGAAGGCACTCAGTACAATACTTCAGTATTCCTCTCGCATAAATTTTGGCACCATTGCGTCAAAATGGTAAGACAACGGACTTTTGACCCAACAAGTCCAAGTCCAACAAGTCTTATGACCCCAAGTCATAAGCTTTCAATTGTCACCACAATCCATCCTACCCAAATCCGTTCATCCGTTTTGGGGAGTTTCCTGGAATGACACATGGACAGATTAGCCTCCTATGTATATGATGATGAATGGATGGATTGATGCCGCAGGCAAGGAAGGCTTTCCACTGTGAGGAATAGGGGAAGAAGATGGCTTCACTCATAACGTCAGTTTCCTTTTCATCTCCCCTCAAGCCACTTAGTCATCCTGTCGTTGCCGAGCGTTTGACTTTGAAGCCATGCCAAGACGATGTCTCCTGAAATGGGGTAAGCATGGATCAAGTAGTGTGATCGGAGAAAGAGTTCAAAGCAGAGCCCGCAGCCCACACGATCGATTACGAACCACAGGCAATATGCACATGGAGATTCGCCGACGACCTGCAACTTAGAGCTCAACGGAGAATTACTGATTTCTTTGGCGCGGGAGACATCAACGGCAGCTAGCTGCGCGGTGCTGCGAATGGAAAAGGTTAAAGGCGTCACAGACGAGAGGAGAGATGCTTCGAGAATCACCACGATGCAGAGGAGGGTGCCGAAATTGGACTCAGCAAAAATGCAAACCAGCCTGGCTAGGATCTGACACAAGCAGACGACCGAGGCAGGAAGGTGGCCAGAGCAAGAAAGGGCAAGAAATGGGAAGCAAGCAAGCAAGCCAAGGGTTTCACCTGTCACCAAGGTGAGCTTGATTTCCACCCGAAAACAGACCGTCTACAGCCCCTATCGAATATCGATCGATATCTGCAAAGTTCGACGGATGGGTCTCTTCACTCTGACGCCTAACCATTACCATCTTACTAGCTTATGCATACTCTGGACAAAAGTGAACACCCGAACATGCAAGGGAGAAAGAAACGGAGATCCGGCAACGATAAGTCGTTCTGCAAGACGTATGCCAGAGACCGGTCGTCGACGCTGGGTCGAGGTTAAAAGCTGCCGCCCGAACCGGGGGGTATCCGACCCCTACATTCATGGACAGCACGAAGGCAGTGTGTGTTGCAGAAACGTTCTGCGCCCGAGTTCACCCTCGCCCACCCTTGTAACCCCTGGTTTTCTCCACGAGTTACAGTAGTTACACGGAGAAAATACGTGAAAATAGTCCAGCTTGTTACAAGCAAGATCGATGATCCATGGGTCGTCTCGCCATAAGAATGCTCCCTGGCATCTCTCTCCCATGGCATCGGTACCGTTTCCACACTTTCCACACAAGAAAAATATTTCGCACTGTGAGATATCCAATCGAGCAATCGGGCATGATCCAGAGTCTGCTGCAAATATTTGCATCATGATCGACCTCACCGATTCCAGAATCTCTACCTCACGAATTTCGGAAACAGAACGATCCAGAAAGATGGTATTCACGAGTCGTGATCTCAACTAAATCGTGAAAAGTGATCAAAGTAGAAGATCGATAGGTGGACGAGCGATATGCAGCGAACGACGTGGGGTAGTGTTTGCATCAGCGATGAAAGATACGTCAAAGAACCGGATGGAAGAGAAGCAAAGGCGGCATTCGAACGGAAACGAGCGCCCTACACGGACTCGAGGGACCTGCTCGCTTTTCTATCTGTAGTTTTCAACTTGTCGCATGGAATGTTATCGGTCCCGAAGTGGTTCGTTCAGAAGTGACGTCATGGAATCCCAGGAATCTCTCACGGTTCACCTTCCTGTTCGAGTACGTGTCTGACATTTGACGTGTATCCGAGATACGAGATAAAACCACTCGTTCCTGTGAAGAGAACGGCTCCTCGGAAATTTTCTTCGTCGACTCTCGATCGACCTGCTTGGGATTTAGGAAAAGGATTGTTTCGTAGCTTCACGCTTCTTTCTTTATTTCTCATCGAGACCAAAGAATTACTTGTCGCCGTTGCTCGCAGGATAAGGCACTAATGGAACTCTCCATCAGTCGAGCAAAAAGTTTCTTCCTTCGGCTCTCGCTCCTTCTCCATCTGCTCCCGACAAGAAATGTACAGGGTGATTACAAAGAAACTTCCGCACTTAAATGCACAATATCTCAGAAACGGTATGACAAGAAGTTGAAATTGCACAGGGGTGTTATGGGGACGTGCGCTCAAAGGTGCCAAAGTCATCACATGTTGTAATCAGGGGTGCCACTGTGACTTAATATCTATATAATATCTAATTAATATCTAATATACGCAGCAACTGTTCAATATGTACTCCTTCGGTACCGTGAATGCACAACGAATAAGTTTCTTCAGAGGGACTGCGATGTTCTAGTACTGTTCGACCCTGTATCTGTGACTCTTCTGAAACAGGTTCTAGTGGTACGCAGCACACACGCATACAAAATCCTTATAACTGCATTCAGTGACCAGAATGCGGTTATATGGGCGTGTCTTTTTCTTCAGCCGCTAGCAGCTGCTAGCGAAAAAGACGCGTTGGCTAGGCACGAACACGTCATCGAATGACGTCACCCTTGGGCAAGCAGCTGGCAGCAGAACATAGCGAACTATGGGAGCGCTGAGCAGCTCAGCCTTAATATGACGTCATGGGATGCTGGAGGCCTCAACAGAGCTAGCAGAGCCGCTAGGAAAAAATACACGCCCATAGACTAGCTGTGAGGTTTTTCAGCGGAGCCAAGGACGGATAGGGTTTCGACTCCCAGATATGTGAATCATGTGGAAGTACCGGATGTGTGAACCATGTGTGAATCAGTGAGACTTCTAAAACCACTTCGAGGTCACGATTATTCACGTATGAAGCATCAATAATCTCACCATACAGGCAATGATTTCGTATACGGATGCATCGATGAATGAAATCAAGACCCATAGGCCTACTTCCTTTACTCATACCGTCGGGGTTGGCTATTGGTCTTAGAATGCGGTTATTTGGATTTTGTTTGTGTGTGTGCTGCGTACCACTAGCTAGAAACTGTTTGAGAAGACTCAGATACAGAGCCGAACAGTACTAGAACACCGCAGTCCCTCTGAAGAAACATTTGTTGTGCATTCTGGACACTGAAGGAGCACACATTGAGCAATTACTGTGATTAGTGAGACATTAAGTTACAGTGGTACCCCCAACATGTGATAACGTTATGACGTATTTGAGAGCATGGTACCCGTAACACTCCTATGCAATTTCAACTTCCTATGTCATCCCTTTTCCTAGATATTATGGCTTTATTAAGTGCGGAAGTTTCTTTATAATCACTCTGTATTTAATCATGCAGTAAAGTTTATTCCGACTTCTCGAGTCCCACACACCCGAAGTACACAATCGTGAGCTAGTACGAGTTCATACCAACCACATTTGTTACTTACTTTACTGGAAGTTCTCTAGAGCAGCAGTTCTCAAACTGTGGGTCCCGACCCCCAGGGGGCTCGCGAAAGGGTCCCAGTGGGATTGGAGATAATTAAGAAATCTCTCTCCTTTCACAGATTCCATGAAGGCCATGTTTTCCGAGAGAAAAATTTCCGATGAATCTCTTCCTATTACAGCAAAAAGAAACTGCATTTGAGGAATAACCCAGTAAGCAGGTCATTAGGGGCATAGTCGAAACTCAGGTGAAAGTAGAGCCACTGCTGCTCTAATGACAGCATCTTTTGCAACAGCTTTGTCCTTAATCGCCCTGGGGGTGGAGGTGAGTAAGAGCAAAGCTATTCGTCAGAGGTGGAGTACGTGGGTGTGAGTTATGTGATTGTGAACCCAGTACCACTAATCTCTTAGCGAGAAAGCCCGAGACTATAGCCTTATCTAGTTCGGATATTACATGTTGACCGATCATCAATAATACTGATTTTGTGGCCTAGGGGTGAAGTTTTGGGGTGCCTTTCGCATCAATATACCTTTGTGAATCTGGATTTTCTTCTTTGGTAATGAAAAGCAAATATAGCAACCGAATCACTGTTGAAGGTGACCTGTGGATGAGAATCAGCAGCAGCAGTGTGCCTCGTTTGGATCGCATTTTCTCAACAAAGCAGACACACCATCGCACTGAATAATGAGTAGCGCTGATGAATGATGTTTTCAATGCTTTTTAAGTTTACAAATGAATCTAAACGAGAGTTACATCGCGTTTACATTTCACTTTAATGAGCAGCCCAGGATGCTTATCCCATCAAGTTTTCCTTTACCATGAACTGGATTTCTCTTCAGCCTGAAAATTGGGGGTCGCAAGCTTTTGGCTACCATGAAACGGGGTCGTGGGCCCAAAAAAGTTTTAGAACCGCTGCTCTAGGGTACTGGGAGTATCGGGCCGGTGCTAGGGGCCCCCACCGGAGTCACCGTTAGCACGAGACATGCTCCTCGATGTCGAATTTGTGGGAATCGATATCGTAGAAGTCGACGGGTGTGCCATGAGGATGGGAGTTTCCACTGCCGATCCGAGGAGTGAGCCTTCGGTAACCGTTACCGGAGATCGTCGGCAAGTATTCTTCCCTATAAGTGCGGGAAATTCCAGACGAGCCCGAGATTTCGAATCGGCTTCTCCTATACCATCCCTTGGAGATGTGCTCTAAAACTTCCAAATGGTTCAAGGTTTAGATCGATGAGTGGAGAACCACTTCTGCCCGTATTCAGATCCGCAGTCGAGGTCGAGCACTCTTTTAAGATAGACCTACCCCACCAAAGATAAAGATATTCAACGGTGAGCATGTCACTCCGACGTCTAGTTAATCGACCGTGTTCCTCCTTTTTTCCGTTTGGTTCGTAAAAGCATCTAAAATGCTCTTGAAACGATCTACCGAAAGGCGAGAGACTAGCTTACGTCATACTTACTTTTTATACTTTTTGGGTCTCATTCGAGGCTATTTATTTGTAATCCTTCTTCCTGTTCCTCCTGTTCTTGAGGATTATTTGTAATCCTTCCCTCTTCCAGTGAGTAGCGGAGAATGGAGGTAGCACTGTCATTTAAGAAGGGTTCACCCCTTTCACTTCTAACCTTTCACCCCTCGTTCTTTCTCCGCCCTGGGCACAGTCTGGCCCGGCCTGATTTCTCCCTGAAATAGCGTGGCTCTTGCCACTTAAAAAGAGTCTCCAGAGAGTCCCCTAAGAAGTCACTTCCCACTTCAAGAGTCACTCCCCACATACTTCTGGCTTCATTGCGGCATGCCCCCGAGTCCGTTAGTGCACCACCGTCTGTCCTGCCCTTGGGCGCAAGGACCCGAGTTGGTCTTCTTATGGCGTTGGAGAAATAGATCTACGTGGAGTCTTGACTCTCCACTCGATCCTCCTTACACGTCTCTTCTCCTAGACTTCTCTTCTCAACACTTCTATCCGCCGCATTTAGCGCCACTACTTGTTAGTGACCTCTGTTCGAGGATTATGTATTTCCCTTGAACCGTTTTATGATCTGTGAATTATTGTTTGGGCATCCATCGCTCAGTCACTGGCCTAGCAAACTGTTCACGTGATCACGAGTGCATCAACGAATCCCGCTACCGGCCTCCCTCTACATAGGCTACGTACACCCGCAAGTGACCAACGTGACAGCACTACTTTCAGTGTATGGGTGATCCAGGAAATCACCCATACACTGTTAGCAAAAATGGTTCAGCTTTAATCCCCTGAAGGGTGTTTCAACTGCAACTCATATCTACCCTTTGTGGGTTACATATTTAGCCTTTTTGAGGGGTTAAATTTAAAATCCTTTTAGAAAGGTTAAATAATTAACCGACCTGGATTAACATGTAACTTTCATAGCATACCTATAATAATGATGGTGAGAGGCTTTCCTCTAGCTCTACTGAGTGTCCTAGACGTCATTTCCAGAATTTTATCACTCATTCATCAGGACGAATAAATTAGGGAATGATTTGGGGACAATTATTTACTTTAATGAATTCAGACGTTCTATGAGAATAGTTTTCTCATTTATGTACGGGCTACTGTTTGTGAAGACAAGCTTATTTTGGTCTAAGATCCGGGAATCTGTCGCGAATATGAGAATAATGAATGAGGAAGTGTCCGCGTTTATTACCACCTATAATGAAGCAAGGAGAAACAGAGGACGAGGTCACATAACATAACTGTGAGGGAGATTCCTGGGAAAGAGGGAAGGACTATTCTATGTACTGTAGGAAACGGTAGCACCATAACTTCATCTAGTAGTCCTAGAGGGAACTTCACATCGCACAAATAACCCTTGCAAATGGTGTTTCACTCTCATCTATACCTTTTCTTCTGTTTAACCATGAAAAGGTTCAAACCTGAACTCTGGTCGGTAACATCCGATTCCTATGAAGAACGATCTCATTGGAGATGAAAAGGCAGCCTCAAAAAGAATACAGTATATTTATTTCTTTTCTTGATGGTTTATTTGAAAAAATTTTTTTACTGAGATCGTTGATAACTGGTTTTAATACGCAGGGACCCATTTTTCATCCGTTGAAGATAGTCGTTCGAATGTTTTACGAAAGTGAAAAACTGACTCATCTTCAGGGTGGGTCTTGAATCCTACGAGGTATGTCGTTTAGAGCATATACACATATCAGATCGATGGCAGTCCAAAAACCTGATGCATATGGCCCACCTTGTACACGTCCTACTTTCCCGCGCTTTTAAGAAAAACGATCACTTAATTATTAACTTTTTCCTCTGGAACTGGAGAAATTATTTATTTTTCATCGAAAAACCATTTCCCATTTAGTGTTTCATATATGTAACTTTAGAAGGAGTAAATGTGTATACCTGTTCTCTTGGATACTCATTTATCCACGCACGAGATTCATAAAGCACTCCAAGTTAAATGTCTCTCAATCGAAAACGATATTAAGAATTAATCGCATTTAAGACAAGCATCCAATTAACCACTTTAAATGGTTATTTACAGTCATCTAACCGTTTTTCACGGTTAATCCTTCACTTAGATCAAACCCTGAACCCTTTCTGCTAACAGAGTAAGGAAGACTTCACAACCTGGAACCGATGGGAGCGCTCCCAATGTGGGGGAGGGATACAAATTCAATCCAAAAGCAACGTATGCAAATTGAACCAATTCCCCCCCCCGTTCTGCTGTCGCAATCGAGCTGGAAACACCTACCTCACTCCTCGTTTATCGACATTTTATCGATGCTCTTAATGCCTGCTGATCCCTGCAAATACAGTATATTGGATTTCATGACACTAGAGGAAAGAGAGCGGGTTTCTACTCGTTAGGCGATGAGGAACGTAAGGGGAATCTCTTAAGCAGGACGTTTGCAGGGTAGGCCATAAATACCTCATATTCAAACCGCTTGTAACTTTTATATTTCTGTTTGCCCCAAAAAAAGCCAAAAAACAGCTTTTGCACTTAAATTATCAGCGTCACTTTGGTGACCAATCTTGGCTGTTTCAACGAGAATCCTTGTTCAAATGAAATCCCTTCACAATCAAAAATTGCCAAGCAGACCATGTAGCAGAAATTATTTAAAAAAAAACACGAATGGTTCCCTTTAAAAGTCTTACTGTAACCAAATAATTACTGCATGTGAAGTCAGCTGGAATTAAGTGCCAAAAAACGGAATCCAGCGATCTTCACCAGTTAAGGTTGGTGCCAAAAGAGGAGTGAAACCAGGTCCGTTCAGTGCAATCGACCGGCGGAGTCGAAGAATCCAGGTTCCCGTCAAGAAGAACGGGGATACACCGAAAATATTTTGTAAAAGTTACTGTGAGCCCTTGTGTGTCTCGTTGAGATTGAGTTGATTCTATGAGAAGTTATCAGTACAGGAAATAATACTGATTTGGTGTGAACTTTTATGACCCACTCTGTAGACAACAAAATACTGGCGGCACCTCGATTTACCACCAAAGCTTTAATATTGGCCCGAACGCCGATTCTAGGCTGACGCTAGGCTGATTCTGGAAAACGAGAACCAGGATCCTCAAAGTTCGTTTACGAACATTTTTTGGACGATCCATTTCAAGGAAATTCGCTCAAGCTTTTCATTTTCCACCTATTACACCTCAGTGCGATAATTTTATTATATCGGACTGCATTATTGAAACTTCTCGACTCCTACAGAAGCCACTCCAAACTTCAGTACCGTGTATGACGGCAAAAATGACCGAGACCCGAAGCGAGTGCAAGAACAGTTAAGTGAAAAATCCTAGTCGATTCCGAGGGCCTAACGAAACGAATTCTATCCCAAGAGTAGGATCGGTGAATGCGAGAGACCGGAAGAGTGGGATCCCGTATCTTTCTCTCTGCAGACCGACCGGTTGAAACGCTGGTATGCATCCGTCGACGGAAGACTCGAGAAAAGAAGGTATCCATGAATCCGAGGGGGAGATCAACGACCAGAAGGGCATCGTCGCTTGCTTGCCCTCGTTAGGCGACGAGCCAAATATAAACTGGCAGCACCCAGGCACGCGGGTCGAGAATCTCTGCCCAACCCGATGGCGACATTCGAGTAAATTCGTAAAAGAAGTTGGCCTGCTCGCAGAAGTGCTCGGATGCCGGAACTTGCGAATTCCCCTCCACTAATTCTGGGGTATGAATCATGTAGCGAGATGGAATTTCCTTCTACTTTCCATGACCTTTCCTGGAATGCTAGTCGGATTCACGGGCTTGTCGTTTCCGGGATTGCGTTCGTACTCCTTAAAGATAGATACGACGTTCGCTGATTTCCGATCCCTCGGCACTTCTCGAAGAAAATGTTACTCCTGAAGATGATTCCCGATGAAACCTCAACCCTTCACCGAATTTTTCGAGAAGATCCCCCGGAATCTCATCGGAATCGATGACCTTTCTTGCTTTAGGCTTCCCCATCGTACAATAAGTTGTTCTGCGATGAGGATATACTTGAAAAACAGGCGTGCGACTTCAGTCGATGCAGGTATCTCATGGAGTCCACTCGCGGAAACGTAAGCAAATAAATCTTGGCACGATCCTGCCGTGCTTCTTTCGTTCGCGACAGACTCTCGTTGTTCGTTCTTCAAGCGCTGGATGGATCCTTGCTCCTGATGCTCAACTTCAATAACCAACTTCAATTTTTGAAATGACAAAATTTGCATCTTCTTCTCCTAATCGAGACGACACAGAAATACTGGTAAATAAAAAAAAGGAGCATTGCCTGATCTCAAGCTTCACAATGAACTATTTACTTGCTTTGAAAAATGTGAATAGTTCGGGAAATGGTGCTTTTGTGCATGGGGTCATTTTGCCTTTTCCCCCCCAACTTCAAGAGGACAAATCTGAAAGATCAATTTACATCGACTCCTGATTTACCAGTTTCACATAACTCCCAATAGCCATGATTGTTTTTACAGCTGAATCCGAGCCGGTGGTGCAACTAATGCTGATGTTAAATGGACACGGAATGACCCAATTGCGAAGGGAGAGGATAGGGAACTGACATGTAACTCCTGCTCTACGTATCACTCCAAAACCATAGAACCGGCAGTAGTTTTAGTGAATAGAAAAAATTTTTTCTGACGGTGTAATTCAACGAAATATTAGTGGGAAACCATGTCCATGAATGCTGCCTTCACATTTATTGATGTCTCTATTGCGACTTTGAATGAGTTGCGCAAATGATCAAATCATGTTTCGACCTTTGGCCTTGAAAACCGGCTGCACCCGACACGGCATGCCTTTAATCGACTTACGGCAGGTATCTGCAGGTGTTTCATCTGGGCTTCGCGGGGACCATGGAAGATGGCGAACGTTCCTTCCTTTCTTCCATTCATTCCTTATACCTGACCCCATGAAAGATGTCGTCGTCTTCACTTGTTCCCACTTCCCAGTCACTTCCACTTACGAGGACTTGAGCAGATGGAATGAGGAAGTCGCTTAGAATGATGATGTACTTCTTGCCACTTTGCGTGCCCTTCACGACTTTGAAAAACCCAGTTCCTCGCATCAAAATGCAACCCCAAACCGTCTCGATCCCCCCCCCCCCCCCCCCCCCCCACCCCCGGGGGGAATCTTCAAACAAAATACGCCACTGCTCCTGGCAATTTGAGTTCTCTCGCAGCCAGAGCTGAAAATAGGAAACTTTCATATTGGAGGAAGGAAGATGCTGGAGTCTCCTCAGTCCCCTCCCTCTTCCCTTGTGTAAGCCTCTGCAGTTGACATTTCCTCTCATGATCAGCAATATTTTCTCCCCCACCCCCTCTCCCTTGGGCAATGACAATGATATCTAGTATCAATTCACTGAGCCAGCATATGCAAAATAGCACATCGGCTGCATACTGTACAATAGATGTGGAATGAGCTTTTACGATTTAGAATTGACTCGAGAGGGTTTACAACGATAAAGTGGACAGGGGAGTACGAATTCACAGAAAGAAGGCTGCAAAACAGGTAGCATACACTGTCCGCAATTCCTGGTCCTCTCTTCGAAAGGAACAAGCCCAACCATTTGTTCTTGGTACAGTGCTTTTCACTTAATTTAGACAATATTTAACTTGATTCAGATACCCTTGCATGAGAAACAACTCATGCACTGTGGGCTTTGCAGGTCAGGCAATAATAGGGAAGCGCAGGAAGAAATCTTCAATCAAGACGTCTCCGCACAGCGTCTTTCAAGGAAGTGTACGATGTTTTGCTGATTTGAACTCCAAATCAATCTCGCAATTCCGCAGATTTATTCTTTCCTGCAGCCTAGTTGATCTCATGTGCTACTTTGTTCGTAATGCTAAAAGTAGCCATTTATGAAACACATGAAAATCTCTTGTCATTCGTGCTGCTACAACTTGCCGAAAATAAATTCTCCACGGTTTTATTCCTAATACAAGTAGCAACTTCTGGTAAGAAGCAGAATAGTGCCGTCTTATGCCAAAAAGATACAGCCCTGTAAAGTCAGAAAAGGGCAAAATTTTCAGTCATCCCTGGAATTACCCCCCTGTGACTTACAGAGGCTGAAACCACCAGCTGCAAATGATGCATCATTTTTGTTAGGACATTACCTCACTCAGGGGTATAAGCCCAATCAAGATTAATGCAGTCTTTCATGGTTCACTATTTTTCGAAAATTGGTCAGATTTTTCACAATATTGAGGAAATTTTCAATGTTGTCAATTTGACAGAATAAAAATGGTATTTTTTTTCGCCCCATCTACAAAATGTTATTAAATGAAATTTTAATGAGTTTGGGTTCCTATGTTTGTGGAAAAATTTTTGGAACAAGACTGAGGTACTGGATTTTTTGGCCTATTATTGCCTACAAACCCACTGTGTCATAGTTGATTGAAAATCACTGCAGATGCCCTCGCGGACATTGTGATTCAAGATGGCACCGTCCAGTGACTGTGATGCTTGGGCATGCTACGCCGGTTTTGTAACTGTGTTCCGAACGGAGGCCTACAGTGTGTTTCATGGGTTCGCCACTTTTTTTAAGTAGACGTTCAATAGGTTTGACTAATATGTGTTTGTACGAAGCCGGAAATTAAGAGTGATTTATCTTGCGGTGGACGTGTTGGAGTCAAATACACTGTTTCCGGATTGAATTCGTACCAACCCCCTATCGTGGAGAATGGAGAAAATACAAAGTTCCGAAGGTTCCGCTCCTTATAAGTATAACCACCCATGTGTAAGGTGTCATTACCCGAAATCTATGGAGGCGCAAATATAGGAGAGTATGAATTCAATCCGGAAAGTGTATGAGAATGTACATCTTTGAAAAGCGCTGGTCTCTGGCTCATCGAAGTGATGTGAGCATAGTAAAGGTTTGGGTTTTAGGCGTCCTTCCTTGAGGGGATTTGTGAACCCCGCAAAATTGACAGCTTTGGCTTCTGCGCCGCCATTAGGCCAACTATCAGCAAATTCTAAAAATATCAAACTTAAAAATTAAAACTGATATGTTCAAGGAAGAAGCTTTGTGGTAGCTTTAAATGTAGGCCTATTATTCAAACTGTTTCTTGTTTTTTATGTCACAAACCTAAGCCTAGCAGGTCAGAGGGATAAAATTGAGTAGAATAAGTCGAAAGGATGATGTCATGGTAGTAGATTATTATGCAGGTGAGGATGATCTAGGTCTATAGAGGAGGTCTTGCACGTGATCCTCTGAAGCAGGGTTGGAGTGCAGTCTTGATTGATGGAGTAGGCCTACTGTGTGAAGTGAACTGGCTCTTTCCATCAGTGTGCTTCCAAGTAATTCCCATTACCCTGCCATGGTAGAATGCTGAGCTACCCATGTAGATAGATTTCTTCCTCATGCATGAGTTGTACTCCCTGTTTTATTTTTTTGCGATTCATAAACTTCTTTTATTTGTTGATTTGTTTGTTTCATTTTGAAATCAGTATGAGTTCCCATGAGGGTTTCCTCATGGATGTTGTTTAATGTGCATGCTGCTTATTGCATGACCTTTCTATTATTTTATCATCAGTAGCTTCAGCTAAGGTCTACTGTGGCTTGCTTGAATGGTGACTGCATTTATAATTCACACATTTTAATTGAGATCATTTTTTGCTGCCTTCTTTGGCTTATACTTAAAAAAACAAGATGGCATAAGTACTCCAGTACCAAAAACACAGCCTATCCCAATTCTGCACTCAAGCCTTTCACAATAATTTGAAAAATGGCAAATTGCAGTTTCTAAGACACTATTAGGGACTGATCATGATGGTTAACAGTTAGCCTATATAGGGATGGCAAGTGATGGCAAGAAATGTTTATTAGTCAGGGGACAGGACCCAAGTCCAGCTGCAACCTCTTCTGTACCTCTCTCTTTTGCTCTCCATTTTAAATTCTTCCACCTGAATTATAATTTTGTCATGTTTCATTCCTCTTTTATGTATCATAGAAATCAAACTAGGAATAGGAATTCATTGTTCTCAAGCAGTTGTGGCTTGAAAGTGGGCAGCTCAGATTTATCATTTTGGAAAAGTGAGAGACCATAGTCCCCCTGCCTTCACCCCCCTCCATGTCTGTCACCCCTTGGGAAGGCCAGCATGAAATAGAGAAATTCTTGCATCTCACCAATGAATGTACACATGAAGGCATCAGATTTTCAAAGTTTATGGATCTTGATAAAGAATGTATGGCTCCTTGCAGCTAACTTTTTCTTTATCTCACTATTGGATTGCATTCAGGGAGTCCCACTTCCAGTAAACTTCCATTTACAGTCCTGTTTATTGCAAAAATATACAAACTATAAAAATGAATAGTGAGAGAAATAAAAACAGTGCCTTGTGAATAGTCCAAGGTCGAAATAGTGTAGTGTTATTCCTCTTATTAACTGGTTCTAAGAGTGATGAAGTTATTCAGAAAGGAGTATTGAAGTGGTTCTATTCTCTAAGTAATTTCTATTTGCAAAAATAATTTTAACTTTTCATTTTTTTGAAACCCTATTATTTTCCATAAATGAGGAATAATTTCCCAAATGTTCCTATGGCAGTTAAGTGCTGTCCTCCATTTTCATAGCAGAATTTAGGAGTCACCAGCTGGTACATACCTATGCTTGCATCACTCTATGCCTCAGCTTGAGAATTGTTTTTGGCTTGAGCTACATGTAGAATGCATTAAGTGCCATGTAATTTTTGCAATGAACCAGATCAAAGGTGATACTTAAAGTTGAGAGTTGTGAAGGACTTGGCTTCATGTTGGAGAGACTTCCACCTCTTCCATTTTTTGTCCAGATATGAGGTGATGATATATTCTTTCATATCACTGACCAAATGGACTCAACTTATCAAGGTCAATTACTATGGAAAAGTTCAATAAATGGCAGGAAATTAAGCTGGAGTGAATGATAGAACCAAAAATCCAGGTTGTGCATTCATAAAAATTGAGTCTATATTCATAACTGATAGGCAATAGGGATCTATTTGGTTACCATGAAGACATCGGGCTGCAGATCCGGATATATCTCAAGTCCTACCAGAGGCATATAAGCTGAGATTATTGTTCTCCATTCAAGTCTAACTGATATCACTTCGTTTTATCCTATTACAGTAAACATGTTAACACTGTAAATGGTGATGCATTTGAACACTGCCTTGAATCAGGGATTATTTGGCGTGCATGCATAACAGTGACAGCGTTGAACGAACACGAAATGCTCGCTAATAAGGATATCCTTATTCTTGCCAGTTAGTACACAAAGATGGCTTACAAATATTGCAACGGAAGTGAAGATTTTACATTACTTGTTATTTTAAATAAATATTAAAAAAAAACATCACGAATCGTAGCCATGAATTAAGTTTCCATACTGGTTATCTACCATAAATGGTAACGGGGAAGTATCTCTTGTGCTCACCAATACCATCATGATGTCGACTTAAGATGAGGCCCTAGTCTCACAATGGCAGGGTCAATGTCGCAGCGAACAGGATTAACATCTGTAGGTCATGCAAAGGAATTTCATGATACCATTATATGCGAATGAGAATGGACTCTAGGGGAGAACAGGAAATGGAGGGAGCATGGCTAGGAAGGTCGTCTCCATAAATTACCCCTTACGCACAGATCTCTCTCCGTGTGCACTCCTCACTCGATCAGCCTCCCTCCTGAGTAAATGGACAAGGCTTAAAACAGCGGTTCTCAAACTTTGCAGGCTTGCGTCCCCCCCCCCCCTCCCCAGCGTCACGCCTCCCTTTCCTTATGAGAGGAATACGAGGAATACGCCTGTCCCGCAGATGTTTTTCTCTATACAATAATTGAAAAAAAAAGAAGATAAAGGATTGCAACAGCTCAAGGACTTGGTCACAACTAGGAATTGGGTGATCAGGCATCAAATTTAATGGAAACAATGCCCACGTGTTTCTGGGCCCACAAATGATCGAATCGGAACTGAAAGATAGCAATATTGGCGTAAAGCTCATTTTCAACACCCAAACGATTTTCGCACTAGTGTGATGAGGCATGAGAAGAGATTTTTTAAAGACCTGTCAGCGACCTGCTTATTTAGAGAAAACCAGTGCTCTAACGCCACACTAAGCATTCAAATTACAGGCCAAACAGACGCACGATCTTGATTTGAATCGTGGAAGATCACCGACGGAAAGAACACCTGTTGAAAAAAAGAATCGAATTGCAATGCCTGCGCTAGAGAATTGTTTTCATTTAGTTTCGTACTCCAGGAGAAAAAGGGCGGTTGTGCTACTCTGCTTAAATCTGATTTCCATGTGCATCTTCACAAGGCTGAAAATGAACGTGAACATTTTCTCTGTAAAGAAAATAATCCATATTAGAGATAGTTTTTGTAATTGCAATTCATGTATGGTACTCATAGACAATAACTTTTTTTGTTTAAAGAAGGGCCTTTTATGCTGCGTGCTCTCCTGTGCAGCATAATAATACAGTCGAACTCGGTTATAACGAAGTCCATTGAAGGTCCCACTGAAGAAATCGACAACGTTCATGTCCCTAATCCGTCATCGGAAAAAATTAGCGTTGGCGAGCCATAACTTTATATTTCCTGGATTCGGCATTCCTTGAGAATTATGAGGGTGTGGCTGGAGCAATGTTAGGGAGGGATAATCCCCAGTAACTAAGATCACCTTGTCTTCATTCGCCATTTGCATTTCTCGTTGACAACATGGCCAATGGAAAACGAAAGAGGCAAGCCTTCACGATATATAGCATCAATTTTGAAAACAGGAAAACGGAGTGCCAATAAAGGCAACCTCGGTTATAACGACGGTTTTTACCTGGTCCCTTCGATGACGTTATAACCGAGTTCGACTGTAGTTTAAATATCGATTAGAATTACAATCCCGTCAACAAAGTAATATGCACAATTATTGATAAGTGCATTGTTCCATCGTCTGCCCAAGTTGATTGACTCAAAATACAGGCTTTGATATTTTGCTGTTCGAGATCTTGTCTACGGTTTTCCTTGAAGAGCAAAAACTATTTTATCAAGCATGGGCGAAGCCGGGATACCTTTGACACAGGCCGTCAAGAATCGAGGGTAAACATATCTTCGATGGCAATCTGAGTGGGAATAACTAATAAGCAGTGGCGGCTCGTGATATTTAGCGCTTGTGGTTCGTCTATGGAGAGGGGGTAGGCAGGGCTCACGAGCCGCCACTGCTAATGAGTCCTCCCCATAAAACTTCGGGTTTCCCTTTTTGGTCGCATTTCATTTTTCATTAAATAAGAGCCCAATTTTATTGAATCTTGTGTGCTGGATGGGCTTATCCCGAGCTTGTTCATGGCGTGCAAAAATACATTCGTTTCTGGAATTTACCCAGGAGTAGGCCAGGAAAAATCATCTTTCAGTGCTTTCGGACTCTATAGATTGATTTTAGAAGGGACGGAAGTGCCATGGGAAAACCGAAGGTGTCGAAGAGAGGGTAGAACATTCGGAAAGGCCCGACGCACGATGGAGTCAGCGGAAATTCCAGTGTTGAGGGAGACGGGGAGGGGGGGGCAGGCACCAGGCATAATGATAAAGTGATTAGCTACGTCTTTTATCATAAGGCAGAACCTACCCTTAGGGGTAGGTTTCAGCCCTAAGTTTTGGGAGGTTCGGGCTTTCAAATGGCTCCGAGCGGAAGAAGGCGTTATCAAATCATCAGAAGAGATATATTCACAGCAAAAATAAGCGACGTGGAACACGTGAACATAGAAAGTGAAACGAAAGTGGAATGTTATGAAATGGTGAAAACCGTAAACATTACATGATGAAGGAACATTCGATATCTGAAAATTAAAAAAGCTAAAGGCAAACTAAATTAATTTCGAGATTCAGCCAAGGTTTCATTGCGCAGACATGCAACTAGAAATTCACTCTTCGCTGGGTTGGCGTCCAATATTAGGTGTCACTTGGTCGTCGCACGCTCATAGTCGCGTATACGGCGTTTTATTGTGAGGGCTCTATATTAGGGTGACCAGACGTCCCAGTTTTACCGGCTGTCTCAGTTTGGAAACTGTTCCGGTTTTGGGTTGCAGTGAAGAACCAATTTGACGAACTAAAATTCACTGACGTTTCGGGGGGAACACAAGGATGTATAGCAATCAATATATATTAAAAGGATTGAATTTTCCTTTCCATTCTGGTGTCCCAGTTTTTCGCATTGCAAGGACTAACATTTAGCATTTCTTGAAAATATCCCATTTTTCCTGATAAATATCTGGTCACCCTACTCTGTATTCGATGAGCGGTGCGACCGTACAGGATGGGCCTAAAAAAGAGTTACCCCTTTTTCATATGATTGCTACATCAATGCTACTTAAGACGTGCTCGCACAAATTGGAAGATCTCAGCCAGTACCATGACTGAAATGGTAACCTATTTTTAGTTATCACCCAGTTACAAGCCACCTTCGGAATCACTCTTGTTTGGAATTGACTAATAAATACTCTATCGCCGTCTATAATTGAGAGGTCATTGAGAGGTCGTAAAAAACCCACCCTCGGGTAAGGGGAACTCAAAATGGGTGGGCTGGATCAGGGCAAGAGACATTTTCTATTACTCGCTACCTCAAAAAAAAAACTTCTGCCTTCACGCCGATAACAGAGGTCTAAAAGGACCTCTAGCGTCTATACAATACATCGTATCATGGCCTCATCTTTACCAGCCTAGCAGATGGAATTCGCGTTCATGTTAATGCATACATCTGCAGTCTTGTTGCAAGCGTGAGTGTGATCGATTCCCATCGCCGTGTAGCTTATCGTGCGGATGTGTATTTAGCGCTCCGTCGCTTATCTTTCCCAGGCGAAAAAGCAGGTGAGCACCATATTCTATATAGTGCCATACCTTGAGAGCGAGCTTCTCGTTTTCCTCTCATTTTATTGGTTCACAGTGCATCGCCCTCGATATTAGTTTCGTTTCTGTTGCTCTTGTATCCCGACTACGTGACATTTCCGTCGATGAATCGATGCATGGCAGTCGCATTCAGGAGTATATGAATACCTAGCTCTCATCGAACCCAGTTTGTTGCTCTCGACTAATGGTAACCCTCTGTTAATAATCACGTGTTTTATTCTCTCCCTGGTACGGGAAATAATTTTTTTTCCCTCGCATGTTATAACCGGAATAAGGTTGGAACGGAAGTGGATCTCGATGATACGATCAGGATCAGAGAATTCCATGCGCAAACAGCGTTCCGGTCCTCACGCTACGCTGAAAACCAACCAAGAACTGCTGGGTATTCTTACGATAAATATATTTGCTAATCATTTATGCATGAAAATGTACTTTTCCACTCTTTGAATGAGTGCAACGTGATAAGCCTGAGGGAATTATCTCATGGTTATCCAAGAAGAGATTTTCGGAAAAACTCGAGTGTGCTGTGTCTTTTGTTTGCCCATCGATGGATTTGCCTTTCACTCTCATCCGTGACAGGTCCACTTCTCTATCAACTGACGTATGTCACCTATTTTCTGAACGTTATCGGTCACGATATTTAGCCACGTTGCTATGCACTAGATATCTAGTAGAGTTTCGTCTCCGCTATCCTGACTTGAACAGAATGTTTTTCGCCAAATTGTCAACTCGAATGGATCTCTCCACAGGGAGGTCTGTGACACGAGGGTCATGGTGTTCAAGCGCAATTCCTGAGATAAGACACTGTGGGGCCTTCACTCGGCCTTCTCTTGCTATTTGCTAAGAGGAAGGCTGATTTCTTCTGTAGGAGAGCTTTGTTCTCACCTCGCATACGCCCTTTTTACACGTTTCACGATGGGGTTGGATCATTGAGCATGAATGTGAGATTATGAATGTACTATCTAATCATGCTCCCTGAATTGGATCATATAGAAAAGTGGCTTTATTGTACGAGGAAGGTAACGTATTTCCCAACGAATGCGTTATCATTAGGGAGCGGATTTTTATGCGCTAATAAGTTCAAAAAATATGCACATACATATGCATGAAATTTGCATGAATGCGGGAAAATATGCAACAAAATATTCTTTTTTAATGCAGTACGCATTTTTCGGATGAAGGAACTTAAATGTACATTTCATGCCTCTACTGGGTATAGTTGATCTGTTGTCTCAGCCAGCAGTAAAGCCAGGAACTCGCCAATGGAGGACGAGGGAAACGAAAGGGGGCCAGGATTTCATAAACTCAAGAGTAGTGGATGGATTTAGGGCAGAGTTAGGGCGCTTCGCCAAGTCACATCCCCCCGTCGTTACGCTACTAGATCACAGCACAGCGCTGGAGAATTTTCATGGGTAACTCAAAGAAAGCACATTTTCCTGGAAAATCCTCGTTTTTCTCATAAAAATTGGCGAAATATACGTAAATATGCACATGCGTGAATAACTGAAAAACCTAAAAATATGCATTTTTATGCGTTTTTTAAATGGCAGAAATCGCTTCCTATACTAATAAGACGTGATCCTACCTGGGATGCATGTTCCTGTGAGACTGCAGGAAAAATAAGCATTTGCATAAAAATCCGCTCCCTAGTTATCACAAAGGCGCAGATTTATATGCGCTAGTAAAAGCTGAAATATGCTGGGGAAATGCCAAAATAAGCCTGAAATATGCTTAAAAAGTAAAGTTGTTCACTTCAAAACCCAAATGTAATTATTTGGAAGTGGGGTATTAACATGCACTTTTTCCAACTTCTTCCTAGAAGCCAGCAACCCTCATGTCAAATCTGATGTTTCATGCATTAGGAAAAAAAGGCGAAATATGCGTGATACTGCAGATATACGAGGTAGCTTCAAATAGTTCATGAAAAACTACTATATATGCATTTCTAAACATGCCACGATTTGGAAGAAAACGCCGAAGAAGACTGACAATGCTGGAAGAAGCACATGGAAACAGCGCTATGAAAAGTCTAATGTTTAGAAGCAGTAATGTGGTAAAAGCTGCTGCGATAGATCCTTCCCTAAGTTGGATTCCAGGACGAATCTGAGTTTTATGGACGCTGCTAGCAAAAGTGCGGAATTGTACAGGGACAGTATTTTGAAGGAAATGTATTGAAAATGTATAAATATTGCAGAAAAATTGTAAGAAAATATTTTTCTGTTAACTTTTTGAATCTACCTCCTATATACTTAATGTGCAAAACACCTAAACCTATAAATATGCAGTGGAGTGCAAAAAAAAAACTGCCGTTAAACACAGGAACTTTCCAGAAGTACAGGGTATGTCCGGAAAGTAATGCAATTTTTTTTGGGCGGGTAGTAAAAATGGCCGCACAGCGTTCCGGCCGGTTGGATTAGGTGGGGGGGCTTTCAGCTTTAAAGCGATACCTGACCCACCTAATCCAACCGGCCGGAACGCTGTGCGGCCATTTTTACTACCCGCCCAAAAAAAATTGCATTACTTTCCGGACATACCCTGTATATCTTTCGAAGTTTCTAGAATGATTGTTCTAGAACTTTCTAGGTCAAGGAGGAGCTATATAAAGCAGTGAGGATGATAAATCTGGACAAGTGTTGTTGAGTCTGCTGAAAATGGCGGATGATTTGAGAGCTAACGGTTTGACGAGCAGATCATTCATCTTACGTTATTGGAATCTGAGTTATCGCTGTGCTGCCGAAGTCGCCCGTCGAACGAAGATCCCCGTCCGTACTGTCCGGTATAATATGGCCAAGATCCAAGAGCTAGGCACTGTGGAGTATTAGGGTGGTAATGGCCGACTTCGTATAATAACGCTGGAGGACAGTATTGCGATTGGTCGGTGGATTCAAAGGAGCAGCGAGACAAGGGCGGAAGAAATTGCGAGAGAACTGAGGCCGGCATGTGTCCAGATTGACGGTGCACCGTCACCTTGCTCGCCTCAATTATGGGAGCGTTTTACCCCGAGCGATGCCGATGCTGACCCAGAAGCAATAGGAGAGGCGAGTATGATTGGCACTGTTACACGAAGACGACGATTGGAGCCGGACGGTGTTCTTTGATGAAACCTGTTATCGATTGTTCAGAAATACGATACATCGTTGATCCAAGAACGCTCAAAAGCAGCTCAAAAGAATTCCCCAAAACAGGCAGAAGATGATGGTGTGGGGAGCCTTCAGCATGAAAGGCCAAGTATCTTGCCATTCATTCAGAAGGATTATGGACGGCCCCTACTACTCTCAAAATTTTCAAGAACATCTACTTCCTTGTGCAAGAAGACAGTTTGGACGACCCTGGTGATTCCAGCAAGACAATGATCCAAAGCACATAAGTAGGGTAGCGAAACAATTTTTGGAACAGCATGCACGCGAGAAGATCGACTGGTCATCAAACAGTCCGGGCGTAAACCCAACTGAAAACTTGTGGTCCATCTTTAAGCGACGCGTGGAGAAACGGAAGCCGAAAATTTTCGCCGAATTGGATCGATTCTTGCATGAAAATGGCAATGAATTGACCCACAGATCATAAGTCATCTGATCGCATCTATGAAATAGAGATGTTTGGCTCTTATTGATTCAGAGGGAGATCGAATCAATTATTGACTATTGTATTTCTATAAAATATTGTATGAGGAATCTGTGTAAAAAATTTTCGAAAAGCATAGCTTCCAGCAGTAGAAATTCACCAAAATCTGACGGTAATATTTTTGCACTCCATTATATATATATATATATATATATACCTGTAAAAGAGGTAGGAGAGGCAGGAGTAGGTGGGTGTTATGCACCCATGACTGAAAAATATGTTTTCACTTTCATAAAAATCTGCCCCCTGGCACTCATATGAATAGAAGAGCAGGGTCGAATGACTCAATGACAGACAAAATGCAAGATGCTCTTTCAAAATGAAGGGGGAAGATCGAAACCTTTCTTCATTGAATGAAGAAAATGTACCCAATAGACGTTTCTCTTTCGAAAAAATGCAGATGGCGCATAAGGAAAAGCCTGTCTCTATAATTCGGTGTTCTTTCTCTGTAAACTCCTTTGTTAGGTACGCTTTCACCTATTATCCATCAGGGGACATTTGGATGAGCATGAACCCAAGCTTAAAAACAATTGATAAAACCGAAAAGGAGAAAGTGAGTAGAAGATTGCGTCACTCTTATTTGAGGGAATTTTCTCCTTTTCCCCCCCCCCCCCCCCCCATACCATTTTTCCATTGAACGTCTTATTATGTGAAAGGTTTCTCAAGGGAAGAAACAGAAGACCTCTTCTCGGGTTCCCATTCCATTAATGTCTGAGACGCAAGCCTTTCGTCTTTGCACCAAGATAAATTTATGATAATTTCCTGATTGATTCTCCAACGACAGTGTAATGGTAACATCTTCACTGACTGAGTTAGGGTTACATTGTGCAGTATGGGTTTTCCATGTGCCTTTTTCTGGCGAATTTTGTGCCCTATTGAGCTTCGATAATATGCTCACTATGAAATGTTCTCATTGTCCAATCACCTCCACTGATGAATATTCCAGTCACGGTCATCCGTTCCACAGATGAATATTTACGCAATAAACTTGCATCGTATTGCAAAAACTTCTGCTCTGACAGAAAGTATTCCAACACCTAACCTCAAACTTCAAATGTCTGATTTTTCTTTTTATGGCTAATTTCTTATTTTTCCTTGTTTTGCATGGGGTAATGCAAGAGGTCACTGACTGAACCGATTAATCTGTTCCTATATAGGATAAATACAATATAAATAGTAATAATAAATAAATAATAATAAAGTAAATATACGTATACAAAGTAAAGATTGCCATGTTCCCGACATATTTGTGAATTTCTATACAAAATTGTTTTGCTTTAGCAAGGCCATGAGCAATTATATAAGAGGAATCGAAAATAGGATACGTTCGTTCTCTTCAGAGTGATTGTACTTCTCCTGCCACCGACTCCAAAGCAAAATGGACTAAAAATGAAAAAAAACAAGTGAAGTCGAAGTCTATATGTATGATATCTCATTCTTTTTTTTTCTGTAACCATTCAGTTGGTCATTAATGATTGTTATGCAATATTTCACTTTTTAATCTTCGTAAGTTTTAGAAATACCTAGAACCTTTTTGAGAAGTTGTTCCCACACATATTTCAATCAATTTTCTGCTGTTGTCCTTAGCATTCCCAAGTGTGGGCAGTACGTCTTTTTGATATCTTGAATCAGGTTTACCTGTGAACATTTTTTCATTAAATTCAAGTGTACGTTTAATGCCAGGCAACAGGCAACTCTGAATGGTATCATGGCACTTACCAGAGTCAGTTCCACTCAGATAAGTTGGATTTCCCTTTGCTGCGATGACAGAAAAGTTATTCATGGAAACCGTCGTCAAAGGACTGGTGCCCGATAGAAGCAGGTGCTAGAGGCCAAAAATTGGCCATGTCTTTGAGGATAGGAATCTCCAACACAGAAGGCATCTTCTCCTCATATGACTGGATTGGATGCTAGGTCTCAGGGGTTTAGTGAGCCAGCCCAGTATCAGCAGTGGCATCAGTGATCCGTAATAACTAGACTCTTATAAATGCAATCAGAACTTGTGTTCCATGTTGGCTCGTTCCAGAAGCCCAATTGTCATCCCACTTTGTCATTATGCTCTAAACCAATGATGCCCAACTTGTGGCCCGCGGGAAGAAAGTAGCCCTCGAGGTGCTTACAAGTGGCCCGCGAGTTCTTAACCCTCAATAAATACCCTCAGGTTTCATTTAAAATTTCCTACAATGCTAGTGACTGAATATGGCCCGCAATGGCTGTGGGAGTGAGCCATGTGGCCCCCTAGCCGAAAATGTTGGGTACCACTGCTCTAAACATATATGACTTCCGTATCATATATGTAGGTTTCTTGAAGAAAAAAAAAAGTAATATCTCTCTGAGTCACACTAGCAATAAAAGAAAATGGTTATGGAGGTGGCGGAACATTTAAAACCAGTGGATTCATCTGAGGAGTTTCTCATAATGATGAACTCATAACACGAAATCCAAAAATGTATCTAAGTTCTTCGTACCCATTGTCTGGATGTCAGTGGCTGCTTTTATTGCTTACTTCAGGACTTGCACATTCAGAAGTTCGTCGTGGGAACTTTCGGTGGCCACGAAATCGGACCAAACCTCCCTATCAAACTACCCAGAAAATTTCCAGCAAGTAACGACATGCTACGATGAACTGATGGGAGTGGGAGCGATGTGCACTATTTATAAAACTATATCGATGTTGAAAAAATTGATTTCTAAGGGGGTTGCACAACTGCGCCTACAGAAGGTGAATATGCAAGTAATGACTGCCTCAACCAATTATTGATAGAGTTTCACTCTGGTTTCTGTCGGATTGGTATATAATTATTTTCGGTTTCGTCATGTATTCGTCTGTGTAAAATTAGTCATGTTGGTTTCATTTATTAATATAGCAGCATTTTTGCCATATTATGTAACGTTATGAATAAATATATACGTTTGGGCAAGTTTTAGCCCTAATGAAAATTTTCGCGAAATTTTCGTTAGAGCCAAAAAAAGCAGGCATTGTCAATCAGATTCTCATCGGTTGGAGCACACATATTAGATTCCAATCGAACCATTTTCTCCGCTTGTCAAATTATATAAAGTGTAAAATGTTGCAGAAGTGTGATTCTTCAATTCCTCATTTCGTATTTTGGTCTGACCATCTGAGTCCCAAGGTGGAAGTGGACGTAAGCAAGAATTTTGGGAATGGCATATACTAAGTAGTTTATATTTTCCGCATCGCTTGCTTCTCGAGTATTTTGCTTTCAAATGATGTAGAATGTAGTGTCTGCGCATACATTAGCAGGATTGGGCGAAAATATGACGAATGGCATATTTCCTCCATGATATCCTGATTTTTCCTTCTCGTCCACTTTACGCCTCTGCAAACTTCAGATTTTTCGTTCTCATCAAAGGCATTTCCAATTACGAAAACGCCATTATATCCAAGTTTCCATTTAAAAAAAAGTATTAGGGAGGACTTTTGGATAGAATCTAGCATAAAATCACCTCTGGCCTTCACGACTGCTCAATAATCAGCACCAATATCGTCACTTCTGTGAGTTGAAGATACCATTTATTCAGAATAATTCAGAATAATTTTCCGAGAAGGTCTTTTGCTAAATTTGGAGCCAACTATAGCAATTTCGTCACGACCTTGTAGGAAGCAAATCTGATATTCATGTCTGTATGTAAAATGAATTGGTACTAGGTATCTCAAAATATGTAGCAAAGTAGAAACGTAGAGAGGTACAATGTGAGACGCGCATATTGTGTCCCTCTGGTAGTAAACTGTGCCTGCGTTCTCAACTTGTATGAATGTGCTGAAGGCATTCACATAGGTATGTTGCAGATGCAGGTACTGATTCTAGGAGACCACTGATGCAAGTACGTTCGCGTCAGGCGCTCTAGTAGATTAGCAAGTGGACCGCCTCCTAAATAATACATCAATGCAACTTTAGTTGGTGGCTGAAGTAGAAGAGGTTTGATCATTAAAATACTGGGGCCGAAAGTAGTACATTTTATTTTCCGCTCTGTACAGACAGCATTTCGGTGCCCTAAAAGCACGTTCCCATGTGTGAAAACCAAGTTCCTAACACGGTAATGGAACCTCCCACTAGATAGCACTCATGTTCCCTAGAACCTCCGAACCAAAGTCAGGACATGCCCGATTCTAGGAGCATTCTTTTCCTTCCTTCATCCTCTTCTCATCTTAGGCATACGTTCCAATATTAAGTAAAAGTTTAATTTTATTTTTTATGGCAATAAAAGCTTCCGGAAGATTTTAAATAGTGAGGTTTTGCACGAGAACAGAGAAGTATAGTGTTAATGATCATGTATGCTATGATCCGTTGAAAAGGAAGGTTGTCATCATAGGATTCGTCGTGGCGTAAGGGAACATGTCGGTGCCTTGAGTGTCAGGAAGGTGGCTGCCTCTGAAGCACGTAGCGCATCATTCTTGCTGCGAAGACAGTAATCCCCAATCAATATCCCTAAAGCTCGTGTGTACCATCTTATTGATAAAATACATCAAAAAGATCAATCAGGCCATCCAATCCCTATAATCTTGCAGACACTGGCCTAAGTGATTCAAACCATCACGCCTTTGCTGCTGCCATCACCATTCATCAGAAATGACAACTCGCATAAATATCAAATATCTATTCCTGAGGAGCGCCCTCCACGATTCCTTCAGGTAAGAAGTGACTTCAACGTGAAATAGATGGAGCAAGGAGAGACCTCAATAATCCCCAGGAGATCAAGAAGGAAAACTCGAACGGGAAGGCTAAGATGGCCTACAAATGCCTCCGTCCCTTGTGCTAGATCACCAATGTTGCGGATCTTCCGACGATCATTGAATATCTGAAGATAAAAAAGCAAATCTGGGCCAGAGAATCAGGCGCTACACCAAAATGACTGACAACTTCCGACACATCGAGTGCTTCGCACGGCGTCAAACCCAATTGGCTGTCTCGCCATAAGGGTCAAATAACTGCCTCTGAAACAATTTTGTTGCAGATCACATCAGATTAGACAAGGGCCCTCAGTCGCACAGGAAATTGGAAGAGCACTGAATCCAATCATCTCCCATATCTCTGACTGAGAAAACTAACACTGGTTCCAGAACGATTAGCCAGAGAAATGAAGAGAGTAGTGAACGACCCGAAGGTAATGTTAATCTGGCTACAGGCTGGCTGCGGGAGTCATTTACCTTCTGCCTATTGTGGAATCCCCATCCCAGTAGAAGACTTCACCACAAACGAATGGGAATTCTGAGAGCCCACGTCACTTGACACTATTAGTACCATAGTGTGGAAGGGAACTCTTGGGTGGCCGTCAAACAGAAGCTGACAGCCAAGTACAGACGCGGAGTTCGTCTCTTTCTGAAGCCAGCTGTCTGGCAGAAATTATAACTTTGCTATCAATGATCTTTCAACCCCTGCCCTCAACCATGCCTTTGATGTTCTGGATCGGTCAGTAACCATAATTCCAGGCCATCGATCGAGCGACAAGAGGTAGAGCCTCAACTTCTGAAAGTCAGACCATGTCGGACTGTATATTTTTTCATGGTGAAGAAGGATAACATCCGTCACCTGTGACACCGTCAGTCTCTTTGGAACATTGGATTCTAACATCTTGAGCCAATGGTGACAAACTTGGACTCTATCCGATTCCTGTCAAGAGGTGAGGCACCCATCTTGCCCACTTCTTAATATCCTTCAAGCCCTCAAGGACAAGGATACGGGCACTCCCAAATCTGATGCCAAGCGCAATAGACAAAAATCTCAGATTGACTCTCGGATCCTGCTGAAAAATGGCAGCACGAGTAATTGTTACTTTGTTCGCAGAGGCTTTTACGTCAATCGCGCCTAATCTTCTCAGTCTTTCTTCCCAGCTTTGAAATTCCTTATTAACCTCGCAATTGTGTCAAAGGAGCAAGCACCCTTGCCATAAACATTGATCAAAATCCTGATGGTTCTCCTTGCTTGGTGTCCAAGCTTCCAGCGTGTAAAGATTAGGAAGCAAGATCCTTCTTTAGCGAAATCCATTGAAAAACCGATCAGTGGAAAATATGTCTTCACCTCTCTGCTGGAGCTCAGGAATGAGAGATAAATGAGACTGCTAGGTTGAAATGCTCCCAAAGTACAAATGTACATAATAAAAAGCCCAGGCATCAGATACTACCCATTATATTCTCAGGATATTTGGTTGCATAATTTGTTATCTCTGCTCGTATCAGTTCCGTTCTCTCGTAAGAATTGTATTTCTAAAAGGAAAATTTTCGATTGCGTTTTAGATGGTTAGGGTGGGTTATGGTTTTGGTTAGGATGGCTTGAAGCGTGATGCTTCCCATATCTTGCTCGGGATCTGTCATGAAATACGACGTTCCCTGCTATTAACGACACTTCAGTGTGGATAATAATGTTTTACCGATCATTCTAAACTGAAACTTGATTTATATATCATATTAATCCTGAATGACCGTAAATCGAATCAAAAGAGGGGAAAGTGTAGCGGTCAAGATATCGACAGGAACAGCTTCTCTGACGGACGTTCACTTCAATACCATCAGGCTTTGTCTGTCAGTTGGGCTGCTCGGCAAGGAATATCACTAATATTTAGCTTTGTTGCTAAAGATTCAATCGGCGCAACAACGCTGAACAATGATTGATTTTCCAACTTAGCATAGGTGGCCACATAGTGTAAAGGGTTGATTACACATGGTTGGTTACAGCAATGTTGAAATGAAACACATTTCATCGTTGAAAGTACGCTCATGAATCACGTCAGCAGTAAATTGTCAACATCTTGACATTACCTTCCTCTTTTCCCGATATCGAAGATGCACTGATACAATTATGATCTCGTATCGTTAGAATCTTCTACTTTTCAGAACTTAAAAGTACAGTAGCGAGTACTGACATCCCGCAGTTTATTCCATGTGAGATTGTAACTTCCTTTAATGGCTCAGAATTCTGTTTGAGTTCTTGACTCACACTTCTAGTTCTATCCAATAAAGTAGGAACGTGTCTAGCATCACCTTCAGATATCTATCCATCAAGGAAGAGTCAGACACACCCTCTCAACTAGGTTGAGAGGGTGTGTCTTTCATCTCCGAGAGAGATGCATGATCTCGTGTTCTCGTGTCCAGTTCATCGCCATGGAAACGTTTCCTAAGTCCGCCGGGTCAGAAGTGCCTGGAGTCTCCTTCCGCTGGGTTACCTCTTTAAACGGGTCTAACCAGGAATTCCATAGTCTTCCCCAGCGTTGCGCGTGGAAAAAGATCGAGTACTGCATGAAAAATACCGTGAACTCATTCCAGTGTCATCGGGGTGTATTGGCGGATAGATGCCATCTCGCGTCGGTTCATAAACCCTGCCTAGTATTTTCTGTCGAGAATGTGCTCATGATTCAGCCAGAGCCGTACCAAGGATATTCGGCGTCCTGTGCGAGATATCCTGCCCCCCCCCCCCCCCCCCTCCCTCTATACCTCTCCAGCTTCCCCAGCACCAACAATACATTACATATGAATTTCTATGTTTAATTTGGTTAAGTTCAGGATTATTTGCAATTTTCTTTAAGTTGTATTCATATTTTGTAGTGATTTGGCAGCCAATTCGCTCCCCTTCAAGTCAGCGCCATATACTGGCGCACCGCTCGCATCCCCCTCGGTACGGCTCTGGTTTCAGCATATTCCGCAATGTTGATATTTGTTCAATGAGACCACGTGGACAACTCCATGCTAAAATGACCTTGAGACTGTGGTGAGAGCAAATGTGAAATCGCAAATTTGCACTTAATATCCTTCTAATGACCTCGGTTACTCGCGAATAATCTCTATATGAAAATGGTGTGATTTACGATTAGTCGGCATTTCATTGTTAGTGATTCTTCATTGATTTGTCATCTTCAATCATGTTTCCACGTTTCAGCTTACTGTCAACGCTAACACAAAGTTGATATGCCGAATGGAGAGCCGCTTGCCCTGATTTCAGACCCCTCAAAGTAATCTTCACATTCAGAGCTTTCACTAAGGAACTAATCAGTTATAATTTGTTAATCCGAATGCTGACGCTTCGAGACATGACCATTTGAAGACAGCTCGAGCCTGGAAAATTAATGATTGTGTAGTTGCTGTTCTCGTGGAGGCTGATTTGAAACCAGGGGCGGATATTTGAACAGAGCTCTATCTGATAATACAGCATTATTTCAGGAAAGATAAAATATTTATTTTTGTTATTTAAATATTTCTGGAATAAAACTGCATTATCGGATAGTGCTCTGTTCAAAAATCAACCCTATAAGTTTTGTTGCAGTTCGAGTTCATTCGCCCACACAGTTCGAATTAGTGTCGGGAATGTCGACAGAAGTACGTGAGAAATCGTGTCACGCAATTTAGAAAATCAGCATCCCATTCCAGTCCCACTAGGAGTTGGTGCGGAAACATTTCAGTTTTCCCGTCAATTTTCTACTAGTATCCTCCCAATCCCTTACATCTTTTATTCCAATTCCATATATTAAAAAATAGTGGCCTTCTGGAAGTAATAAAAAGATTGAAATTTCAACGAGGTTACCCTCGTTGAAGTAAGCAGATCTGAACTTGAAGTCGAATGAGAGAGGGGGAAAGGGTGCCTCAAAATACTGAGCCATTACATGGCTTCAGTGTCCTGTAATTAATGTCCTACAATCAATTCCAATTCTATGTCGATTCCAAAGAAAGCGACAACTTGACTAGACGCTTTACATCGGCATTTTGACAGGAGAGACACCAAGAGCTCGGGTGGCTTTTTTCCGTTTTTGTCAATTCTGGGATTTTTCCCCCTGTAACCCTCCCCCCAAGATCATGTTTTCTCTGCACTTTTAACCTCCATGCTCGGAACTGGAACTTTAAGTGATTAGCACCGATTTTTGCAACCCTTATTATCTTCCATGCACCGCTTTTAACACTTGCCTTGCTAGTATGGACAATAGCAGTGGGCATGGAAGTATCAGCTGTTAAAAACGCCGGACATATCGGTATCGAAAAGTCGATGCTGATGATGTAAAAGAACAAGCTTTTAACTTTACCAATTGTAAAAGAATTAACTAAAGATGACCGAGGTACAAAGGGTGCCACAGTGGGAGAGTTTGTCTTTTTCACTACTACTGAACTATACTGGACATGGAAACATGATTTAATTTAAAGAAGTCTAAGAGAATGAGTTTCAGCACCACATCCTCCAATGACTAAGCAACTTGGACCCATGGATGACTCAATGCAGGGGACCAAACTAAATGTCGAACTTTATTTACTGTGCTAGTATGCAATGAAGGCATTTCATCGAAACTTCCCAAGTGCAGGCCCAAGTGACCTGAACTTTGGACTTTTATGTCGATGATCTAAACAATTTTGATAACTGTACCTGGCGAACGATTGCCATTTTCATGTTTTCCGCAAGAGAGCACTAGGTGAACTCGCATGGGGAATACTGTAGTGATGCTTATTACTTTGAATTTCATTCTCCAGCGTTTGGGTTCGACATTCCGTTCCTTCCCTTTCGCCAGCAGTGATCATGTGCTCATGAGAGTTTAGAGTTCCACTTTCCGTGGAAATTATTCAAGAGCAACGTGAAATTAAAACGAACAATGATGTTACTTGGATAGGAACAAATCTGGCAATTTAATCATCAGAGTCAGAAAGTGAACGGTGATATTGGGTGACATGCACCGAACCCGCTTAAACTAAATTAATCTGATCTCACAATGGTTCCCTATGGGAATCAGTTTAACTGGGATAAACTTATTCCCATAGACGCCCATTATGAAAACGAATCAGTTTAAAGTTAAACGAATCTGGTGTGTGTCATCCATTATCCTGTCCCCCTGACTCAAGTTCATTTTCTGCCATTCGTCAAGGTCCCTCCCAAAAATCAAAAGTCTTTGGAGAAGTCAATTTTCTCCGGATGAAGATCTCCGATGCTGGGGGAAAATTTCCGAAGGAGTGTGGGACATACCGCCTGGAAGAACCTTCAGTACTAACAGCCTTGTCTTCCGGCCGACCTACAGCAAATTCCGCTGGTCTGCTCTGATTAGGAAGCCCTGGGTCTGTGGAATGAGATGACAGAGCGAACGGATCTAGAATCAGCCAGTAATAGTACTGTCAAGAAAGAGAAAACTCGTATGTACGGAGCATGTAGGTCACATTAGTGCTCGCAACGCCGTCTATGCTGGGGCTGCTACGGGGATTTATTCACGTTTGCCTTAGTGAGAGTGAGGGAAGGGAGAGAGAGCGAGACACTCTCTCTCACTTCGGCGTTTCCTTCTCTCCTTCCTCCTCCCTGGAACTTCCCTGAGTGAATTCGTTCAGTCGTTTTCATTGGTCCATTGCCACCATGACGGACTTCTCGATGAGACCCCTGTCAGTGACACGAGGCCATCGGTGAATTCCACTGTCTCAGGTTTGTTCCTTCCCATCTTGCATTTTTCAGGATACTCCATCCGTCATTTTGAAAGCGAGAATGGTGACGTAAGACGAATTGCAATGCTAGAATACAAGGTTGTTTTTTTTCTTTCTTCCTCCTTTCGGGGAACACGCGTTTCATTGGTATGCTTTCCGCCTGTTTGGATTCTGTCATCGCGTGCATGAGGTGGGAAGAAAGTTCCTTCCTCGAAGGCAGTGTCTTCCTTAGCTGTGTCGATCACGTGAGCCCACCGTGCTTTCTCTTAACAATAAGACACTGCATTTCAGTTTACATTCCGTCTCCGTCGTTCTTTGACATTTTCTCCTTCGCTTTTGCCCTGTGCCAGCAGCTTTTCGTTGTTAAATGCATGAACTCCCGTTAGGAATTAATTTGCGCAGAATTGCACATATTTTTTTGTGGATCCTGGATCTTGACGTACCCTTCTTCCTTCTGTGGACCCTTTCGCATGGGACAATATGGGTCAGCTTTGGTTGAAACTCGATGTCATTCAGTGGGTGACAAGGATTTTGAGAGTGGCGTTTATGCATCATCTTCGTGCCCTGGAGGAACACTGACGAGACAAGGAGAGAGAAAGTGGAATATTTTTGTAGTCGATCCAGAAGGAATGCTTCTAAGCTCTTCCCCCCCCCCCCCCCCCCTCTCTCTTTTCTCTGTTTTCTCTATCTCTCTCTCTTTTCTCTGTTTTCTCTCTCTCTCTCTCTATCGCTCTCTGTGTATACCTTTCTGTGTCTACCGTACTACATTCTTTTATTCTTGGAAAAACGATTGCTGTGTGCTGGGCGATTTATCATATCAGGAAGGAGGATCCCCTTGTAACAAACTCATACCAGCAGTTCAAGGACGTTTTCCCCCTCCGTGCTTAAAGGATATGGGGGCGGGCCAAGCCAAGCCAAAAACCCAGACGGTTTCCTCGAAGAGCATTGTGACCTGTCGGGTTTTCCCCCTATTTTTGTGTTTTTCCTCCAGCTCTACATCAGATATCCAGCCACCCACCTGCCAGTCGCCTTTGTTCCCCGCCTGGCCTGCCCTTAGGCATCAGGTCAGGGCAAACCCGGCCTCATTCTCAATCCCTCCATAAAAGGAAAAGGAAGGAACTTGGCGTGTTCTGTGTCTCCGAACCGTCGTCGCTGTGTGTGGATTGTAGAAGTGTGCGTGCCGCGTCCCAGTGTGCATGAACCTGATAGGAAATATAGGTTTAGGTTCATCCTGATACTAGGAATATTTCATCAATGCAAAGGGAAGAGTTAGGGTTCCCAGTCTGTTGTGAAACGTCGGCGAGAGTTCCGTTCATGGCTAGATCGAACGAAGGTCAGGTGACAGAAGGATTTGTCAGCAGGAAATTTCCCAACTTCGTACTTCATTGTTCTCTTCTTTCAGTTCAGGAACAAATACACGGGGATTGATGGTATAGCCTGGTACGACCTTCGTCGTATTTCTGCGAAAATCCGTTTTCCTTATCGACGTAGTAGAGAAAAGAGAATGCGTATAATGCGAGTGGAACGTGGAGCATCGCCCTTGCATAATAGCCATTTCCCCCCAGGCTGTGACTAGGAGTCGCCATTACCTCATCAATACTGTTTCATTCATCAAGTGCATTCGAGATTCACTGCCGGCCATAGTGAAAGTGAATAGCGGCACTTCCTACTCGCTCCACCTCTAGCTACGAGCAATTCACATTCAACACATGCACAAGACAAACACGCACCTGTGACCTTCGGCTGCGGAGGGAAGCTCGTGTCCAAGTCCTTCATATTTGAGGGCCCTTTTGTTGCCCACAGTATTTCCTCGTGTGCTTGTTGAGGGCCCTTTTGTTTGTTGCCCACAGCATTTCCTCGTGTGCTTGCTCTCATTCGACATAGGCCTGACCTCCATTGTGGGCTCCCTTGTGAATAATTCGGAGGGGGGGGGGGGATAGGAAGAGGAGGATGACCAAATGGGGATTCCCCGTCGGTCAGGATTAGCCTTGAAGGTGAAAGATGTCGAAATCCACATCTTGTCTCTCCCATTCTCTCTTGCAGGTTTCAAAGACACCTGACGGTGACGAAGAGAGAGGGAACTTGAGTATGTGCCAGTGACTGACCTTTCTGGTCCACGCTCTCCAGCAAGACACCAGTTCCAGAAAAGAGGAAAAAGAGGCCTTTATTTGACAGAAGGAGACAGAGATGGCGGCAGTGACAGGCCCGAATTCCGAGGGCTCGGAAATCGCAGAGTTTTATGATTCTCGTTGTGTTTTGATAACGGGAGCGACGGGATTCATGGGAAAAGTGCTGGTGGAGAAACTGCTTCGAAGTTGCCCTGGGATTCAAACCATATTCCTCCTAATGAGAGCTAAATCCGGCGCAGATGTTCGCACCCGCCTTCACGATCTCGTCAGTGCCAAGGTGAGCAGCCCATGCATCCATGATTCCTTCTTCACGATTCTTGTGTTGAAGCTCTTCTGATGAACGAAAGTATTTTATATATTCAAAATTTCTTCTCTTTCTAACGCGCATTTCTCTCGAGGATATTCTTGAATTGGACGGATTTTTCACAGCCCAGGATTACACCACGAAGCACTTATCAGGTATTCGCATACACAAGGGGGAATAATGAAGGGATTTAGGGAATCGAGGTGGGACATGGGACGAAGAAAGTCGCCAGTGTCCCAGATCCCATCGCTCAACAGCGACCTTTGGCTCTTAGTCCTAGGAAGAGGTTATTAGGGGGAAAGGGATGTCGAACGGAAAAACCAAAAAAAAAAACCTAGAAGCCTTTTCATCCAATCGCCTTGTGGTACAGTTGTGTGCACGGTAGTCGACATCTAGACTTGAGCCTGAATGCTGAAACTTCCTTTAGTTAGCGGGCCCTTTAAGAATCCTTGGACTCCTATGGGAACAAAAGAACTCTTGAGCTTAAAGCTATCTTGCCTGAATGAGATTTGTGCATTCTGACATAAGACTTTCGGACAAATCTGTTGGTTCGCTTGGGCCCATTCCGGAGTGAGACGCCTTATCATTTGAACCATTCTGTAATGAATACTATGTTGAGGTTAGTCACTATTCAGTTTTCGAATTACGGATAAACGGCAAGATCGAGTTAATGCTGGGGATGATTGATTGTTGAAGGTCCCTTGAATTCATTCCGGCAGGTCAACAAGCCATAAAATGTATGGACTGGAGACGAGAGCATTTCCATGAACCATCATCTTGAGCCTGCGAAATATTGTTCTGTCGACCATGAATGAGGGATAAGAAGGACCATGAATATATGGTTAAAATCATAGGGGAAAGGGGAAATAGAATTTAGGCTCTTTCGCTTCAAGGCGCTTGAAGTGAAAGCACCTAGAGGTAGTAACGTGACAAGTGTAGCTCCCGATCATACATTCCCAGACACAAAGAGCTGAAAGAGGAAGAATTCTAGAATTTCTGCGAGTGTCATTCACCACTGTGCACTTTTACCCTGATATGTTTTGGATGCTGCATTTGATTCTCTTATCGCTTGATACGCATATTTTTTGCTGTACATGTTTAGCGATTGGATTGGTCCTCTAATATTGTTCCTTATAACGGTCAAGGTGTTTTGATGAGCATTAATTTTATTTATATGCCTCATTCCCCTCCCACTACAGTCATGCCTTTACGGGCACACTCAGAATAGCTCTCACGTTGCCCCGGAATTACTTGTCCTTCTGGACGACGTCTTCCTCTAATTCACACGGTTGATGCCTGACAGCATGCTTGAGAAAGATTATCCAATGGTATATTGGTTGCATTTGTGGTGAAGATGGCACGTACAACACAGAGTTCGGGGCACCGTGAACTCTTTCTTTGCTATAGTTATTTCCATGCCTTACATCGCGACGGAAAAAAATTCTGGCTCTCTCTGAGCAGGACAAGGGAAACTTGAGCTAAGCGAAGAAGTAAATTGAAGCCAAGACGGATGGCTGAATCACATGTGTTTTCCCCCTTCATTCGCTCGACTTTTGGCCTACATGTCCAGCAGAAGGAAAAGCGTCGACATCGATTTGATCCTTGAACAGGAAATCCATTTATGATCCTGAGTCATGTATAGTAAGTGTAATTCCTGGGATGATGGGGACATGCTGAGACCTTTATGCTGAAATTGGCAAAGCCAAAAGTGTGCTGTACTTGCTCAGTTGATGACTTTTGTAGTTTTGAAGTGTTTATATTCCGATTTTGCAGTTATTTGACCGTATTCGAGGGGAGTATCCTGGGATCTTGAGCAAGTTGGTGCCAGTGAACGGAGACATCACCCAGCCAGGCCTTGGGCTTTCTCCCGAAGACGAACAGATGCTGATCGACAGAGTCTCTGTCGTCTTCCATGCAGCTGCTACGGTGAAGTTCGACGAGGCCCTCAAGATGTCTGTGAACATGAATGTCCATGGTACTAAACGTCTCGTCTCCCTCTGCCACAAAATGAACAAACTCGCCGTGAGTTTCGCCCCTCGCCTATTGCTTCCATAAAAATGAGCGGAAAAAAGGATAGGCATGGGTCATTGTAATTGGAGATGGATCCAGGTCCAAGGACTGGGAAAGCGCAAAATAGAATGCGGCTCTACAAATAACCTCTTCCTAGGACTAAGAGCCAAAGGTCGCTGTTGAGCGATGGGATCTGGGACACTGGCGACTTTCTTCGTCCCATGTCCCACCTCGATTCCCTAAATCCCTTCATTATTCCCCCTTGTGTGTATCATGGTATTGGAAATGGAATTGGGGAATTCTATAGTAGAAAGTCGGAATTTTTCTAATATTCTTTGCCCGGAGTTCGGGGGGATTGAAAATTGGCTTAATTCACGATATTCGCGCCTGTCCACTGAAGAATATGTGGGTATGGTAATTATCAGATGAGATCCTGCCCCTCGTCATTGCCCCATTCCCAGGAAGCGTCCGTTTCTTTGTAAGTTTCTCTTCGCCCTTGTGGTTCGGGGACGATGAATTTTTCAGGGAATGCCTTGAAGGTCAACAAAGAAAATTCCCAAAGGAAAAGAATATCCGGGAAGAGTTTGGTGCAATTGCCCTGGCCTTGGTTACCCGTCTCGTGGCTTAGTCATTTCAGAATATTCTTTCCTCTTCCAGGCGATTATTCCCCTTCCCCTTAGTTTGGGAAAAGACTGAGACCTTGCTCTCGGTTTTTTTTTTGTTCCCTAACCACAAATGACAAATATATGCATGCATGTATTTTCCCTTTCCGTCTTATCGCATTCAGTCCTGGTATAAGTCTTATATTACCCCTACAGCCCTGTCATTTCGTTGAAATATCAAGGTTTTGTATATAATTATTGAAAATTAGTTAACTTTTGTAACTATAAAGCTCAAGTGTGTGGAACACGTAGAAAATATAGTCACGTGAAGAGTGTTCAGAAATCCAGTTTCCAATCCCAAAAAAATTGAGTGATGCAGAGGGTTTGAAATTCATGCCTGTTGTACCGCGTACTAGTGTTTGGTGCACGTGTCGACGGCGTACTGCAATTGCGATCGAGAGGAAGTATTAGAAACGGTGTATCCTCCTCCCATGGAGCCAAATCACCTCATTCCTGCCATGGAGTGGATGGACGAAGCCCTCATTCGAGACATCACCCCCAGGTAATGCGTCTCGTCGCTCTTACGTAACATCTGTCCTTTGGGCATGGGGGTGGGGGGGGGACTTGATGCCCTCGACCTCTCGTTTCCTTCCGTCCGCGTCTTTCTTTCCGATACACCTCGCCTCTACCGTTTCTCGTGTATCCTATCGATAGGACACTGCTTTCATCAGAGGAGTTGAGTAGGTATTCCTGTGACATTGAGTACAAACTAGAACGGAATACTAAATCAAGGGACTTTCACTAACTGTAACCAGCAAAACATTGAAAGCCATTGCGGAAATTATCATCTATTTTTATTGGATTGGCATGTTTTGTGATCTCTATGGGAACACGAATACTTATTTTAAACCTCATTGGTGCACAGCGTATTTCTATGGGCTCAGATACTGATCCATACCATGAGTAATCTTACCGTGACTATGAAAAACAATTTCAGTGAAAATCTTTAATCTCATGGTAACCGAGAACTTATTTTTCCGCATTGACTTTGAAAGGTGCTGTGCTGTTTCGTCAGTATTGTTCAAGTGTTGTCAGTTGACATTGCGGTGCAGGTCTGGGGATTACTAAAATTCTCACGTGTTGTATGATGTAAGGCGGTATCTGTTTTTCCCGAATGGGACTGGGAATGACTCCAGGAAGCCCTTGCACGGGTGCGGTTAACTTCTGATGGCTTTGAATCCGACCATGGTCACAGGAATTGGAAAATTTTATAGCAAAGACCAGAGCCAGGGGAATCTCGGAGAGAATCGCTCGGGGCAAACACTCCGATGATGTAACTCTCATTACCCAGTCATCTCTCCTCTCTCCCCTCCACTTTGCATCCAGGAGGTGACTCGACAGACAAAAAACAAATTTCCATGACCCAGATTTCAAGGAATTTTCACTCGACACTGAACTGGGATAGAGATGAAGTTTCCAGGAAATCGATCTGGTGTGTGCACACTTAATGGGAGTGGAAGAAATGAAATGGAGAGAGGGCGGGAGGGAGAGAGGGAGAGAGAGTGACTGAAAATGATGCAATCCCGGCAACTGAGAGTGAAAGCGAAAAGGCATCTCGGACTCTCGTATTCGTGATATCGCATTCTCAGACAACGTTGCTCGAACATTATCGCCGTGCCTCTCCGCCTGCATACCTTCCACTCTTACGCAAATTCCCCTGCTTCCCAATCACTCGATAGAGACCAGACTGTCACTTACCAAGTACTACAATCCAAAGTCCTTCGAGATGGGTTCTGACGTCAAAATTGTCGAGGGAGGCCTGTATCTTTGAGTCCTTGAACTGGAAATACCATCGTCCCGGCTTCTGAGAAGAGACAAAAAGTGGTTTGATTGCAGTTGGAGCAGCCTAGAGTAGAGGACTTTTGGTAGTAGGTCATGGTCCATCTGAACACTAATCAGCTGGCCTCCTTTATATTCCGGTCTTTGTTTTTTTTTCGTCAGGTTGGTTGGGAATCGGCCCAATACGTACACCTATACAAAGGCATTGGCAGAGCACTCTCTGATCACGGAATGCGGGAACCTTCCCACGGCTATCGTGAGACCTTCTATAGGTGAGATCATCCTGGGAGTAGAAATTTCATTATGAAGAATCTCCCTACGAAGACTTTTGGGTTTTGTAGTGACGGCAGCGTGGAGGGAACCTGTGCCAGGATGGGTGGACAACCTGAACGGTCCGACTGGGTTGCTGGTTGGAGCAGGGAAAGGCGTTCTCAGAACCATTCTGTGCTACCGAGAAAAAAGGGCCGACCTCGTCCCTGTTGACATCCCCATCAACCTCATGATTGCTGTCGCCTGGTATACCGCCACACGAAGGTATTCTTTGCCATTCCACCATCATTTCCAACAGAAAGAGCCCGATAGACTCGGTCTCTGTGTGTCTTAACTCTCGTATAACTAAACGTGAAGGCAAAATTTCACAGGACAATAAATGAGGAAAATGCAGACGGGAATTTCATAAGATATTTTGAAGTGTTGTCGTTTGTCGTGATTATATGTAGAACTAGGTATATAGGACAGGGCCCTATCCCGATTTTGTCACTCCCCGTGCGACTCGTTTGTCGTGATTATATGTAGAACTAGGGATATAGGACAAGGGCCCTATCCCGATTTTGTCACTCCCCATGCGACTCGTGAATCCTGCAAGACCAGTCCTCTGACGGGTTTCACGTCATCGTTTAAGATGACCATGAAAGATTGAAGACTGGTTGCAGCATCTTGGCACGACGAGATATGTAAGCCAATGAAGGCGCGTCTCATATTGAGAATTGAAGTAATTTATGAGTAATGAGGTTTAAAAGTGCGAGGTGACTTCATTGCAGTTCAGGAGACAGAAACGCGGGTATACCCCTGTGTAGAAAGCATTCTCTTGGCAAGCTTTATGGGGAGCATCCCAATCTTAATTGTTCTGTTAATATCCATCTGTGATGGACCTGAAAATGGTGAACAAATCGATGATTAGGCATTATTTATCTTTATTAAGATAAATAGAAGAAATAAAGATAAGTTAAGAGAGATTCCATTCTCTTGACCTTGATTCTTGGGAGGAAAGACGGAAGAGGTTTAAATTAGATTTAAATTAAATTTCAGTAATATAGATTCTTGCAGTTTTTCACCTTGTTATTCCAACGTTAACCATCAGGGGCATTACACGAAGCTACAACTGTGACCATCGGGAGCTTTAGGGGTAAGCTGGCAAATTAAAGTTGAGTTCTGTTTTAATGCATTGAAGGGACCAGGAAGAAATCTTCGTTACAGCCGAAGGTTGTTGCAACCGAGGTTGCAATTTGTGGGTGCAAAATGTGTCCATCTAAGGTATTCCAAATATTTCCGAGAGATTGAAAAATAGTTAGGACTCACTAGAACGACTTCCAACGAAAGTACGTGCCAACGTCCTGTCAATGGAGTGAATGCAAGGATCACTCCTTGTTTTTAGAATGAGGCAATTGCCGTTCTTGGGTTATGAAACGCCTTAGTCATTCAAAGTCCATTAGCTGAAATGCACTGCTCAATTCCATGAAATTAACCTCTTCCTCTCGTCTGAAATGATGGCTGCTAATGCTTTGGAAGAGCATCCAGTGCCTCGTCGTCGCCAAGGAATTTTTTTCCCTTTTGTAAATTCCTTCCTAGGGAAAAAAAAAATCACAAGGGGCAAGGTCAGGTGAGTATGGAGGTTGAGTAAGCAGCTGAAAATTTGCATTAGTCCATGGAACACACAGCTGCACGCACATGCGATTTCTTGGCCAGTCATATTGCAGGAGGATTTCATAGAAGCTTGGATTCTGTTACTCCGATAACCTTCGAGCGATGACCTTCAAAAGTCTCGCACTGCTAGGCTCATCTTCCAAGCTGGCTTTCTCGTCGAAATCCACCAAACCAGTTGTTAACTATGGCAGATGATGGAGCAGATGTTCCAAATGCTTGCTGTAAACTGGCATAGCACTAAAGCGCAGCTAGCGCGACTTTAAAGTTTTAGACATTCGTGGCACGGAAATACTCTTAGAGCAGCATCCATGGCAGGATGCGGAGTACATATTCCTGCCGATGATCCTCATTATCGTTCAGGAAACGTGCCTTATGGCATGAGATAGATTTTGAGTTGAGCCTTGATTAAGACATCTCATGACAGCGATGTTCCATCCAAAGGGGATGCATGCAATATTGAAAGGCAGTTCACCGTTCTCAATTGATACGCTAATCAACTTCCTGCATAAGTATCAGTTCGTAACATATACGCAAAGTGGGACAGTTCGAACAACTGAATTGAAAAAAATGTTTTGTCTATTAAACCACAGAATTTCCCCTCTCAAATTATCGAAAATATATTTGCAGAACTGCTGTGTAACTGTTGTGCTAAATTGTGCAGACCCGGGAAGGTGTTGGTCTTCAATTGCACTTCGGGAGAATTCAATCCCATCCGATGGGGAGACATTGAGACTTGGGGTCATACTATCATTCACAAGTACCCATTCAACGATGTTCTCTGGTATCCCAGTGGGGCCTTCAAGACCTCTAAGACTCTCAACAATATCTATGGCTATTTCCTTCACTACCTCCCGGCTTATGTCCTTGATGGCATCGCACTCGTCTCCGGAAAGAAACCCGTGTAAGTCCTTTTATACCAAGATAGCAAACATCTTGATCGATGCATGAACCATGATGTATGATGGCAGGATGCTTCGGATCCAGAGGAAGATGACGCGAGCTATGGACGCCCTGGAGTATTTCACGACTCGAGAATGGCTCTTCAAGTCTGAGAATGTCCCGATGCTCCTGCAGCAATTGAACCCAGTAGACCGGGACAGGTTCAACTTCGACATTCGAGGACTGAACTGGTATTTGTACCTTCAGAGTTACATCCTTGGGACTCGGCAATTCGTGCTCAAGGAAGACCTTTCCTCCCTCCCGCGAGCTCGGAGGCACCTCAGGAAGTGAGTCTCTGTTTCGAAATACATTTATCTAGGCCTCAGGGCTTTAAGTTTAATAGGGAGACGGTTGACATTGAATGCTTTGTTATCGGACTAAGGCTGATCACAAGTCAAGGGAGAAGGGAGGTCTCTTTAATTTGGAACATTCTGGGAGTCATGAATATTGTTGAACGAGAGACCGCATTCCAGAGTCCTAGGTGAAGGATTTTTCCTTCCGGGAGGTTACGAAGTCAACGGGAGGTGGAGATTGCGAAATCGAAACTCAAGAAAGGCGCATCATTGTCAAGGACTTACTACTCCTCCCTCTTCATTCCCCCCGGAATTCAATCCGTGAAATTAGCCCCTTTCGACTCGCTATCGACAAATCGAATCCTGAAAGCGGGTCTTTAAGTCATGAAGAGAGGTGCCTTTCAGCCTTCAGGTCGGATCACACGATGCACAGTTCTTGATTATTGGTTTCTTTTCTTGGATTTAGTTTTCCTGACCGGTATATAGGAATGCAACTGGGTAAACGATCTAGAAATACTGAGCCCACCTGGTGCTCGTCGCGTGATCGTTGAGATGTATATAATATGGACTGAAATGCTAAGCGGTCTATCTGCAAAAAAAAAAATGTTTTTCCTCGGGCTCCACTCGGAAAGAGTGAATATTTCAGTGACAGTCTTGTTAAAAATGAGAAAAAGTGTGGATCGAGAGAATACTACATCTTTTACATAATGATAGAACCATGTTTCATTTAATAGAAAATTCCAAAAAACTAAGAGCATTAAACCAACTATACTTATTTCGGAAATTTTTTTTTGTGCATAAACCGCTTCACCTTTTAGCTCTTAATATATAAGCGAAATGAGCGAGGGTAAACTCCTCCATCAGGGACATGTCTAAGGGGGAAGGGCAGTTTGAACCCCCGACCCTCCCACCTCCCCTATTTGTTATCGTTAACATCATCCCTGACCCTATTTTGTTCCCATTCGTCCTTCGAGCCCGTGATAGTGTTTATGGGGGGTTGAGGGTTCAAACTGCCCTTCCCCCTTAGACATGTCCCTGATGGAGGAGTTTACCCTCGCTCATTTCGCTTATACTGTATATTAAGAGCTAAAAGGTGAAGCGGTTTATGCACAAAAAAATTTCCGAAAGAGGTATAGTTGGTTTAATGCCCCTTAGAGCTATGTTTCATTTAATAGAAAATTCGTTCCCCAAACTTTCTCCCTCCTTTCGACTCCTGCTCCTATCCCTGCCCATTTGAAAGTCCTAGATGCATCTGTCTCCAACCACCATTCCCAAATTTCGGTTACGTAGATGTATCTTTTCGGTACCACCTTCGCGAGTCTGGTATCCCTATCTCATTCTGTTCAAGTTCACATTAAAAAAAGGTGCTTGTAAAAATAAAACCCGGATCCCATTTTTTGCTCACAAACTCTGAGTTCAGGTTGTGAGGGGTGTAGTTGCATTCATGGTTGCAGTTATTTTTAAATATAGTTAAGTGGATGGAGCCCCCCCTGAACCAGGTGGGGAGAAAGACTTCTCCTTTATCAAGTTTTGTTTTGTTGGAAATGAGGTGCAGGTTGCATAGCCTGAGAATGTGTGTGCATACATGGCTTATATTGCAGGTTGTATTGGCTGAGGATATTGGTGCATACCGTGTTGGTGATGGTGGTTCTTCGATTCCTGCTCATGCGGTCCGACACCGTCCGTCATGTCTGGTACCAGTCCCTCACCTTCATCTTCTCTCTTCACACACTCTATGCCAAAAAGAGCATCTCGCCGCTACCTTCCAATACCAAATGATGACCAATGATCCTCCTCCTCACTTATATACATCATAGACAGACTGACCTTTTCATGTGTATTCATTGCATGGGATCTCCAACTTTTAAACTTTGGTGATGGTGACCGCTTATCGTCGGGGCTAGGGGTTCTCTCTCTCTCTCTCTCTCTCTCTCTCACTCTCTCACTCACTCTCTCACTCTCACTTATAAATCACCTTCCTGTTTTTCTTTCATTCGCTGTTTCCTGCCCATCGAAGGCGAGGGAAGGCTGTTTTTGCTCTTCATTCGTAATTGTATTGCATTGTATTTCCCCATTCACTTGGTTTCTACCTTTTCACTTCAGACTTTTTTCTTGTTTTTATTTCAATTGCTCAGTCGAGATGATTAGCTATTCAAAGTCTAGTACAATTCGCTTAATTCTAGAACGCTCTCAACTTAATGTCATTCAATAGTTTCCTGTATATTCTCGTAGCCTGTGATACATTATGGACATTTGCGTCAACATTTTATCTTGTCATTGTTACAATCTTGCCTTTTCGCACTCAAGTTGTATACCTGTTGAGGAGTACACCTTGCTCCTTTGCAATCCTATATCCTTCACATCTTTCAATGTCAAAATTTTCAACCTGCCAAATATTTTGGCTCTCATGAATGAATACAGAGAACAACCTTCACTGCTGTTGAATATTTATGCGATGTCCAAAGTCTGAATGCAGGGGAAATATTGATGGGTCGTCTCGTGATACTTGAGGTTTTAAGAAATGTGACTGTGCATGCAACCAGGAACAGATAACATTTCCATTTTAACATGAATTTATCTTGCATGTCTGCTTAAGAAACGGCACATTCGGTATGTGACTGCACTCCATCTGGGGACCTAGAAATAAAGCACTCTCTTACACTTTCTGGCTGTCTTTCAATAACATTGGTGGTGGGTGGCAGGAATGAAGAGATTTCCTTCTCTGGCATGGGTTCCCTGGGATCATACTGGGGAAAGTCGCCTTTTAATATTGCGTTTAAAAAATATTTCCACTTCCTATGCTTGTTGCAGCAGCTGGTACATATCCTGCCTTTCCCTTGATTACCTCATTTTACACGATGGCAGGAAATTCTGTATCGTTGGAAAGCTGCACTAAGATCCAATGGTATACAATATGCTGTCATGGCTGCATGGGATAAGGAGCAATCTTATGAGAAAAGAAAAGACGAAATGCCCCTGTTAGGAATGCCCAGGAAACGGGACTTTTTTTCATCGAAAGGGTAATTGCTGCATTGTGGCGCGCGAAGCGCTCACGGTACTGGTTGCCCACCTTTTCTTGGATATGGTGTTAAATCTTTATCTTTAAAATTCTTTATAGCCGTGAAACTATCCGATTTCGCTCTATGTGCCTGCCACTCTCGCTCTCGGTCAATCCTATTCTCGCCCGAACAGACTGTCTTCAATTTGGATGGGCCGCACGCGTTTCGAGATATTTAACTATTTTTGCGTTTTCTAAGTGCCAGACTTAAAAAATGCGTGACTAGTCAGGTAATTTCTTTATCGTCTAAGCGACCGAAAGCGCTGATTTTTAACCCTACAATGCTTGATTTTTTTAATGCACCAAAAACATTTTTGACGATCATATCTTTCCATGTGATTGATGAGAAAAATAATGAAAAAATAATCCTTTTATTTAGGTTTTTCCATTATACGTTTCAATGCAAAGCAGAGCGTGCCACATCTGGCGCAACATGCAGTTTAGGGTTAAATAAATGGGTAAACGGGAAGGGGAAAGGTAGGTTAGTTATTTTAACTTTGAGTAATGCCTCATTTGAGTACAGATTTTGTATACGCATTTATTTTTATATTATTTTAGATAGAATACTTATTTTAAGTTGAATACCCTGGAGGCACTGCAGTGCCTCCAGGTCTGAGGTTCCAGAGTCCCATTGGCAATACTCCATTAAGACCGTGCACTGTGAGCTCATGGCATGGACGTATTCAAGCTTTGTCTTTTTATTCTAACATGGGTTTTAAGTGAGGCTTTCCACCGAAAATGTCTGTTCACAGCTTCATTGAGTCTGTTTCTCAAGAATAGGCTTACAGGCTAGACTCATTTCTTAAGTTCGGCCTATCCCACCTGACTAGGGAGTTAGCTGAGAATGGCGTCAGAAGTGTCACTGCATGTCTTCCAACAATAGACACAGACTCCAGTCCTCTTGTATCAACAGAAGATACCTACTTGAGTCGATTAGCACTCGAATCTCTGGGGCGCCATGTACAGGGTGTGCCTGAAATGTCAAAGCATTTAATTCGTTCAAATTAAACCCAATAGCTCAAAATAATGGTATAGTGTTCAAAATACGACAGTTTTATTTATTACCTTTTCTGCTGATCATTGACAATCCAACATTATCGTCCTTATTTTTGGATCGCTTTCCTCCACCGACGAGTGGAATTTCTTATAAGTGAAATTCCACTCACCTTCATGCGCATATCAGAATTCACTTTGAAACAGCTTTTCAAGAAAAGCTTGCAGTTCTTCTAGTTATACGCTTTTTGTTGAAGCTCCGTTTTCTACCAATCCCAATAATCGCTCGAATGATGAAGTAGTGAACTGTCAACAAGAGACGCACATTTTTTACATGTGTCCATGTGGTTTAGGAATTTTCTCCGGTTGAGGAAAACTATCCTGAACATCCTTTTCTGTTGATCATGAACAGTTCATGATCAACAGAAAAGGCCTAGACTAAAATTGAGTAAAATTGACTAATATTGAGTGCCGCGTCGATGTTGTGTGATGTTAGGTATAGATTTTATACACGAATAGAATCCCTTAATATCTTGTGTAACGCACTTTACTATGTACAATATCTTTATGGGTGACTGACAGCAGATTGCTTGGAAATCGACGGAAACAGAGGAAAACCTTTGAGACCTTAAGTTGGCAAACGCAGCGATGAAATACGCCTATTTTTTTCGTGAGCCATGTTTATAGATCTATTTGATTTCACTACGATGCAGACCTCGTGAAGCCCCCGAAAAGTATGAGAAATAAGATTAATTGAAAGGACTGTTGTGGACCTATAGCAGTAGCTAAACTCGTTGTCTTACAGTGCTGATTCGTATTAACCGAATTCTGCATATAGTTCATGATTCTAATAGGGCAAGGATCGTTTCAAAGTGAAGAACGTTACCGGAGAAGAAAAATTGAAAATTTTTGTTGCTGCTTTCATGAGCGAGCGGTGGAACCTGTTCCTCACCCTATGAAAGCCTAAGCCTTTTTTTTTTAATTAGCTGAAAATGAAGCTTCAGACTGAAGATGAACATTCATAGGCGCGCAGCAGTAGAGTGACGAACGTTAATTGAAACTGATATTATTTCAGTGAGATGTGGCTAACTTGAACTTTATGACGAATTTACGCCATCAGTCAAGCATTCCTTTGTTTTTATTGTATGTCAGATGATCCTCAAAAGCATTCATTCTCAACCACAAGCAGATCCTAAAACCACTCCTATCGTTACCCTCTTCGACTACTAACTTTTGGGCCAAAGTCCTGTCCATGGAATCGGACCATTTCAGGTATTGAGTCCGTCAGTTTTTTATTATTACATCCATACAATCCAGTTATTCATTAAAGTATTTCACGTCATTGATCAAAATGAGGGGCGTCCTTATTCAGTTATCTTATTCCGGTTCATCCCGCCTCTAAATTGCCATAAAGAAGTTTTTGTATTTATTTTTTTTGCTGGTAAAGGCTGTCGTCCTCTAGAAAAAACGCGGTTAATGTTGATCCTCCTGGAGCTTGAACCTACTCCCATTTCAGTTTCCAATGAGGCTATGTTGTCGAAATATAAAAAAAAAAACGTTTCACCCTCGTATCCACTTTTAGTTGGAATGACCTGCATGAAAAACAGCTGTATTGCAATATTTCAGCCACTGGGCAACAGGAGGTGAAAAAGGTGAAGACACAACAGTGGACTGATCCAGGGATTCTCTTATCTGCCCGATCATCAGTCGCTTTCCCGTTCTCGTCTTGCCAAATCCGTGTCTGTGAAATCCTGTGCTACTGTGAAGTCTTCACGTCACTGTTGTGACATCGTTGGGAATCAGCCAGTCCAAATGGCATATTTAAACTCTGCAGTCTCCGATTGTGTTTACATTGGGTCATGTGCAAGAATACAGGGTGGACGATGTTTGCCGCACGGTTTGTCTGGTTTGCACAAAAGTTGCGTCTATCAGGGTTCCCCTTCCGTCCCGCGTTGAGAAAGCTATTGTTCCACGCTCTTTAATATATCCTTGTTCCACAGCAGTATGAAATAGTCAATATTTTTGTGGGAAAAAGTGTGATGAAGCCGTCCCCCATCAGGTTGGACCTGAGGGAAAATCGATCACCCGAACTGTTGGAAACGTTCTAGTCTGTTGCTGGAGTGGAAATGTTACTTACTCTTGCAACAACTTTATATGTTTCCATGCCTTGATGTAGCTCATAGCGTCCCTTATGTACCTGCCAAAGGAAGTAGACAGCTGACAGACCTGTTCTTTATAGGCTTTTTTCTTTTGACTATATAGATAAATTCTTTGCAACTTTGTATCATTTCTTTATTTTTCACTCCCTTTTGGATGACTGCGTCAGGTTGTCCACGTTTGAGAAATTGTTGTGTATATTGTGACATAGTGATTTTTTCTATTCATGCAGATGTTACTTGAACAAATGACAAGACGTTTGGGTTCCTTCATGTCCCTATGTCACATATTTTATTTGTTACCCTTGGGAATGTGAAAGTTGAACGAAATGAAGAGTGGGAGTCACACTTGTCTTTCCTTCACGGTAAATGTCACTTTTTCACTTGGGGCAATGAGGAATTTGTGATGAGTAGTCAGAGTTCCATCGTAGTGAAATATGAACTTCTCGATCAACTGGAAGAAAAGATTTGGGGTTCGTCTCAATGTTGGGAAAAATGCAAAGTTGTCTTTTCGTAAACTAAAAAAATGTTCCATACCTTGGCAGTGATGACGAATATCTCTTGCTCAGCAAATCTCCTTCCGACGCACATCCTCGGACCCCAGCCAAAGGGGAGAAGCAAAAATGGATGAGAAAACGACCTGTTCAGCCATCTTTCTGGTTTGAAACTCTGTGGTTCTGGAAAGTTCTCTGGCAGCAGGCAGGCTGTCATAGTGTGACAGCAAATCGGGATCTGGTAGTTCCACAGGGGAATGTCACGTCGTGCAACATTACCTTCGACAGATGAATTAAGTACACTTGAAGGAAATAGGACACTCACCCCAGCTGGAATAAAGTAGCCTTTGAGATTGACGTCCTCTGGGAGAATCCTCACGAGGTTGGGTATGGTTGGCATCAGTCTGGAAAGTGTGAAAATTACAGGATTGAGAAAGAGTTCCCAACCTTCTCATTCTAACGTCTGCCCTAAAGAGACACTCAAGGCAGTATAATGAACCCACATTACGCTACGACGAACTGCATCCCTCCTTGAAAAATAAATTCAAGTACGCTGCGAAAAGGAAGTTTGCCACTGCCACGTCAAGTACCAAACGTAACCTCAATCGTTCGAGCAATTGGTGATGGATGACGCCTCAAGACCTACATGTGGGTTAGTATCGAATCGTCGTAACCCATGTTGACGAATGGACACTGTCGACAGTTGAGCGAACGAGACCATACATCGAAGGATTCATTCATAGAAGTGTCTGGAGAACGAAAGGTTTAGGTCACCGAATGCTTACAAAGCTGAAAAAATACTGGTTTTATATTCCTCGTTTTGGCCGTCTTGATTTATGTGCCGAGTCAGTTGGGCCTCTGGTAACATCCCGTTGTGCATCGCACATTTGAATCATGTAAGAAGTGATCAAGTCTCCACAAGGGCAAGATAAGTTTGTGATACATATACTGTATTTCCAGTGGAAGAAGATGGGGAAGAAGTAATTGAGCCTTATAAAGTACAGGGTGATTTTTAAAACAGTTCCTAGTTTCCAATTCACATAACTCTTTTTGCAGTAACATTTCAGTGACCATATTAGCACAGAATATGAAGAAGGCATGGGAGACTCGTGTGGACTCAAAAATATGGATGAATCATGGGAAAATACTCAAGGGACAGCGCTGAAGCAATATGGCGTCCTTCACAGAGGAGCATAAATTGTTCCTTTTGAAATGGTACTCCAAGCTAAACGAATCACCTGTAAGTGTGCAAAGACAGTATCGACGGCACTTTCATACCAGGAATCCAGCAAGACTAATACCAGACTTCTTAAGCAGTTTAAGTCGGAAGGTGATGACCGTTGAAAGGGTCATTTCGAGTATCCAATCATCCCACAAAATTTCGCTCTTGCCCGACGAATGTTAATCCGCAGTCCCAGAAAGAGCGCCCGATGAGCTCCACAACTTGATATTTCGTATTCAGCACCATGGACGATTTCCTATACCTGGGGCCTGTTCCTCGCCTCTGCTAAACTTAAATCTAAATCTAAAAGCAGTCTTAAAGGAAAAAGTCTATTCTTCACCCTGACGATTTAGCCTAAGATTTAGATTTAGATTTAAGTTTAGCAGAGGCGAGGAACGGGCCGCAGTATTTCTACATATCCATACTAAATGCACCAACGGGCGACGGAAATTATTAGGTTGAGGAAAAAATTCGTGCGCCGTTTGCGACGCTGAAGGTGAAGGTTCAGTGGCTCCGTACCTTCACCTTCAACGTCGCAAACGGCGCACGAATTTTTTCCTCAACCTAGTAACATGGAGAAACGTTTCCTGTTCGCACGGAGGCAATCTTCCCTGTTAATCCCCAATTTCTCTCTCAGTTTGGCGTCGTGTGATTAAGAGAAATGGAGGTCACATCGGACATATCATGTTCGGATCAATGAGCCCACATGAATCTTCCATGTCTTCCATATTTTGTGGAAATTTGGCTACTGTAATGTCATAATCAGTGGCGGCTCGTGATATTTAGCGCTAGTGGTTCGTCTATGGAGAGGGGGTAGGCAGTGACCTCCTCTGCCTACCCCCTCTCCATAGAAGAACCACTAGCGCTAAATATCACGAGCCGCCACTGGTCATAATACAAGTTATGTGAATCGAAAACTAGGAACTGTTTTAAAAATCACCCTGTATGAACACGCTAGGATTTTGATTTTAGCGCTATCCCAATAATTCTACGCCTTTTGTCTCCTACCTGCATCCAAATTTTCATTTCCATGAAGTCTTTGTTCGCAACTTGTCAGGCCTATGTAAAACGTTGAGCCGGAGCTTAAATAAACTCCAAGAGTCTCTCGAGGCTATCAAGTTGCAAAGTGAACCTGTATTATTAATATTCTTCAGGGACGAATTACTCAGAGGCGCTTCAAGAGAAGAAATACTGTAAAAACACGGGTCCTGGTTGCCGCTATATGGCTGTGATACAGATGGACCAAAGATATAGTGAAGTTCCCTTCTGCAGAGTACTTATGGCATCCAGGCCCATCCAAAAATGTGTTTTTTTGAGAGGATTTTCCTCTAATATTTCTTTTTCAATGAATGCAACATATCGGTCTTTTTCACTTTTTCATATGTATTTTTCATATATTCGACCCTGACGTTTGCGATGAAACTCATGATTCCAAGATTTCTCGTTTCCCTACATTTTGATGTTTCAACGAAAATAATTTTTCATCGAAAAGATTATAATAGGCGAAATATCATTTTACCAAATTTATTCGATATTTGGAGTTTCGTCCACCTGATAAATCGACCTTTCGAGTTTTCGGCGATGCTACTTTCAATACTTTCGAATCGACGAAACAAGTATCTTGATTTCGAGTAGTTTAGGTTCGAGATAAAGCGACCATGAATATATAGACGAGTGACAAAAGACTTCCAAGATTGATTTGGGATAATAAATCTTTTTTAATCATTCGTGATGCTTCTTATTGACTAAGAGGCGGTAGAGGGCAAAGTGAGTAAGAGACATTTGTCGCAATTATTTGTTCTTTGCCTCTTTTTTACCCTCTACTGCAGTTTGACAAAAACACGGAAAACAAGCATAGAAGTGTACCGCTAGTCTTAGTGATTGCTATCCCAAGTATAAAGGGCCATTCCACGTCAGGTCAACAGCGATTTGGCTGAAATTTGCTACAGAGGTAGCGTTTAGCCCAAAAACATGAAATCCTTTTTTTCTGACCAAAGGTTTGTCCAGGCGAAATTACGAAATTTTGACCTATTGTAGCTGGTCAGGCTGACCTCTACAATATTGAATAACTTCTTACCTATTTGTCATCAAAGGTTCGTGTAGGACGCATTTTAAAGGTATCATTGAGCTCTATCGTGTTCATCTCATTTCAAATTCATATTTCTGAATACTCATTTTGTATGAAAAATCGAAGGCGTCTGACCTTTCACCCTCATATAAAAATATATTATTAGTGAAGTTTAAACTTCACTTAATTTACATAGCAAAAATAATATGGTAATAAAAAACTTCAGGAGACTTCTTTTGTATCAGTCTCGAGATATGTGCAAAACTGTGCCTGACATTTGTTGTTTTTGGGAGCATTAATTTCAGATAGCTCAATATCGATTTGGCCGACCTACATCATATCGTCTCAATTAGGGGGCAATGCAGTTCATATATCTTCAGGATCAGTTTTTAAACCAGTCCCGAGACATGTACAAAACATTTTTTTAAAATTAAAATTGAAATATAAACATTGCTTACCAGTCCTCGGTAATAAAAAATTTTTTTTTCTACCATTGAGGAAGCAAAAAACATATTTAGCAGGAATTCGGATTTACGTTTTCCAAGCGTCATGGGAAGCATCTTTTGACATCAGAATACTTCTTCCCGAAGAAAGAAGTCGGGAGGAAAAGTTGGAACAAAGGATATTAGAATCAATCCAACTATAGGATTACAGATACTGTAAAACATGGAGAGAAATATCTGATGGACGAGGCCCAATCAGGAAAATTAATGTCTGGTTCTTATGGTCATCCTAAGATGAATCAAGGAACGAGAAGGGTGCGTCGATAAGGATCACCTTTAAAAGTACTGGGTTCATCGGGTCAGAGAGTGGTTTGTAGGAGTCAGTGAGTCTGATCATGGTATGGAGTATAGCCTATCCAGTCCAGCAGGTGTTCTTCTGGGAGGTGGATGTGGTACTTGTGCTGTGTGCGTATACACGCTACACCAAAATGTCAAACTGATGTTATTGATGGGGGGGGGGAAACTTAGGCGAACCTACAAAGAACTGATCTCCAATATTCTCTGTCACCAGCCAACAGAAGCCTGTTTTTTGGGACAAGGCAAAAACTACCCAAGAATGGAATTCCTGCAAGACGATTTGCTGACCAGCTTTGAAGAAGGAATGGTGAACACGATTACCTCTAAACAATGGGTGTCCACTGATCGGCAAATCTGAAGGCAGTTGTTTCTTCAGCAGAGGAGTTTGTAGTTAAGTTGCTGTCAAAGCTAACACAGCTGAAGAGTCACGATTTCATTGCAAGAGAACAAGCTGCATACCTATCCAAGATAAAGGAAGAACACAAGCCTGGGGAGGCGATTGTACTTGGTGACTACTCAGAAAATTATGCTTTTGTTGTGCGAGATGCAGCGCATGGATTTCACTGGAACAACGGCCAAGCAACATTGCATCCATTTGTTCGCTATTTTCGAAACGAGGATTTTGGTGAACTGATGCACCTCAATTTCTGCATAATTTCAGATTCACTGGCCCAGGAGACAGTGGCTGAGTGGCTCAGAAACTCTTCATCCTAATCCTGAACGATAATGTTCACGTACTGTCGAGAATCTTCTACTTCTCTTATGGTGCTGCTGCTCAATATAAAAATAAAAAGAATATCACGATCCTGACTTTGGTATCACCGTACAGTGACACTTCTTTGCGACGAGTCATGGAAAAGGTCCATGTGATGGTCTTGGTGGGGCTGTGAAACGTCTGGCCACAAGGGCCAGCATCCAGCAACCTAAAGAAGGACACATCCTAAGTGTAATTGATCTTTTCAACTTTGCGAAAGCCTGCATTAAAAAAAAAATATCCAGTTCATCTATGTGAAGAAAGAGTATGTCGAAGAGATAGGGAAGACACTTCAGCAACGATTCCAGTCCGTCCAGCCAATCCTAGCAACCCGAAAACATCATTCATTCATGATTCATTCATGCCTATTGATGTGAATCACTTTCAAATCCGAATCTACTCTGCTGCAAAAAAAAAAAACAGTTCTGTGGCGAATAAGGAAATGAGAGTATATATTGCGTCCTTTCACCTCAATTTCTTAATTTATTTATATTGTTGTGTGTGATATTCTCGCAGCATTTTCTTTCCCCAAGCACTACGCCATCCAAGATGTTAGAAATAATAAATGCAATATTCTGAATCGGAATGAGGAAAAAAAGGGAGAACATATGTTGGGGAGTTTGAAAATAAATGTATCTCTTCCTGCTTACACTCCTCTTACAGGTTATGAGATCGGCATCGACATTAAATTTACTAATGGGGGGGGGGGAAATTCAGGAAAAATATAAATCCAAGACCTTTTGGCACAATACAGAACTATGTTGTGTCACCTCCCTAAGAGCAAGAAAACCAGACCAAGGGGTTTAAGAATCGTTGCAAAGACATGCCCTTTACATTGCACTATCCCATGCCACTTCTGGGAAGCCATTTATTCATGCACTTCTAGCCATAGCTCTGCCGTCAAACGAAATAACGTATCTCCAAGCCTTTCATTTTGGAATCGACTATAGATTAAGAATATTATATTAATGATAGCATCGTGGACCCATATTCGTCAACAAGTTTACTTTTAATTGTAAGGCATTCCTCAATTCACTGAAAATAACCGAATCTTTTCACTGGAAGAAAAGCCTGTAATAATATTGTAATAATAACAATATTTACATTCCCATCGGTCCAGAAGAAATTCTTCCATTTTTCATTCTCTTTCCTCAATAATTTGCATTTATTTCACAGGGCTAATATTTTTTACACTTTCGTATTATCGTCCACCCTTGTGCTAGAGCACAAATTGCAATGGGGATGAGGTTCTTGCTTCTTACTTGGAAAGCTATCGAAAAGTACAGGGTGTCCCAAAAGTAGTACAAGGAATTTAGCATTGCCTTACCAGAAAACGACGCATAGTAGAATATGGTGCTTGCAACACTCTGCCAGGTCATGGTACACAGTTTTTCAAGGGATACCCACACGAGCGTTACACACGAAAAATAACGTATTCATGTGTTCCATTTCGTGGGCAGCATTTGTGTGCATGGATCCGCGACTGCCTTCATCCCTGTGACGAGGATTTTCTGGGAGATAGTCTCAAACATTCCTTTGAAAGACTGCATTCCTAACATCGTCTTTCGGTGCAGAATTGCATCGCAGTTTATTAGCATAAACTTGCTCTTTCAAGTACCCCAAGAAGCAATCTGGTGCCGCCAAGTCTGGGGATTTTGATGGACAGGTGATTTCAACCGAAACCGGAAATAATGAGCTGGAAACGGTATACAGTACAACAGTGTCAATGAATATCGGGCTTGATAACAAAATCCATCCTGTGGGAGCAGTAGATCTCTCGAGGAATGGTTATGGTATTGCAGTGCATACAATAGCGCGATGGAGGTTATTATTTTCCATGCATAACAAGAGCGTAACCCTTGATGACTGTGTCATGCAACTCCAGGCTCTCGGGAGTGTGGCAAGCGCATTAACTTAATTCTACTTAGCTTTGTTTTCCGGTAATGCAGGATTAAAATCCCGACGCTTCTTTTGGGACACTCCGTAGTTAAACGGTTGTGCCCCCACTAAGTAAATCCATATGAGCAGCCTTCCGTGTGCCGTGATGATCTGTGGACAGGTAAATCCCTAGACACGCTGAAAGGCATGAACGAAGAACACAATATCTTCATCCCCTTTCCAACAGATTACATCTCTTATTTCGCGACTCACCTTACCACCGCCACGAGGAAAACTGAGACCCGAGTAAGAATCGCTTCGCAGGCGTTGCATTGCCCAATATGCCTTTGAATGCCTTCCGCTTCAGACGATTCTCACGTCCCCCAAGTCTTGCTTCCTTGCTTTTGGGGATATCATCCCTGGTTGGCCCTAACTCCTTTTTTTTTCTCGTCAAAAGGTATTAAATATCATAAACAGTCATACCTGAAGACTTCCTTGACGCAAGCTTTCAAGTAGTGCATATCGGCCAGACTTTCAGGGGTCATCGCCTGGCCTTGAAGAACCCGACGAATTTCCTTATATAGTTCCTCCTGTACGCTTTGATTCTTCGATAGTTGGTACAGAAGAAAGAGCATCACATTGGCAGTCTATCTGAAACAAAAGGGAACGAGCTGTATAGTCGCGAAAGTGTTTATGGCTTCCTTATTGAATCCGGTGAGCTCATGAACTTGCATCATAGATTGAAAGTAAATAATAAATCTGCTCTCTTTCAAGCTCCATCAACAATCGATATCGCATCGATAATTTTTTTTCCCAATTGGAAAAAAATCATGAGTTTAAAACAAGCTTATCTGAGATATGCATATTGCCCTTCAAGAAAGAAAATGCAGTGAATGCGTAGTCACCATTTGTGCACTTGATGCTCTTCCACGTGCTCACCCCCATTATAGTATCTGATAATAACAGTGCAAGAATTTATTAGACGTTCGTCGAATCCTCGAATTTCAGATGTGATCCCACGAAAGTATGGTTTTCGTTTGGACTCATGGTGTTCCAGTTTGCCGTGTGTTCCACTTCAAATCTTCTGATAGAAGTTTCCACGTGCAATAAGCTATTATTCAGTCACAGGATTGAATAGTGGCGTCTCACTTCCTTTGAAGATCGGGTGAGGCGCCCAAGGTATCTAATTTCCTGGAATACTTCGTACATACCAAACGAACAGCCCAGTTGAAAGGGCTTCAGGCTGTTCCTTCTGTTCGTGCAAGATTGTCCCTTCACCGTCACGCGAGAGAGAGAAAATCACTTCGTGGAAATGCTGCAGCAGACTTTTATACGTCTTACGTCTCTACAAGCGACGTAAGTCGCTTGTAGAGATGGACATTCAGATGTATGTCTGAATGTCCATCTTTCCTTGATTTTGGGGCCATAATGCTACCCTTACCCTTTATTTTGTACCACGTTTTCAACGCAAGGGCGATGGACGTCTCGGCTTTTTTTTTTGTTTCTCCTTGGAACGTTTAGAACTTCAATCATCTTCCTCCCATATCCATTCATCTCTTGTGTTGTACACCTAACCCAGAATGGGATGGAAAGAATCCTGTTCCGTGGGTCTTATCCTTTCTTGGAAGTGTGTTGACCCCAGATGGAGGCATGTGTGAGGAAGAAAGAGAGAGAGAGAGAGAGAGAGAGAGGGGGGGGGGGAAAGGATCATTCATTCTGTTTTTGCAAGACTCACGGTGTCGATGCCACCAGTGATGAAGTCGATCATCGTCATTCGAATGTCCCTTTTGTCCATATGAGGGGTATTGAGAAGTTCTTCCAACACACTCTTCTCCCCTTCTTCCCTCGAATTCCCTTTCTTCTCCTCCAATCGAGCTTCTGCCTCGTCGATGTACCTCGAACATATGCTATGGTGAAATACAGGGAATAATATGCGGATAGTGAAATTAACATCGGACATCAAGTACTATATTCGAGCAGTACCGTGCCGAAGAGTTTTGTCTGCGGTGGCAGCCCCGCCTCTATGACCCCTCCCTCCCTCCTTCCCCGTATTAAATGCAATGGCGTCGCAAGAGTCTCCTTATTTGGTATCTAAAAAGAGGTTAGGGTAGGTGATACAAATTCCGATCCCCTTTATCTTAATATCCGCTCCTCGCCTGCGTTGTGAAATTCAAGGTTTTGCATACACGCCAATCGAGAGGAAAATGCACACACCGTCCATTCACGTTTCAAGATATTGGTGTAATTTGGTTGAAAAGGGCCGTTTGGATTTCTTTTTACGTCGAATCAGGTAACGCGGGGGGCGGAGAACTTTATAGCACGATCGGAATTTCTCACCCACCTTATTATGTAACTCCTGCTGCTAGCTGGCGGGCACACTGAGCGAAGGCCCGGGGCAAGGGGGAGGCTGAGGGAAGAACCGCTTTGTTATCGAACAGCATCCCTCTCACTGCAATCTATCATCCTGCTGGCTACATCGCTGCTCTTATAATATGAACGGAACACGTCTTTTGGGTTCCATCTTCAATTCAATTCTGCTTTCATGTTCCAGATGGACACTACAAGAATGACGTACGCGAGTATTTAAAAGAAATGTCCACCATTTTTTTTCCCCAGTTCTTTGGGAACACTACCAACCCCGAAAGGCAGGTGGGGCAGCTGCCCCACCTCCATCTATGATGGACGCACCACTGGATTCGAGCACTAAAGGAAAATATTGGAGTCTTTCCCCCGACAAACAACGACCAAATGAAGGTTAGACCGTGTCTTACTCGTTCTCCGCTGCTCACGTAGAATTCCACTCCCCATACCAGCTAGACTCATACTTAGCTTTCGTGGCACCCCAACGATAACGAACCCTTTTCCATCGTACGAGGGCCGACTAATATATACGACACTTTCACCAAAAAGATGGCGTGCGAATGCAGATTTCGCCTGGAAACGTGTCATGCAGGTCGACTACCGCCTGTCAAATGTAGTCTGAGTGTCGTGGCCGAGGGGTCTTGGCTTTCTAGGGGGCGTGGCAAGAGTGAGACAAGTTTTGCTCTCTCGTCGACAGTCATTAAATATGACAACAGCGATCGACGGCGGACGATGCGGTTTCTGCGGAAAGAAGGGGAGGATACGATGAAACTTTCAAACGCGTGTATAATTTTTTTGGCGAGCGTGCAAAAACTCAGTAATATTTACAACTAGTTTGGCAACTTTAAGAGAATCCTGGGCACCCAGCGCCCACATACCTAGTTTAAACGAAGGTTGTCATGAAGAACGGTATCCAGGGAACCCATGAGAGACACCAGAAAGGACTCGAAGGTCGTGTTACGTCGCTCGTCTATGGACAATTACGATGGCCTCAACTCGACCTCAGCGATCCTATCCGATGTCATAGACGTGCTCGGATGTCCTGAACGTCGCAGGTCTTCAGTTCGCCGGCGGCCATATTCAAATGTGGCCAGTTTGTCGACGGTTTTACGGACGGTGCACGTTCGTCGCAAACACTGTAAAATTCTGACCTTTTCGGCAGTACACGCCCTTCTTTCCATAAAAATTGCACTGTCCAAATGCTGTCGCGTTCTGCGATTGCCCGTGGATGCGTAAAGCTCCATTCACTCTTGAACGATACAAGACGAGTCGACAACATCTGCATAACCTACATTTAGCAAGTAATGATCTACATTTTTACGTCAAATTTCCGGGTGAATTCTGCAGTCGCACATCATTCATTGATGTAAACTGCAAAAAAGGGCGATTCATCCGACTTCCTGCAAATCTGGAGCTTATGCATTCACAGTCGTAACTTCACCGCTTTGCCACCGTGTGTGGATGAGAGAGCCACTTTCACCTTCTTTTTTAATTAAAGGAATTCAGCCCACTTCTCTGCTTGCCAGCTTCCATCTATCTTGCTACTACAACGCCATCTATGTGTTCACGAAACAACTGCACGTCACGACCTTCGATCCTCTACGAATTCACGGCTCCAGTCTATACCTCTTACAGCGATCTCACGGGAAACCGTGGGCCACGACTAACGTCGAGTCCCTCGCAACATGGACTTCATTCGGTGGATTCGCTTTTCTCTCGCTCGTTCCAGCGGATCATCGGAAGAGTCCGTTTACTTTATCCCGCGTCGAGCACGACGACGGAGCGGAGGAAAATCGACGAAAAGACGAAACGGACGATGTCTTACTCGTAGATGGTATCCTCGGCACGGGAATACTGTCGGTAGGCGGGTGTGGAAAAATATCTCCAAAGTTGAGTTCCGAAGTAAGTATTCTGATAGGCTTCCCAGAGGCTGTGAACGGCTTCGAGGAGGTGCAGGGCCGCGGGAGGAGGAGACACTTTCAAGGCTCCGATCCGAGCATCGAGACACAACATCGACACCGCTGTCAACAGACCGAGATAGACATCGATTACGTTCCGTTTCCGTCGTCCAAACGGGGGTCGAACACCCGTTCCAGATTTTTTTCATCGGTCGAGAACACACATTCGAGGGCCGTGCGGAAGAGCAAAGAATCGAAGTCGTGGACGGCGTCGTTCCGCGTTCGATTCGCTCCGACGAGTTCCGTCAAGTCTAAGGCGAGCTCGTTTTGGCCTTTCATGTATCGCTGAATCACCTTCACGTTCATCAACGATGGGGTCAGCTTCTTTCTCAACTCGTACCATTCTTCCCCTTGGCTGCAACCGGGGACGAAAAGGAAAAAGAGAGAACGACTCGTCAGACGAGGGTGAGACGAAAGAAAAAAAAGACCGGTCGGCATTGTTGGAAACTCGATCTGGATGCCTCACGTGTTGACGAGTCCGGCGGAAGCGTATCGATCGGTTTGCTCCGACCTCAAGTGTCTCACGGCTTCGTTCACGGGGCGGATGGGGCATTTTCCCTGTCTCCGGAGAACCCTCTCGAAATCCTCGGGATCGTAGACGTGAATCAACGGCCTTCGCCATTGAAACTCCTCTTTCGAGATCGCTCCGTACTCGTGGTACCTGTCTGATATTAATTTTTGGGCACGATGAATCCCTCCGTCGGGAAGAAATCGTGGACTCGATGCGCATGCGGATCGAAAAGTTTTCGCGACCTCCACGCAAAGGGATCGCCTTAGAGGATTCGCATAATAGCAAGTCGAAGGTAGGTGTAGGTCGTTATATCGGCACGTGCGCTGCCACCTTGCCCCTCCCACCTCTGGTCCGTGGAAGAGCTCAGAGCTTCGAATGACGTTTTCGTGCTCGATCCAAGCTTCGCGAAGCTCAGAAGGAGCTCACGGATGAGAATGGCCCCAGTAGCATCAGATATTGGCCCGATGCTGGACCGACATTGGGTACGTTGGCTAGATCTTGGGCAATATTGCCAATATCGGGTGAATGTTGGGGAAACAATGAAATTTCGATAATGCTATATGATTATTCATTCAATATTGGACCGATGCGGTGATCCAATGTGCCCGACCGCACTTGAAGTTATCCTTAAGGCCACTAGATGGAGGAATAGGTCTCGCTTTTCTCACAGTACACAGAAGTACCCTTCCCTCTTTCCCTGTAATCGTCCTTCACAGGAGTATTTAGTACCTCGCTATATATCTCGCCTAGTCTCATTATAGCAATCGATAAAATCGGACAATTCATCATTTGTCATCCGCAAATTCGAGACAGAATCATGGAGTCCAGGAAATAATCAAGCTCATATTCCTGATGAGAGCCCCTACGAACACGGTCTTTCGCTATCCGAAAGGAGTATTTGTGGGATAAATAGATAGATAAATGTAGAGGGACTGAGTTCACAAGTAATGTGTAGAACAATAAGGAGTTGATCTCCTGAAATGCACTACAAGGGACTGAGTTCACAAGTAATGTGTAGAACAATAAGGAGTTGATCTCCTGAAATGCACTACAATTAGTACCTTCAGGGCAGTCAACCTCTGTACTGTTCTGTCTCTTGCTTATGCACGGGAGAGACTTGTGCATGGGCAAGGGATTATACTGGTACAGGTAGTACTAGTACTGCATATTGAAATGCCTCCACTGGGAAAAAAAAAGGAAAATATTAAAGCTAATATTGGCCCAATGTTTCTCCGTGTAGTAATGCCAATAATAGTCCAAGATGGGTGCCAATGTAGTGTATATATTGACCCAATATTGGGGTGCTACTGGGGGGATTGTCCGCTTTCGTACGATCGAAGGTTCGCATCGGTTCCCACGTTCTCGAGGAGACTTTCGACTCACCGAGATAAGCACGATGTAGCTGCGTTTTGGGATGATTTCCCGGCAGCCAATAGACCCAGTTGGTGCCGATGACCGGCACGGAAGGTCGAGGACCCGGCAGGTCGTCCAAGCCTCTGTCCGTTGCATCCGACCTCACGTCTGCCACTGCACTTCGGACGCCTCCCAACAATTCTCCTGCGACGCATCGCCCCGAGGAACGAGAAAAAGGAGCAATCATTATCATATCTTCCTGCGTCACGATGTTCTCTGTTCGATGACCTCATTGAGGCTGGATCTCGTCGTGGATTTTCCCGAAACGCCATTTCACGCCGGTGTTTGTCTCTCTTCTCCCTTTCTCTTTGGCGTCATTTCTACGTCTTCATTTCGATGACCCGTCGAATGTACGAAACTACATCCAATTCGCTGTTTGATACGCAAGACTTGGACGGATAGAACGGATTCATCTAAATCTTATTTATAGGAAGACATCTTGAAAAAAAAAAATCAGTTTTACTGATGAAACTATCATACTTAACTCATGAATACCAGAAAGATACATCTATGATATTCTATACCTATGAGAGTAATTTCCCTCAGCAAGTGATGGCTAATTCTGGGAAACGATCGGCGAGAATTTTTCAATTATTATTTTCCTATTTTGTATCAAAAATGCGAAAGGTTAACGGTTAGTAGAACTCACCGATGGAACGTTGATTTGGATCGAGAGATCGCACGATACCACGACACCAATTCTTCCAGAGCATGTTAAGGAAGGGTCAACGGCACCCGGAAGCAGTACTTCTCTCCACTCTACAGTACTACTTACGGTACTTTGGTGGACAAGTGAGGCCCCTTTCGAAGAAAAACAGGGAGGGCTAGATATCTAGCCTCTCTTTCTCTATACCACCTTCTTCGATCGGTTGTCGCCCTTATATGACACACTCACGTACGCACACGCACACACACGCACACACACACACACACACACACACACACACACACACAATCTGAAGAGTGCTCTGAAAGTGACAGGAAAGATTTTATTCAAGGAAATGGAACACACACACACCCACACACCCACCCACACACCCACACACACACACACACACACACACACACACGCACGCACACACACGCACGCACGCACGCACGCACGCACACACAGGAGTGAAAAGAGAGAGAGAGAGAGAGAGAGAGAGAGAGCTGGTTCGGTGGCATAGGGGGAAGCAGAAGCAGAAGGTTCTCTCGCCTGGGGGGCAATATCATCTCTTCCCATCTTCCATCCCTACAGCTTAAGGCTTAGGCTCCACGTCCACGGTCACCCTGTTTTCAACCGAAGAGAGAGCCTCAGAGCCTATTCACCCTCTTTCGTCCTTCAAGGACGTTCGGCGCTTCTTTCTCACGCGGAAGTCTGAAGGTCAAGGCTCGACGAAAAGCGAGGAAAAAAAAAGAAAGCCCACGCGGAGGAGCGAGAAACGAGGGGCGACGGTAACGACCGTGAGCGTAATGATGATACGATGATGATGGAGCAATCGTTTCCCCTCCGACCGAGATGAAGTGAATTTTTTTCTTTCGAAAGCCGCTCGTCGTTTTCATCGTTTCGACCCCGCCGATTCTCTCGGGAGGCACTCGCATTAGCTCTAATGGCACCACGCTCGATAAAGGTCTGGAGTTTTTTTCTTTTCACGCGCCGTCGGAGACGATGCAAGACGTCCGGTCTCCTGCCTCGTAGAGCGAAGGGTAGACGTGCCGTGGGCTCAAAACATTTTTACCTCATCATCAAAAAGCAAAATATGCAAGGAGAGCACGAGACCGATGTTCTCGGCATTCTTCCGGTCGGCCGATTCGATCCCCGGTTTCTACAGATGTATTTTCTCGATCCTTCCTCGTTCCTTCTTATCTTGCGACCGGTCTCTGTCGCGTCGTATTTCCAGGAAAGATGTGAGCTCGATCGGGTGTAGATTCTTTCGGGACGACAGAGTGCACGCGCCATGTATGCCGTGTACCTCGTGCCAAAAGGGCAAAGATCCGAAGAAAGGTACCGGAACCCAAATACCTCGATTCGGCTTGGACTCTCGTTAACGGGATTCCCGTTTCGCTCCCGGCCGACGATCCCGTCCTCTCGAGTCTTTTCCATCCGTACGGAACTTTCACTCTCGCGATGACTTCCCAGACGGCGAAGCGCCGACTTCGGCAAACGACCGCGGAAAGAACTCCGCCGACGGACTTCCCCGACCGGGAGTGCCGACTCTGAAGCCCATGCGGCCTGTAAAAGGTAAAAAGTTGTGTCCCCGTGGAAAGCCGGATGCGCGACGTGCGACCTGTGCGCAGATTCCCGCTTCCACGTTTTAAGTGCATATCCTTCCCCGGAACCCAGAACTTCGATTTCGGATATTTTAAACCACTTTCTACCCTACACAAGACTTAAGATGCGTCGAAGTGGCACGAAAACGCCGTGTCGAAAGTCGTCTCTATCTTGACCCACTTTGAATGAGTCAAAATGTGTGTCGAAATTTTAGCTCACGAGGGACATGTTACGATTAGTTTTATACGTATTAATTTTACGCCTACTGTGGCGATCAGTGGTGTTGGGAAGGGGAGGGGGGGGGGTTTAGGCAGTTAGAACCCACTCCCCCCCCCCCCACCTCCCTTGGGCTTCCCAGTAAATGAACACTGACAGACATTTGAACCCTCCTTGGGAATTCCAATTTTAGGTACCCCGCATCGAGGTAAGTCCAATGTCCGTCCACAGACCCAGGATGCCAGACCGCGATTTTAAAGAAATGGTAAATTCCGGGTAGTGGAACTAGGCGTAGGGTTGGAATGTCTATCTTGCCTCAATCCCCCCCCTTGCCGATTTCCTGCCTACGCCACTAGAGGCGATAGACCAGGTGAGGATTACGCTAGATGATGTAGCACGGAATGAAACTGGACCAGTGGCGCAACCAGCCCTCAAGTTTTGGGGGGGGGTTCGAAGTTGTCGTGTCTTTTAAATGTCTCCGAATTCAAGGTGTTATCAAACCATCAGGAGAGATATACTCAACAAAACCGCGAACAAAGAAAATGAAATGAAGAAAAATGTTATGAAATGGTGGAAACGGAATTTGAACTCTAAATGATGAAAGCACATTCGATATCTGAAGAAAGCTTAAAATGAACTAAATTAATTTCGGGATTCAGCCCAAATATCACTGCGGATTACACGTTGACCTTTAAGTAATTGGACATGCTAAGTGCGGAAAATAAACTTAGCAGCAGGAAGGCTAAAGTCTTTTTTTAAGTTATCGCAGTGTACACGTGGACGTTTCCTTGACAGATACACTTTACTAAAGTGAGTTGCTACATGTAACTGGCGTGATCTTCAGCTTTCACCTCCTACCTTTGTGCCTTTCCAGCCTCGCTAGCGGGTCGTTTGCTCGTGTTACCTTTCCCCCAACCTCGGGGGAGAGGGAGATGGAGAAGTAAAGAGATACCATCATGGGCAGGGGTTGGGGGAAGGGTTCAGACCCCTGATCCCCCCCCCCCCCCTCCTTGGTTGCGCCCCTGAACAGGACACATGCTTAAGACTACAGGACAATTTGTTCTCAGCTTCAAGTGAAAAGGTAGACGTGCTTCGGATGGGGACGACAGAGGAGACGGAAAGGAGGCAGACAGCAGGGAGATGGATAAGGGGGGGGGGGGGGGGGGGGGGGGGGGGGGGGNGATGGGGGGAGGGGGGGTCGGGGGGGGGGGGGGGGGGGGGGGGGGGGGGGGGCAAGGGCGCACTGATACTCCCTCAGGCATTTGGCCACTCCTCTCGAACTTCCTCGGTCTAAACGTGTCACGATGACCTACCACCATGATCTTCTAAGAAGTTAAACACGCGACCCCTGACCCGATGAGACCATCCGGGGGCTGGCCGCGGACCGACTCGACCCCAACATCTTCCTGCCTTTCTACAGCAATCTTCACGAACCCATCGTCACCTCGACCGACTCCATCATCATTGTCTACATACTTCACTGTATATTCTACTTCATCTCGTTCTTCCCTTTTGCAAAGGTTATCGATAAAAAAAGAAAACACTTTCGACCCGAGAGAGCTTTCTAGGGCTCCTCCAGAATCTTCGTTTGGTCCGGTAGATTACTTCCACTTTCGCCCCAGTGGATTCTCGCCCCTGAAAGAATCACAAAATGCGATTTAATCTTCGATCTACACACGGTTAGGGCGAAAGTACACAGGGGAGACTTCCACGCCAGATTTTCACGACTGATAGCCATATCTACCTCAATCTTTAAAAAAGGGGAGGCAAGGTCGACTCCCAGTTTCACTATCCATCCCCGTGTAAGACGGATTCTGATATATGGCTAGAAGAGCCGCTTAAACATTTTTGCACTCTTGGCTTTGATTTAGCAGGGGAAATCGCGCATGGAATCGCAGCTGGTCGTGCTGGAGACAGTGGATGCCAGTCCATAAATCCTTCATTCGGTAAAATGAAAATAACTGAGGGTTCGAAGTAGGGAAATTCTGGTCAGTATGCATGAGAAGATATCGATCCATGCGGATGGCATCCCACGTATATCCAAAGGACGACCGCCTCTGGACTTATACTCATCTTTGGACAACTGGACCGTCCATGGATAACTTTTGGATCACCCATGGCTACTTGGGAGGGGATGAACGAAACGGTTAAGAATTGTGAATTCCAGGAACACCGATGATCGATACGTGTTCCGACGTGTTGGATTCCCCCTCTAAGAAGCGCCGATCTTTCGCAGCTGACACATATCACGAAATTCCCGTATGGCAGATGATTGTATGGAATCCATGCTAACTTAATGTGGCAAGTAGAAGCCGTCGATATCGACACGTTCCATCGACGGGNGATGTTGATTTTTTTTTTTTTTTTCAACTTCAACCAAGTCTCAACGTTTCAACCTATTCTCAATGTTGATACAACGTTGTTGTACCGAATGGGTATTCATCTATCAATATTTCGGACGAACGAAATTTATCTGTAAAAAATGACGCAGCCCTGCATCATGTGGTGTCATTTGGTTAGACCATCTGTTCCTTCGGAAGCAGTTCGTCCAGATCAAAGTTTTTTTTTATTATCTGCATGACCTTCTAATTTCTTATTTATACCATCATCATTTGACTGTAATATAAGATTCTTCATAGGAACAATGATATCTGAATCCACGAGGGACTATAGTTCCTATCCACTCCAAGTCACTTTCAGTATCTATCTTACGTAGGGTGGGAAAGTGAAACTGGGAGTTAACCTTACCTCCCCTTTTAAAAGGTCAAGCAGACGTGGTTATCAGTCAAGAAATCAACGTTTGGAAAGTCGCCCCTGTGCACTCTCGACCCCGTTTATCGAGATGAGATAAAGGGGGAAATTTAGCAACTATCTATGAATTAAGTCTCTGGGGCGAAAGTGGAAAACACCGTCCGATATGAGCCATAGGATATTCCCCCTCAGAAAATGAGAATGCTTGTAGAAATGCTCAGAAGGGTACGAAACAGGTCACATCGACACACAAAAAGTTTTCTGTGCAGTAAGTTTTGTACTTAAATATAGAGGAATGTATAAAGGAAGCTTAGATCAGCTTCTTTTATATTTTCCGGATCGATCGGGATTAGACATTCGCGATCGTCCACTTCTTACGCTCTTCTCTCGCCGTTCTATTGCCATATTGCCTCTGTCTCTTCTTTAACGAATGGCACATCGAATTCATTCGATGCCGATCGACACCCGTCGATGGAACGTGTCGATATCGACGGCTTCTACTTGCCACATTAAGTTAGCATGGATTCCATACAATCATCTGCCATACGGGAATTTCGTGATATGTGTCAGCTGCGAAAGATCGGCGCTTCTTAGAGGGGGAATCCAACACGTCGGAACACGTATCGATCATCGGTGTTCCTGGAATTCACAATTCTTAACCGTTTCGTTCATCCCCTCCCAAGTAGCCATGGGTGATCCAAAAGTTATCCATGGACGGTCCAGTTGTCCAAAGATGAGTATAAGTCCAGAGGCGGTCGTCCTTTGGATATACGTGGGATGCCATCCGCATGGATCGATATCTTCTCATGCAGACTGACCAGAATTTCCCTACTTCGAACCCTCAGTTATTTTCATTTTACCGAATGAAGGATTTATGGAATGGCGTTACGAGCATCCGATCGTGGGATTTATTTATTTATTTATTTTTTCTTCTAATCTCTCATCTTAGGTCGCAATCCGGTAACTTCAATCAATATATAGATAGTGGAACATTATGATCGAACCAGTCCATGATTGCACTTTGATTTCGACAGTACGAACGAAACGATGCGTCAGTCCTTCTTTGGGCGTCCATTGGACCTCCAGCAAAGGAACTTCCAAGGACAACTTCCTATGGTCTTCCATCGGATGTCCTTGGATGGAATCCCCGCCCCGTTCAGGCCTTCAATCTGACCTGACATCTAGCAGTGCAATAAAAAATATATCATGTTCCCATAATATTAGCGAGGTCGCACTCATCCCGCCGATGTATGTCTCCCGATTCCCATAATGCTAACGAATTGTTCTGCGTAAGCTTTCATCCTCTACTCGATAATTTCCCACGTACAAGCCCGAGGAATGAAGTCATTCTAATTAATTCATTTGGTGAGAGACGTAACATAACTCAAGGAGACTCCCCGCAATTCTTGCACATTGCACGGTGAGAGTGTGGTTCCCTTGTCAAGTACGCCTGTTCCTTCCATTTAATAATAACGTCTCCTATGGGCATGGGAGAAAACTCTTTTCATCATAGAGGTAAGGATGAGAAGTGGATTCATCTCAATAATACTTTGTCTTCCATCTTAAGCTCTCTCTACCAGTTCCTCCAAGAAACTTGAGAGAAATTTGCAGAAAATGCACCTTTCCTTCACCATGAATATTCACGAGCATGCTAATTATGCTCCATAGCTACCGGGGGATTACTATCGCTTGCTCCTCTCAATGGTCATCCAAAAGCTTTCCCAAAGGGAATCTCCAATGGAACCAAAGAGACGGACATCCAATTGTCCATCCAATGGACGCGTCCAAGGATTTTCCTTGGACGAGACATTTAGTCATCCAGGGGATGTCCGAGGAGGATGAACATTGGATGTCCAAGTGTCCATGAGGGTATGTCCAATGGATTTATTTTGGATCAAAATGGCTGCTTGGGGTGCGCAATAAGGGGGACTGAACACACTTTTTCAATTATTTTAAACGTGTTTTATGCTTAAATTTCTTAACGAGGCACTCGTCCTGAAGTTGGGGATCCACCCAGACATCGTCCACTTCATGGCATTAATGGTAACCTCGCAATTATCTGATTACAGCTCTTATTGCAATTAGAAACATATTTTTAATCGTATATTGGTTGATTTGAATATTGGGTGGAATTTAACTCTTTTTTTTGCAAAAATAGGCTAAAACCGAAGCGATATGGCACCTAAATTGAATATGTGGCGAGCCTTTTTTATTTATATCTATCCAAATATCGTTTTCGATCCTGGCTGAAATTTTGTATAAAGGAATATTCAATCTTGAATATGGATGAAGTTCGTGGTATACAGACCTTGTGTTGTGATTTCCCCCACCAATTAACTGGATTTTCAAAGACTACTTTCTAGAGAAATATAAAGAAAACTAAAACATTGTCTTGCATGGCGATTGCTAAGGAAAGGGAAGTAAGGTTTAACAGAAGAACGCCACGGTCATAGCTAGGATAGCGAGGAAGGGGGGGGGGAGGGGGCAGGGGGGGAAAGGGGGAAGGGGGAAGAGCGTTTCATTTGTACTTCGCGGTTGAATATAAAATATCGCTCTGGGGATTATGGAATAAGACCTCAGTCGGTATCCTTGCCTTGCTACTCCTCGATTCCTTTAAGAAGTGTATTAAGAAATGATCCAAATATGATGAACACCATCGATCAAATTGGGTTTCGTTAGGTCATCTCCACACAGGACGTAGACGATACCTCTATGCAAAGCAGAGAAGATGTTGATGAATTTCTGACACTTCCACCTGGAGTGCAGTTCCCAGGCTCGCCGTTACCGGTTGACCCCAGAGGCAGCAAAATCTGACGGTCGTGCCTTTCACTTTGAAGCTCTAATTCCTTGCGTGGGTGCCACTAGAGAAGCGATGAATGGAAACGATGCGTACTCGAGTGACGAAGCGAGACACAAACCTGGGAATTTTGATAGAAGAATCGAAAGCGGATGAGGAAGCGAAGACGAGGACTTCCGTTGGACTTCGGCTCCCTCCAATTCTGAACATCATTTTCTCTACCCCTGCAGGACTCCGCTTTCCACAGTCAAGAAAATTTATTGTAAATTTCTCTTCACTCTTGAATAATAGACATTTTGTTCCGTAACACGGAAGCAAATGGTGCATACCACTTCGACGTAGCGGTGGGGTGAACTGTGGCAGCTGGCAGCGAGTTCCTCTAACCCTAACCGATAGGGTTTTCCTCACTTCTTTAAATTTATCTTTACAGGGCCATTCTCGCCATCCTGAAGGAAACAATGTAATTTATTAATCCTCCATTGCGATTAAGTTCTGCAGAATATTGTCAGAAAGGTAGTAGCCCATTTTAGGGGGGGGGGGGGGGGGGATCCGATTTGAGTTTTTTTTTCTAAACCGAGAACCCTGGTACAGATGTTGGCACGCGCCCCCGAGTCCTTTTACACTCACTGACAAAAATAATATAAATACTTGCCTAATAGCGTGTTGGACCCTCGTGCGTTGCAATAACAGCTTGAGTTATTCGTATTTATACCTGTCACAGGCCACACGGTGGCCTGTGACAGGTATTTTGCCTATTTTGCATCGTCTGCAGGCTGGGAGCATCCATCTCACATCACTGGGGGTTTCTAGCATTTTTGTCAATGTGCATACCTAAATATTAGAAATGATACCTGAATCGCGCTGCCAGCGATTCAAAGAAACACGCAATATTTAATTATCGTTTTGTTCCTGAGCTAGACGTGTTCTCTTTCGTTTCTTCTGGACTTCTTTTCGCATATTGAGCTGGAAATATACATTTTTTTGCCTGATGGCAATGGGAAACGGTTCCAGAGTAACCCAGAAGTGACTTCTTGTTTCGGTGTCATGAAACAAATGTAAAGCTCTGAGTTCGAGTGAAACTGCCAGCTATTTTGTTCATACTCTATAATTAATTTGGTATAAGTAATTGGTAGAGGAAATTAGTGCGCTCCTTCACAATGAATGGAAAATTTGCTTCTATCGCATGAAAGTCAAAACACAATAGTTGCAATACATTGCCATTGAAACTGTACGGCCATGGAGTAGATGTACGATATTTATCGGTCCCTACCGAAATGGTGGAAAGCAAAATGTCGAATGGAGTACATCGTTCAATGTTCACATCATTGAAATAGTCAAAAGAAAAATTGAAATGTCGCAATTTTAAATGTCAAAAATTGACTCTTTTTTGGTTTCTATCATGAGCGAAATGATTCACGTCGTATGTGAACGTCGAAGGGGTCGGTTACATAAATTAAATTACATTTTTTGTGCAGTCGGATTATGATGGAAATAGCACCAAGCCAAAGTCGTCGATTTCTGCGTCGAGAGAGACGCGTGATACAGGAACTCACATTTACCGCGCGGGAAATAAATTGCCCTAAGCTTCCAGCTTTTCTACTTTCAAATGCTCGATCGATATAACCATTATGTGTAAGCAATAACCAACTGTCCTATTTCAAAGTTGAAAAATTATTTCGGAACAATAACACCTCAGAATCACTTGATGTATTGGTCCACAGATCCATGGACTTGGACACGGATGTCGCAATTAATGCATGGAGAATCCTGGGAACTTCTCCCATGGAAAAGTTTTTCTGAAGATATGCAACTTTCGAGTTAAAGATTTTGCTACAAAAGTATACAATATAATAAGATATGCCAGCATATTTAATTTATTTATTCTAGGGCTGTACCGGTGGCCACATTTGGCCGGTGGACCGATTTTTTCCTCACAACCATCGGCCGGTGCCGGTGCCAATTGTGGCCTGTATAAGAAATCGCCTATAAATTCAAATAGGCCTAATTGGAAGTCGTGTGATACTTATCAGTAAGCCTCCTTGAAACGATTGAGATAACTTTTGGTACTGTCCAGCCCGTCTGTCTCTCTATGAGGCTATGAGGCTATGAGGAACCCTAAGGCTTTTTATCAGTATGCTAGTGGTAGGTGTCAACAGTCGATCGGGCCGCTAATGAATGAAAAGAGGGAGTTGATTGCAAGCGATAAGGGTATGGCCAGTATACTTAACGAGTTCTTCGCGTCCGTTTTCACTGTCGAATCCGACTCGGCACCGACTCTGGAGGAGGTGACCTCCGCTCGCATCGAGGATATTTCCATCACCGAGGAGATGATCGAGAATATGATAGGGAAGCTGAAGGTGGGCAAGGCGACCGGCCCCGATGGGATTCCTGCGAGAGTCATTAAGGAAACCGCGAGAGAAATATCGGTNCGCAGGTGCGGCTCAGGTCGAGACAGGAATTCTTTACTTGCAGAGTGGTGAACGCGTGGAATGCGTTAGATGACGAAGTAGTGGCTGCCCCTTCTGTGACTATCTTTAAGAAGAAACTAGATGCTTTCATGGACAGGCAAAAAGGTGGGGGGCAATGTTGACGTAGGTACTAGACAGTAAGCAACTAGGATAATAAAAAAAAAAAAAAAAAAAAAAAAAAAAAAATATACAAAAATATATAGCTTTAAGAGGGTTAGGCCTACCCTAAAATTAAGGAACGCTCGACCTCGACACGTGATATCGAAATGGGCGAAATCGCCTCTTGATATCACTAACTCTCCTGACTCCTGAGGCTGTCAGTGGTTAGCTTGCTATCCATTGCTGCAGCTGAGAGCATTTTGTGACACATCCCTTGCAAAAGCATAACGTAAATAGAGATGCAATTCTTTCCCATTCTTTACCGCTGATTTCCTCCGCCGGTTCATATAATACGGCTGTAGCATAATCAGATCGATATTTTTGTTTGGGAGAGGCTGGCAGGAGTGGCCAAAGTGAGACGGTTTGGCCGGTGCCTAGCCGCGTGAACACTCTCACGGACTTTTTTTTTCGCTTTGCCAGTCCTAGGGGCACCGGCATCGGCACCGTTGCCATAGGCCGATGGTGCCGATAGCGCAACACCGGAAGCCGATACATCGGTACAGCCGATTTTATTTAGCAGATTTTATTCTTCTTTTAACTTTAATTTCAGGTATCAAGCAACTTTTTTGATCGAGGACCAATGATAATACGGGGGGGGGGGACAAAAATCGATTCTGGTTCAGTACTAAGCCACTTGCTCGAAACATCCAAACCATAGGCAGGATTTTATTTTTTGGAGCATCTTTTCACCACTTCAAGAGATGGTCCATCACTCAGACCAACTCCGTAACTCCTGAAGTGGTGCTCAACTATCCATACATGCTCTTGGACTGACCGCTGAAATGTCATTGAATGCTGAGATGGTCCAGCACCGCTCAATGACACACTTGGGATGGGATGTATCGATAGAATGCGTAACAGGGCATTGTTTGCAGTGGCGTGCCCAAGGGGAAAAGGGTGGGGATCATAACCACCCCCCTCCCCTTGGGATACTCTTTACTAGTTTGATTCTCAAAAGTTTTTTTACTTTGCCAAATATGCAGGGTGGGTTACCAATTTTTCGTGCCTGGGATTTTCTGGGCACACCGATTACCTAAGAAAAGGGAACTGAAAAAACCTCATTCCAACATCGCATATGTAATCTATCCTATTGGTTGCGTATGCGAAGCTACCTTTCTTCCATAGAAAACGAACGAGCATTTATTTTGAATAGTGATATATACTGAAATTTGTCTATCGAAAGTAAAAACCTGAATACAATCTTTCACGGCTCCATGTGAAGTTATTTCAGTTGCCAATCATACGGATGTGTATGCATGATCAATTTCTCAGCATGTCCTATGAGATCGGCTTTGTGTCAGGTCCCCCAACATATTTTTTCGTGTTTATTAGGTTACCACTTCGAACAAGTTTTATTGTTTACGCACAGGCGGCGCTGGTTTGGCCTATGTACCGTTTGAAAGAGCATGAATAGGCCTACCAACTTGCGTATAGTAAATGAACAAATCAGCCTATTTAGAAGTGTGACGTGAGCGAGACCATGCCAGCCACTTCAGAAGTTACTCGCGCGTGTTTGTTGTACGAATTCAAACTCGGTAAGATAGCGACGCAGGCTGCTTGGAACATTTGCAACGCATTTGGAGAGAACGCGGTTAGTGGGCGTACAGCACAAAATTGGTTTAAGAAATTTTCTTCTGGCGATGAAACATTTAAAGATGAACCCCGATCTGGAAGGAGATCCATCATTGATGATGATGAGCTGAAAGCAGCGATCGAGTCGTGTATGGTGGACAACAGCCGGCGTCGTACACTATGAGCTCCTAAACCCTGGCCAAACGATCACCGCGGACGTCTATTCGGCGCAACTGCAACGGGCTCAGGACAAGCTGCTCGAAAAGCATCCGTCGTTGGTCGATCGGAAAGGTGTTGTGTTCCTCCAAGACAACGCGCGCCTTCATGCGGCAAAAGTGACGTGAGAAAAACTCAACATCCTAGGTTAGGAGATTTTGCCACATCCACCCTATTTGGCCGACATTTCCCCTTCCGACTACTACCTTTCCCTCTCGCTGGACAACCACATACGGAACCGGCAATTTAAACCAGAAGCGGACCTTGAAAAGGAATCGGCCTTTCTTCGCTTCCAAATATCGATATTGTTTCCCATTGGGAAAAAGTTGTAGATTGTAATGGCAATTACGTAACCGAATAAAATGTATGAAAAAAGTTTTTGTGTTTGGTCTAAATTTAACTTAAAAAAATGGAAATACTTTTTTTAGGGACCCGATATGATGAAAAAAAGTTAAGCTGCCAAAACCTACTATTTTTTAAATCAAAACTCTCCAGTTTTCTTCATGCCTTTTTAACACGAGCTTCTCTATGGCATGTTGAATAAGCTGAAGAAATTGCAGTGATGTTGGATAAATTTGCAATACCACCAATTTTGACAATTAAATCTCAATTATCTATGGAACTGGCAGGTTCAGTGTGTCATATCTAAGTCAAAAGTCACAACTAGGAAAGCGGAAAACACATGGAACTTTTTGGCATTGGCCCCTAATATGGCTTCATGCCAGATGACCTAAGCTGCTGCAACATCAGTGAAGTTCCTTGATGTACTGCCGTACAGGCATGAAATGCATAGAATTTTGTTATAGATCTATGATTTCAAATCTCTTTAGAATGTCAATAATAGTCTTGTGCAAGATATGGTGGGTCAATCACCTGAAGGATGTTACTGCATTAACCCTACAATTGTAGGGTTGATGACAAGACAAGCATACTGTAAAAAGCAGGTGAAGGGAGACAGAAGAGCACTCGATGACAAAATTGATTACTTGTATTTAATGGATTACACGTTAATTTGAATAAGTAATTTCACCCACAAGCCCAAAAAATTGAGAATTACCAACTAACTTTACTTTTCACTGCAGCTATTATTGTGTTTATGGATATCCCTGCCTCAGCTGGATTAATTCTAGCAAGAGCTTGGTCTCCACTAAATTATTATATTTTTGTTCTTGGTATTGAATAGCCTTACCAGAAAAGCCATGTCCAAAACTTAAATCCATAAACTTTTCTGTCAACATTCTGTGTTCTGACATCTGACTCCCTACTAAGTGACTATTAGCTCCAAGAAAGAGCTGGTTTTCTCAACCAGAATAAATTCAACATTGGAAGCAAGTTCAATGTCATTTTTCTCACTCTCTCCCAGGGCTGCGCAGAGGTTTCCAGGGGCCTGGGGCAAAACTAAACTGGAGACCCCTTGTGGCCCTTGATATGCAGGGCCTGGGGCAGATAGCACTATTTGCCCTCCCCTCTGGGCAGCCCTGCCCTCTCCTATTCTCCTTCTATCCTGAATGAAGAACTCTGACATCCTTGCAGCAGTTTGATGGCTCCTTGAATCTTGTGTCTTTCATTTAGCCTTTTTTATGTCTCATTTCCAGTGTTTAACCTTAAATGAGTATGATGAGTATACCGTCATGGTCATCCTCCTGTTTGGTGCAAAGGATGAGTATACATGTCATGGAATTTGAAGATATGGAATTGTCATTCAATGAAGCATTCATGAAACATTATATTCCCTGTAATGAAAAAGAGTTAAATGTAGTTCAATGGCATACATGAGTTGCTGCAGAAAAACTACCCACCCAGCCCGCCACTACAGTGCAGAAACTCCCCTAGTTAACTGGTAAGTAGAGTGCCAGGTCAATTCAAACATCCAATTGCAACATTTTTCCCTTAACACAACCTTGCGTTGAGTTGCTTATCTTTGTGCATCATTGTTTATGATACCTTCTTATAAAGATAAGTCCCCTCATTTACCTTATTAGGTAAGTAAAGGATTGGGCTGATATCTATTGTCTCAAAGCATCTCTGGTATATCTGCTGCTGAGAATGAGAAACTTCAGTGTTCAAACTCCTTTGTAGCACCTGAAAGATTAATGATGAAAGGCATCTTTTTTAAAAGGCAAACTTGATAATTATAAAACTGCCCAACAAGAACAGTAATCTTCCCTCATATGAGAATGAATAAACAGTAAGTGCAGCTTGGTTAATACCAATGAATATCAAGAATGTGAAAGTCGCTCTAGGTTGAAGAAAGACATTTAGGTGTCTCATGTACTACAGATGAGACACCACCAAGAAATGCTACACAAAAGTGCATATTATGAGCTTGATATCACAGGTCCACACAATACACTGTCTTGCATAGATTATCTCTGCGGTGGCAGAGGAGGAACAGGTCCCATTGCAGATATGGAAGGTCCTTGAACAATGCCAAGAATCTGTAGGTGACTGGAGGGAATAAGGCCAGAACGTCCTGGACCTAATGCTGCTCTCAAAAATCCAGGGGCTGGGGACTGCAAGCATCCAGGAGCCAAAATCACCTTGTCTCCTTTCTGAATGCTCAGTTCAGAAGGTGTGCGTGCACGAAAGTCCTCTTGAGCAATGGCTTCATAGTGTAGGCCTTCTCCCAACTCCCAGTTCCTCCCTAAAAAAAAAAAAAAAAAATATTCAGTAGACAGTGATCCATATCTTGCTTATTCAGGATTCTGAGCCATGAAAATTATTGGGGATAGAACAGAGTATGGGTGAAAAGCACCATGTATGACGAAAACTGAATATTAATTTCTTATGCTATGGGCCCATGGTGTGCTTTGGAGTGTTGAAGACAAAAAGTTGGAGAAAGTCAAAATGAATTTGATTGTTCTCAGTGCTCAAAGCATTAACAGTCACATCAATTCCATATCCAAGTCAAACATAATGATTACCAGGTTCCTTGTAGGTGTATGAGAATCCTGAAGCAAAAGATCAGGGAAATCATTGAGGACACTTTGAAGTGTGCTGGTGTATGAAAATGATTAATCTTTCCCATGAGACAAAAAGCTAGAAGGGAAGATTTGTCCAGGGTGAATGCATGGAACATGTAGTAATAATCTTCTCTTGCTTAGGTGTAGAGATGTTGAAGAAGTTCACTGAAGAACCAAGACTCCAGCAGGGGGGTGAATATTAAGTCCTATAGTTTCATACCAGTCATTTTCAGTAGTCACATATACTGCAAGTTGCACGTGACTTGCACAACTCTAGAAGAAAAGCAAAATCTGGAATTTCTGACTTATAATAGACAATTGGCTTCATGGTTTTACTGAAATCTCAAATTGATTGCAAGATTACAGAGGAGGATGTAATCCATGTTTGAACCAATCCCTCAAGAAGATTAGTAGCTTATACAAATCACAGGGTAGTAATAAGTGTGAGAAGAGAAATGATAATTTTGATTGCCTGAGAAATTCTCCAACCTTAACAAGCTCAAAGCTAAACAGCTATCTACAACTTTAATAACACACTGGTTAAGCAGAATGATTCAACATTTCCTCTTCTATATTTTTCATATTCTGTCTGGTATTCATCCAGTGTTAACCACAATTGATATAAAATGCCACCTGCATTTGAACTATTCACTACTACTGGTCTTAAACATTTCCATGTTTGACATTCCAATGTTCTTCCCTGGGCCAAAGGCAACTCAAACCAAAACTCTGTGTTGATCCAGGAGTAGATCAAGGATGGAAACCACTGGATAATAATGATTTCTTGAACTATTATCCAACCTGCAGGCTGGTCTCCAACAATCATCCGAAGGATCTTCCACAAGATGTAGGGTCCAGCAAATATGAACGAAAGGAAGATAAGAACGGGCAGAGCAGTTGGTCCACCTTTCACATCTTGCTCTGTAAGTATGCGGCCAGATGTTGCTTGATTCCACGCTCCATGAAGACTTGGATTGGCCTTCACAATCCCTGATAAGAACAGGTTTTTATTTTAAAATGCAATAATGATTAACTCAATTTTACAAAAGGTCAAACAGAATGTTTTTGTGAGAACCTGATCACATGCAAAGGACAACACTGGTAAATTTTTAGGAAGTTTCAATCCTTAAATGACTCATTAGACTCAGGGTTTTCAGAAGCAGCTAAATAATTTTTTTATTGCAAGGTTTACAGGTTTACATTGAGAAGAAAGTTTCACACTCTGAATCAAGAGTTTGGGAATGAAATTGATTTAGTGGCTGACTTAAAAATTAGAAAACCATCAAAATGATCTGATCATGACATACTTATTTGGATGAACAACAGCAGAGGTAAATTTGCTATATAGAGAAATTAATATGGGTGAAATGAAAAAAAAAAGGGGGAGGGGGGAGTTACTAAGTTAAAGAGGTAAATCAGCTTTCCTATAATAAATATATAATATATCCTATAACATAACAAATGAATAAATTTTCTTAACCTTGATTCTCTAGAGAATTTTATTGAGGAGAAATTCTGTGATGATTAAATTTAACTTTTTCAGGCACATGGACCAGAGGAGACTCAAGTTATTTTTTGAGCCATCCCACCTCTCACTACCAAGGGGCAATCCAGGAAATTACATGAAAGTAGGGCAAAGAAAAAACTAAGGAATATTCCATCCCTACATTAGCAAAAATCACTCAGAATCCTGAGTCCCCTTTTGTTTTTAACCCTTTGACAAGTATGCCCGTATATATACAGGCTGATGTTCTCCTGCCTTCCATGTATTCACTATGGGTGATCTTCTAGGCATTAAAAAAACCCACTCCTCAAAGGGTTAAAGGAAAGGAATGGGACATGCCACAAGAATTGAGACAGACCTGTGGATTGCAAACTGTGCTCCCTTCACAGGGTCAGTTCACCAAAGCTTCTAAATTTTTATTTTGCTTAAAACATGTAAAAACACAGCTATATCTAGTAATTTTATTTCTTCCTTAAAAGCAGTTTCCAAAATTTTCTAAAATTTGTTCTGTGCTAAATCTTTTTTGAGTAAAAAAAGCTGTAGCCTGGAAAAGACAGCTGAGGAGGTGTCTTAAACTAGTCTAAAATTATTATCAGCTCAATCTATATTTCTTCCCAGGGTCAATGTTTCATTCCAGCAGTGTGTCGATGTTAAGTGCCTAAATATGATGTTCTTCCTAGTGTGAACTTAATTTATAAGCACTTGGTTTTCCTCTGTCAAAAACCATGTTTTATTCTTGCTCTCCATCCTCTCACATGAAAAATTCCACTACTGGATACTTGGAAATGCTTTGATCATTCCTGTCTCACACTCTTGAATTTTCTGATGTGAAATTCTCTGGTATGTATGTTATAAATAAACCTTTTCTTGAATTAGCTACAATATCAAATAACATATTAATCACTGTGCCAAATAAAAGGATACAATCCCCTTTTAGTTGCAGAACAGGCTTAAGAAAAAGAAATGAAAAGTTCAGATTTAGATGCTTCGAGAAACACCACTTTCTAATCTATTTCAATTTTTTTTCTTAAAGGGTTCATTTCAGAAAGGAGTTAGAAAAGACTTAAAAGCTTCAAGAAACAGGCCCCTGGTCTCCACCGCATGGAATTTTTTAAATAGAATGACTTAAGGAGAATGGAGTACAATTCCAGTTTACATTTTAGGAATTGTGACCCAGGGTAGCTCTTTTGACTAAGCATTTATAAAAAGGAAAGGTAAAGGGGCAATATGCATAGCTTTTGGCATCTGTTTTAACTAGGGCTGTCACAATAGATCGATGCATTGATACCACTATTGATAGTTGGAGGTATCGATAGTTTTTTCGACCATCGCGATGTATGGGCAAAAGATTTTAAAGGGAAAATGTCTCATTGGATTGAGGCGAGTACAGTACAATACTGTCCGTCCAGGCGGGAAAAGGAAGAAGCGGCGTGACCCGCATGGGCTTGCAATTTCTTACCACTATCGATTTCTGAAAATGCTGGGACTGATTATATGAAAGTCAAGAGGAAAAAAAAAAATCGGATCAGAGACAGGAAGTGGGAAAAGAGGGGGGGGGGGGAAGATTGAGAATTTTTTTCCTCTTGTTTCAGTCTTCGGCTCGATCTCATCAGGTGCATGCTGCGGAAGTGGACTGTTATACTCCCTTGATTTCGAAACGTACATTGGTTAATCCCCTTTCCATATTCCTGTCTTTCTCTTTAGTATGCAGGCTTAACTTTCTTAATGTTTAACTTGCCCTGGGGTATTTTATCCCTATTTAAGGTGAACTCGGTGAATTTTTTACACAGATGTTGCTTATTCTAGGGCTGTACAGATTTTTCCGCACTCTCCGGTATGGCACCGTTGGCATGTTTCCTATCTGCCGGTGCCGATGTCCAAAGACCGTGGAGGATAAACACCCCAGTTTTTGGCCATGCTTATACTTCCTCCCAAAGTTTGTGGACACCCTGTGCGCACACCGGGAAACACTAGTAATAGGTCCTCGTACGGGAAGATGTTGATAGAATACTTGAAAAAGGCCAGATAAACTAATTATGCTGGATTTAAGCCTCACTGGCCAACAACTGGAGACAGGCCAGAAACCGGGGTGCTTACCTTAGAACGAAGAAAAGAGAAAAAAATTAAATGAACAGGCTTGGCAGCTGATTCTCAATGACAATAAGAAAAACTTAGGACTGTCCTGATGCATCCATCGATGAATGGAAGTCATCTTCGATAGTTGGAGGCATGGTAGGTTTCATTACTCCTTGCGAAGGTCACATATTCCCTCTGCACCCCCGATCACAAGTGTGAGATTATGGAAGACAGATAGAGGGCCACACTCCAATCGAGGCACAAAACGATGGAAGACAAACCTCTGCCTGATCGCGGCGAGAAAAGATCGAATCATCCGGTGAAACCCCCCCCCCCCCCCCGATGCATTGATACACTATCGATAGTTCAGGTCGATGCATTGATGTTTTGATAACTGCTATCGTAACAGCCCTAGTTTTAACCCACACTTTCTCTTCTAAAAAATGTAAATTTTTTTTTAAATCTCTTCTTGGCAGCATAAACCTAGATAGTAGGAAATCATCTCCCTCTTCCCCTTTTTCTGCCCTTGGTTTTCCTCCCAATATATGAATATGTATGATGGAACAGCAAGCTCATTGAAAACATTTCTTGCTGATACATAGAAATATCTGCAGGATTAGTTAAAAGCAATGATGAATGTAATAGGGACCATGATTCTCTTGAGTTATATAAGATAGAAACCAAATACTGAGAAAATAAAGATATTAACATGCCTGGCAAATTGAACATTATGTACCTCAGAGATAGCTAAGGCTTTTCTTTCTCAATCAAAAGTTCAGTAACTAAAAGTAGGTCACCTTGCAGGTAACTGATATAGCAAAATAGAACATATATACATAAAAATACTCATAGTTGAAGAATATCAGTAGAATCATTCTCCTGTTCTTGTTGCAAGACATTTCAGACAAAAAATGTCTTGCAATAAGAACAAGAGAAGTAGTCTTTTGACATTCTTCAACTTTGAGTATTATTTTCTCTGTAGTTAACTGTGCCATTTCAACAAATATATATTTAAAAAAACTGTTCATAAAACCTTTCAAGTTGCACTTTTTAATAAACTTTGTCTTAGAAGCATTGGAAGAATAATAAAAAAATTATAGTGATTTGAAATGGTCTGCATTTTTGTGCACCACCCTGTACATGTATATATACATATAATATTATGTATATTCACCGTTAGAAGGGTGAGCCCTTGACCAGCTACAGCTCAGCACCCATACAAGTCCTCTCAAGTTTCTCTCTCAAACCCTCAATAGTTTCCGAATGCCTTTCAAAGGGCTTGTGTGGGTGCTGGGCTGCAGGTGGTCAAGGGCTTGCCCTTCTAACAGTGAATATACATCATATTATATTTTACTTTGAAGGGGGCAATGCAAACACATTGTCCTTCCAGTGATTTTTGGAAGTGTGTCAACTCTTTCCTGGCTCTGAAACATCATTTCTAAATACTGTATATAGATAGAAGAGAGAGAGAGAGTGTGCATATCTTGTCAGTAAACCAGTCAACCGTGTATAAAAATATTAGTTATGAAATCACCATAAATTGGGATTCATAATTACTATGTACTTCTAATGCTCATACCAATAATGTAGGCCAGCTTGTGAAGCCACCTCCTGATGGCTAGCCAAGGTTTCCTTGATGAAACTAGGATGAATAGATGATATTTGATTTGTGAGAATATAGCAGCAAGGTTGACAAAAGCCTGGAATGATGAGTATATGGCATTGTAGGACATAGACACCATGTTGCTCAGAGATGTAAACACATCAACAATGGAGGCCAAGCTGCTGAAAGCTCCTTGGGATGATTGCAAGACTTCCATCATATATCTATAAGAAATACATATACCACAGAATCAGTCAGGGCATTCTCTTAGTTCAAGGGTGTCAAACTCAAATCGGTCATGACTGCATTCCCTAACCTGCAGATACCTCCTTGGGCTGTAGGTTTGATACCTATCTTAGATTATTAAATGAACCCTTTCAGGAGTATAGATATACTGGTACATCCTGCTTCTACTTATGTGAATGGCTTTTAATAGATAGCTTTGAATTGAAAGCACTAACACACATGCAGAAGAAGTCCCTCTTGAAAGAGTCAGAGTCAAGGGATTAAATCAGGGCTTCCAACCATTTTCCAGTTGCATAAGCAAGAATGGACAGTATTATTGCATAGGATTTACAAATTCAGGGTGAGGTCTAATGACTTGGACTTACTGTAAAGGAGACCAATGTAGTCCATGAGTCATTATTGTGAAGACTATGTAGGCCTAGTGAACTTATTTAGGCTCAAGTACTATGTGTACAAGTCAAACCCTAAATCAAGGATTGATTGGAACTCAAGGAAAGTTCTATGGAGCACTAGAATTTCTGGGAATTCAGACTCAGATCTGATTCAGCCTTCTTATGAAACACCAAAAAATATGACAAACTCTTGGGATAGAATGATGTGAACATTTTTACTCATTTTGATGCTTAATGATGAGTCATCAGAGGTACTCAATTCTGAATAACTAATAAAACTTCACCATGGCTACTTGATGCAAAACATTTTGTTAAAACTGAATATAAGAAATACTATCCTAAACAATAGAAAAATGCAAACACTACTCTTCAATACAAAAAAGAAGGTCCAATGACCACAGAAGCCACAGCCTGGGTTTGCTCCAACCTAACAGGACATTTTATATTGTTGTTCACACTCAATCCTGCATCAGCTTCGCCACATCCTCGCACCCTAACCAAGAGGCCTCTGCTAATGAGGTGTAAGGGAATGAGTACATCCACTGGGTGGGAAAAATGGGATGAACACATAAAAAAGACACAGAAAATAGCTACCTGGTTACATATTAGCAAAAAATATATGAAAAAAGGTGTGTAAATGTATTACTTAATCATGCTGGAAAGATCCTAGGGACTTATTTTTAAATCCTTTTCTCTAATCCTAATGTATTGAGACATAAAAAATCTGTTTGATTTTTTTTTTCTCAGAAAAGTTTCTCAACCAGCAATTCCAGGTCAACATGATACTTCACTGAAATCTTCAAAAGTAAAATTACATATAAATGCATTAGATTTGATGACCAGCAACATTTGGAGTAATGACCCAATATAACTTCCAATACAAGACTGGCTGAATAGAAGATGCCAGAAGAGATGAGAATCTAACAACAAAAAAACATGTGGCACAAAACATCAGTGTTGGAAGCCCTAATATCAAAACAGTGAGCAATGCTGATAGAGGTTATGTGATATTTTACCTGTCCTGTTCATTAGTGACTGTGCTCCCAGCTCCAGAGTAGGGCCTCCATGAAGGGTAAATTCCCGACCCATAGGGTTGATACTGAAAGTTTCCCATTCCTCCCATGAACGGACCATAAGAAGGGCTTCTGATGTATGAATCCCATGGTGAAGGATAGGATGTGTTCCATTCAGGGCGGAGCCCTGCCTGCTGGATATAGGGTAAGTTCCCTCTTACTGCTGGCTGACCATTCTGCATCCTCACCGAGCTAGCGTCTGACTTTTGGTCATCCCCAAGGCCAAGGAGAGAAGTCTTATAGTTACTCCTTGCATCTGGCTGCCTGCCCAAGTGGGTAACAGATCCATTCCTCTTCCCAGAAGGAAGAGAATCGTAGTCAGAACAGTCACTCTTCATGCAATGGGAATCTGACAAGAAATACATTGCACCCAGGTTAACATCCCCATCCTGACGCAGCCGCTGCTTTATGCCTACCCAAAGGACTTAGGCCTATAATGTGATCAGTAGTGAAGATCTAGGCCATGGCCTATAAACAATATACACTTATTAGAACCTGTGAAGAAAAGTCCCACAAAACGGCTAAACTCGTGCACATGGCAAAGGAGGACGGAGAAGACGACGGAATCTGGATGTGGACTTTTGGGAGAGACCTACACGGGATAGGCTTTTTGGAAACCTGAGCGGTTTGAATCATTTTCGGGCCCGATTGGATCTGCACGTTTCATGCTCCACCCGAACATAACCTTTCCTTCCTGAAAAGGATATGCTGTTTTTTTTTGTTACTTATGTCAACGTGTGCTCTATGAAATCGTTCCCATTGTCTCTTGCTCGTATCGTAAATTTAAGAAAATGTTCGCTTTACATCGCGTCAGACAATCAGGGCCGTTTCTAGGGGCGGGCGAAGCGGGCGATCGCCCGGGGCGCAAGCGGGGTAAAGGGGGATGGGGGAGGGCGCCAGAGTGGTAAAGGGGGAGGGAGGGGGGGGGGGGGGGCCGTTGGAACTTCTTGCCCTGGGCGCCAACACGCCTAGAAACGGCCCTGCAGACAATAGGTTACGAACGTTTAACCTTTTCATGCCTGAATTTTTAGAAAAAGGAACTTACTTCAGTTTAACGCAGAGGATAATAATGCGCTCTGACCAGACGTTTACTAGACTTGCACTAATAAAATGAGGCCGTCGTCATCTTAATCTTGCTGGCAGGAACCGGTCTGATGAGTCAATGCTGACAATAACTCGCTGGCATGCATAGGATGGATTTTAAATATTCGGAAGGTTGATGGTTCCAAACAGAACCATCCGGCATGAAATGGTTAAACTGAGCTGAATTGTGTGATATGATGAGCTACTACGAACTGTTGAACAGGGATAATCACAGTCTTGTCCCCCTACATGTGTACGTGGTATTATGNGGTTAAACTGAGCTGAATTGCGTGATATGATGAGCTACTACGAACTGTTGAACAGGGATAATCACAGTCTTGTCCCCCTACATGTGTACGTGGTATTATGTTTAGTTTACAGGTAAGCAGATCATACTCATGTCAACCAATATTTTGAAGGGTCAGCTAGCGTCCCGTGGAATTTTTTGGTCCTACAGGGGTGCGGATTTGGTCGGTTCGGGCCAATGTGGTTAACCAGTAGCCAGTGCAGGACTCTAACCAATAGCCATGCATGTATTTGTGAAATGCAACAAGTGGAATGAGGAAGTCTTGAATCTGGGGGCAGAGGTGTAAATTTCAAAGTTTGCATTTCTCCTGTCAGCTTCTCAATAAAATTACACCTTTTTTAAATAGAAAATATCTATAATGCGTAACAGCACATTGCAGAATGAAGCGAATGAAGATGCGAGATTCGGTTTGAGCAATTGCTGAATAAAGGCATAAAATGCAGAATAAGACCGAATTGTTAACACTTGCTCACTTCACTGTGTCTTGCGGGGCGCGATGGAAGGAGACCGATAGCAGAACTTATTAATAGTATCAGACTTGTTTGCGAGTAGTTTCCTATCCACTTCCTCTAAGAAACGATTTACTTCCCAAAGGCCAAGACTCTCGCAAGATTCATTCACTAATTCTAGATTAGTGCTCGAAATGGGATGAAATGCGGCTGGATAGCATCCCGGCAAGACTAAGCTTTAATTTGAGCCATCTCCCCAAAATTAAAATTGTACAGTAAAGCTGGTGGGGAAGGCCAGAAGGCTCAGAAAACTTTACTTAAGGGCACTCACGGTGCCTTGCTTTCCTTGTCTCAGTTGGTCGTTACAAGACTCGGGAGGTGTGTCAACAAGGGATCTTTGACCTTTGCTTCGGTTAGGGTCTGCTCCTCGGCATTTTTAACCTTTAGTTGAATGCAACCTCCTCCAAGGAATCAGAATAAGTGCTTCTCGTCTTCCTTATCCTGGTTTATTTAAAAATCAATTTCCAGAGGAAATTTTCCAGAGTAACACAAAGGTAACGGGCCAAAGGCGGTTCAGACACTATCGAGGCGGACTTCTGGTGGAGGCCGTAACGTGGCGGTAAGAGGGTTGCCCATGCAGTAGATGACTCGCTACTTAGTGTAGGTGGCAGGCCACCAGCACTCTTCTCATAATGTAGATGGTACTCCCCCCCCTCCCCCAAAGCGTAATCCAGATGCAGTACCAAGAGTCCCCTCTTGATGGTACCCATGTTCCTTGCACCCTGCGAATGCAATTAAGGACCTGCCTTCCTGATTTTATCAAAAGTGTTTTCTCCCCTCTTTTCTCTTTATATAATGAAATTTATGAACAGATATGAGGAAAACGTCGAATTATGATGTATTGATTGCAAGAAGCAATCTTGGTGAAATTGAGTATGGGAATACAGAAATGTACGAGAATAGGGAAGGGTAGAGTGCGGAAGTTCAATTTCACCTAATATATTGAATATTGTGTATAGTAAGACACAATATTCATGGAGTTCTGCTCACGCCCTCAGGGTTACGTATAAGATACAGGAGAGGAGAACAGTGGGTCATGTGATGAGCAGCATCTCAATTGTCTCTACCAGCCATCCCCCGAGGGGAAAAAAATCCCACTTCGAGCACTATTTTAGGTAGTCAGGAGGCATGCAAATTTCATTGTGGTGAATGGGTAACCCGTCAGACCCTGTTTGCCTTTAGTTTTTAAGATGGAGGCCCGAAGCTCAAAAAATAGGTAGGCTTAAGTTGGGATAAGCAGTTTCGAAAATGTACGAGTATGTTTGCAAGTAAAAATAGGTTTATAGATGAAAATATGGTGTTTTTCTAGGAGAATGCAGTGCCCTTTTTCCCTCCTGCTTTCTATCTACTGACTATGACTGGAAAAAGTATAACTTTGATCGCAGTAACATTTCGCATGCTGATACATACAGGCAAGTTCGTTGCAGTTAAAGTTGCAAATGAATAAATGTTAGTCGTTCCTTTGACTGTAAAGTTCTCGGATTAAAAACTTGTTTAAAATACAAAATAGGGCTAATATGGCTGAAAAAATAAACAGCACTGGAACTAAGTTTTCAAAATCGTTCTCATTAGCATAACTTATGTAAAATTAAAAAATTGAGTCATTCCACGTCTAATCAACACACCAAAACATGGATCTCCGATTTTTATTAAATTTAGATCAATGCTCTATACTGTTGAGAAAGTGAGATATCTGACATATTTTCGTCTTAAGTCAATTAGATCTTAAGGGGTTATGAAAATTTGTCAACTTTGTGACCCAGTATCCTTTAAAATCATGATAACTTTTGCTATAGCCAAGCTAGGGAGATGCTTTATAAGTCATTTGAAAATCTGTTCCTGCTCTTTCGGATGATATCATACCCTTTGGTGTTATCAAAAACAATAACACGTAGTCATAATATAGATTTACTGAACTTTGAAACTCATTTTGCAAAAAATAAATAATCTGGGATTTCCGTTAAATTGAGACTGACTTTTTTTTCACTGAAAAGTGAAAAGTATATATTTCCGATCTGTTAACGATCATGAAATTCCGCCAGGACATACCCCTTACAGATCCTGTTCAAGATTATTACGGTATTCTGATCTTCACATCAAGGATCGGAATCTCGTCAATATCGTTGCAAGATTCGGCCTAATTTAATCTTGGAGTAACGGTGTCTTTTCGGAAAAAGCACTCCAAACCAGTCACTGATGAGATCTTCTTGCTTATGGAAGAAATTTCGTTATGAAGGAATTATCTTTCCTGTGCATCTATCAAACTAGAACGAGGATCATACTTGGTGTATCAGAACTGTTTAGCAATTTAAAATAACTGTTCCTCAGGTGCTCATTGCAAACCAATATAAGTTAACTGCCAAGAATAATTAACATTTTCGGATATATTTCCACCTATAAAATTGAATCTTTAAGTAAATATATACTGTTTACATGTGTATGAAAGGGAACATAGCAACCTTGAACAAAATCATCCACTCTGCCACTGTGTCCTTTTTTATAAATAATAAATAAAAAAAAAGCCAAAGCAATGAATTCAATGGGAACAATGATGCAACATTTGGAAATTTTTGTGCAATTTTCCCCGGAAAAAAATTATTGGCTGCAAGTAACAATTACTTTCCCTACATAAAAATTAAATGGATTGAAGTCAGATGTGTCTGACGATGTTTGTTTCAACCCAACGGTTGTACCACACTGCAAAACATTAGAAAGGTATCTTTGCCTTCTTTGATGGAATATGCAATGCAGGGCAGCAATTGTGTGAGTCTTTCCATAGTACCTTTGTCCAAATATTTTTCATGTCATATTTCCATGAGTCATCTATGATAAGATTATCATGGAAAGATAAAAGAATCCGCCTCTCTTGCTCCTCTAATGTAAATGGTGGGTTGGGGCGTATTTTTTATTTCTTCAGTTCAGATAGATGAATATAGTTACCTGAAGATCCAATTTTGTTGATGAAAATATGTCCGAAAATGTTAATTTTTCTTGGCCGTTAACTTAAATTGGTTTGTAATGAGCACTTGAGGTATAGTTATTTTAAATTGCTAAACAGTTCTGATACATCCAGTATGATCCTCGTTCTAGTTTGATAGATGCGCAAGAAAGGTAATTCCTTCACAACGAAATTTTTTCCCATGGGCTACATGATTTCATCAGTGGCTGGTTTGGAGTGCTTCTTCCGACAAGACTCTATTACTCCAAGATGCGTTGATGTGCACTCGTGTAGCCAGTCGTTCATGCTTGCCCAGACTTAAGGCCACCAAACGCAATCCGATTTTCCAAGATCATATGGTCTGGAATCAAATATTCCCGTGCATTTCCAGTACTTTCCCATCCTCCGGCCATCCGACGTGTCGGATGAATATCGAGCGTGTGTCTGGATCCGACGCTTTATCCGATGTCACATGTCGGGGGACCGATCAAAACGTGCCACGTCATGGAGAAGCGGCTGCTCACGAGCACGCCGATTGCTCGAAACTGCAAGCACTGACTTATTTACATCGAGTTCAAAAATATTCAGTTGACTCCGACCTTTCAGGCTGGAGGCTGACCTCATCCTAATCACCACCTTCACCCGATGATTTTGTAGTTGACTAAAAACCTGTTTAAATCGAGTGAAATACTATGAAATTCGACGGAAAACTGCATAGCTCTTCGCCAGTTCCATGTTCTGCACGATTCTTCCCGGAGACGAGCTAGGAAGAGAGAGCCGAGGAAAGCTTTTCATCTTCCTCATCCGTGATAGCAGGCGGCCACGATAAAGAACTTTCGCAATTTCTTATTGCCCTCACAATGGTTGCTTATTTCATGAAATAGGCAAAGGTGTTGCGCAATGCGTGTTATGAGCACTAGCACGAAGCACGCATAACGTACAGTATGTGTTCTATATATTCTTGAAATCTAAAGCAGGGGTTCTTAACCTTTTTCTCCCTACGCACCCCCTGCATCCAGCACGCACCTCTGCCCGCACCCCTGGTTAAGAACCCCTGAGTTTAAGAGTAAAGTTTGAAAAATGATCGTGATCAAAATTCACGATGAAGTGCACTTATTTCAAAATTGATTTATCAAATAAAATTAACTCGGTTATAATGGCCTCCTTTACAACTAGATTTTTCAATAGCGAGGGATAATGCCTGATCCCAACATTCACAAATACGTGTACTTGTTACGTACTTATTACGTGCAAATACATGTACTCTTAATTGGATTCTTGGTTATTACGAGAACCCCGATTATAGCAAAATCAAGTTTTGGTCCCACTGACAAAACTAAGGTCGTTGTGAAGTCCTTAATTCGTTAACATGCGGTGAAATAACTTCAATTTTCATCTTCGGAGGCATCGACCATCGGCAACCTCTAACTTCCTCATTTCTAGACTATAGATTCCTGGATGGTCTCGTGTGTGTCGATAATAGATAAGAATGTATTCACGCCCACAGAAAGAAGGAGAGAGGGAAAATCCCCAATCACTGAGATATAAACTAATCTTCAGTTGTTATTCATAGTTCTTGTTGCCAGTATGGCTAATTGTCAACAGGCACGGATGTCAAAGCTGGCTGGCTCTCACCTAGCAGTCGAGTATTCACACTTCAAACATACACAGCTCAATTTAGTTTCATAAGAACCCATTTGATTCTTTACAGATATTAGGCTTATGCTTGATCATTACGCATCATTATTATGCATCCCAAACAGCAATGGATTCTTAGTATCAATCCTAAAGATAGAAGAGAAAAATAAATATAGTAACAGAAACCGAGAGTAAACACAGCCTCTTCCATAGCGAAACTCTGCCTATAAGACGATATCTTCTGGTCCCTTCGATGGTGTTATATTCGACTTCAACTGTACTGTAGGTTTTTTCCTAGATGAAGAGCGAGCATGAAAGAAAAAAAACAAAAAGCAGTCCTGTTGCCTTATTGTTAGCGCCCTGCTGATTCAGTTTTCATCTTTTGCAATTTTTTTTTCGTAACTATGTTCCGAGATGATGAACAATGCATGCTGCCCTGCATGCTTCAAAGCAGATTCACGGTAGGAGCATAAAAAGCATAGAATCAATTTCCCCCTTCAATGTTTCGATCAGATTCGTCAATGAAATATCCCGTGAAATACCCGTTACCATACTCCTGCAGAGAGATTGTCTCATCTATATTTTTTTTAAACCTCTTTGTCAAAGCTGACGTCATTTGGGGTTCATGAACTCAGATACTCAGATTGTTGGAGATAACGTATGTGGGTAATTATTGGCCAGACTCACCGTGCTTAGCCCTAGTCATGATTCACCTCCGATTTGGTCTGCACAAATGCTGCACCATCTGGGTGTCTAGCTCATGCAATACTGGAAAGGTCACTTCTGCAGCAGGACAAGGAGGGACTCAGACCTTGACACGGGATGTCAATATTGATAGAATTGCCTTTTGTCGTTCATACGCAAAACCTCGAATCTTGGATGGTTCTCCCGGCTGCGAAGGCACGATTTCCAATATCATTCGTCTCTTGATCGAAGTCTCAATAAGAACCATTCTATTCATCACTGCTCTTTATTTCATATTCTCAAACCTCAACAATACTCAATATATTGGGATCAGTTCCCTATACCACCTCAAATCCACTGGGTGAACTGTAGAAGAAAAATGGTGAAAAATAAAATTCATGCGGACACGATTTGCTATATAGCTGCGTCATCTCCTACACTCTTGCCTTTGAGAGAGAGTCCTGATGGAAAAAGTATACCCTAACAAATGATGAGGAAATTGCAGATGTACATCAATAACATCAGCCATCGTGACTAGTGCGCATGGGGAAATTTATGTGCACACCAATTCGTGCAATATGGATACCCCGAGTAAACCCAGAGAAATAAAATAATATATTATCGTCAAACATAAATTCATATCACAGATGTTGGAAAGGAAAAGTATCCCCTAGAGAACTCTCATCTCTCACAAATTTAATTTGAAATTAAGGTGAAAACAGTGCAGATACTGCACAATACTGGGAAAAGGCAAGATTTCATCGCGAGCTCAAGGGCTCCCAGTCAAAATAAACTATGTCGTGGCCAATCACACCGCAAGACTAGCATTCGCCTCCAATCAGATCATGCATTACAATGCATTACATGGGGGAACAGACCCTACAAAGAAATTTCTTTGCGCTGGAAACATCCTCGGTAACCATGAGAAGTTGAGCAACGCAGGTGACTCGTGTGTGCAGAATTTGAGACTACGATCAGAACTCTTTCGAAAATGATACCGAGAAGACAAATATGGTGAAACTTAATCACATGAGATGGACGTCACTACGGAAACATAACGAGGCATACCCGTATGGGGAGGGACGAAGGACATGTGACTGGGTACTGAAAACTCTGTTCGCTGGATACAATTTTTTTTTCCGCGTGCGTGTTTCAAGAAAGAGAAATTCACCGAGGAGGGAGGTTCCTCCATGAACCCTGGATACAGACGTCAGGACCTCTCCACCAGGTTTCTAGTCTTGATCCGTAGGTCTTGTGAGGGACTTCGTCCTTGGCGTGAAGCATAGAGCAGAGCCGGCAAAAGAATTTCGTATCGATGAACTCTCCTGTCCCCTTCCACTGAAAATATCTATTGTATAGAGAATCGTCCTGGTCCAGTTTGAGCAAATGAGCTGCCAATTCCGCTGGAGAAGTGAAGTTGTCGACATGCAGAAAAGAATTCTTGGGTGCTGCTCGTTCGTAGTCTTCGGGTCGAGCTCCCATTGCAATCGGCAAAACGTCGTTCCTGCAAAGGAAAGAGATAATGAACGATTTCCAATGTGATCAGCCTCCTAAACTGCGCAATGAACTGACTAGATCCCCCATTCGTCAATCTCCACCGTGCTGATTCGTTCGTCATGCACCTAGTGAGTAAGCAAGGCTGGCACTATTGATGGTATTCAGGGGTATTTACAGCATTTTCTCGTCTGAATGCCAATCAATACTGACGCCGAGTCTAGATTAGAATGAAGTGCATCGGTACATGATCGCTATGGCTACCGGAACACAAAGCATTGACGCCTTTCCCGATTTCTCACGGTGCGATTGGGTGTCATATAGGCGTCGACGAGGGAAGACGAGGGAAGATATCCGATGACAATTATAGAAGAAAGTTAGGCGTAGTAAATGGCGGCTGGATTTAGACAGACCCGCCCTTGAATCCCTTCACGGCCGGGTAGCAGAACGAGGCGGAACAGCAACCAATGCTTCTTCCAAAACGCGATCCTGGCCTTCATACGCATTTCGGTATCATCACCGTTACATTGCATCGTCAATGACCGCGGAATAGAAAACGAGTCCGGCATTGAAGTTATGACCCGCTTGATTGTGCCTCAGATTCAAGTACATGCTTTCTGTCTCGTTCCACATCGTCGCCAGCGTGAAAAGCAAGAAAAAATTCTTAATGTTTTAACGGTAGTTTACGGACGGAAAAAAGGTCATACGAGATCATTAGCATTACGTGTCTTTTTCTTGCCTCTGAGGCGCGATTATAGGAGACTGGGGAACATTTCGGACTAGCAGAACGAATGAATCACAAAACAATATTTCCGAAAATAATATGGAGAAAATATCGACAGAGGCAAAGAGAGGAAATAAACACAAGAAACGAGCGAAAACGAGTCGAATTGATTGCCTGAAAAGCGTAAACTCACATGAGCCCATTGACGAAGAACTTCTCGGTGATATAGTCAACACAGTTTGAATTTTCGAAGGCCAGATAGAACTTGTAGTTCCGGGAGAGCATCTCAAAACACTTCTTCTCATCCCGACGAGGGCATTTTAAAGTCCCGCACGACCCGTAAATGTCCACGTCGATGTGCTTCGCCAATTCTTTGGCATATTCCAGTCTTTTGTTCCTGGCATAGCAATTGGATACGAACCACGCCACTTTCTTCGTTTTTCCTGCAGCATAGTTCCTGTTCTGGGTTTTGAATTTTACGCGAGAATCATAGTATACCCACTTCTCGTAAGGTGAGACTATTTCACTATCATGTCTGTAAGTGGCAGTCCAGTTCACACCCGTCACTTCGGAGAAGCTCTGGGTGTGGAGGGGACATTCCAAAAGATACAGGATCCACAGCTGACCCGGTGGACGTAAAATGTCTTCTTTTCGAGGCACGTGATCTTTGAACAGCACTGCATCGACAGGCCCGGTTTTTTTTGTCGTTAAACTGCACGTATTCACGGGGCACTGTTGTTTCAGGAACTGTCTCCGACCCAATTGTATCCCGGACCAACCACCATGATACAAGAGAATGGTTTTTAGCTTCTTCTTGCCTTCCTCCTCTTCCGCCTCTTGCTTCTCGGAGTACATGAGTTGCTTGACAATCCGATCTTCTTGACGTCCCTCAGGAGAAGGAAACAAGGATTGGGCACCAAGTGTTCCAGAGAATGTCCTCGATGAGCCATTTCTGAAGAACCACGGCAATTTGGCCGAAGAGTTTAATGCAGTGTCAGAAGATCCACTATAACTCGAAGCAGCCTGGCTCTCTAGAGATTCCAGAGGGTCTTTTCTCAAGGGTTTCCTCTCCTGGAAGCGAGAGTCGCTTCCTTTATCAACCCCTTCAAATGCCGAAATCCAAGGTGGGCCTTCACGCAACCGATGGCCCTGGTAGAGCAGAAGCAAAAGTGCAGACACTCCCAGAGCACAGAGAAGAACGTGCCTCGAATAGACTCGAGGCATCTTCCAGCCCTTATTTCCTGCTTCTCAAATCTCCTCCGGCTTCCTCGACGATCCACAACATCTCAGGACTTCATCTGCAATCATAAAGAAGGTCGACAGATCCAACGAGGCCAAATGGAGTCGGTGATGAATGAATCGAGGCACATGGAATCGATGATGCATGTTAATGAAAACCTATGCAATTTATCGGTATATTCAAGATTATCCCGAGGTCCTTGAGATTCGTTCCGGCTTTCAAATAATTTTATCAATTACACGGAATCTGTCTCAAAAGATCCACGGAGGTACCCTTTAATCGATTTTCGAGACACCATTCATTCGAAAAGTGAAGAGAATCGAAAACTGGACCGTAACAAGAAGGGAAGCATCTCGAGACACTTTCGTGAAAACGGGGTGAAGGAACCGTGAAAGAGCACTGGACTACGAACTCCTATGCTTGGGATGGGAAAACCTGGCCCGGGTAAATGACTCCATGATTGTCGCTACAATATCTGGCCAAGGGCGGAAGAGTCATGTTCACAATACTAGCGTCGTTTCATCACTGCACTCGAGGCATCTTTGCTCACGTATCATGGCAAGTTCAAGGAAAGGACGGTATTGCAGTGACAGGTGAAACTCCTGGAATGACAGTCGTCTCTTCGTGCCACTACGTGAGGTGACTGTTAGTTTTTCTTCCTTTTTTTTCGTCGAGGAAGTGGAAGTCGGTAAATAGGGTACAGAGCAGAGGAAGAGGTTTTTCCTTTGAAAAGGTCGTCAACCTTATTCACCACACCTCCCGAGGACAATGCTTAAGTGTAACGGACCTTGTGCTGCACATGACAATACGAAAGCCCCGAGGAAATTACTGCACGTGCCACAAAAGAGAGTACATTCACTCCTCCGTTGAAAAATCTTAAGAACGCCCGTTACCAACTACAATTCGGAATATCTCAAAATGTAGGAACCGTTCCGATTAATCAGACCCCCCATCCAATCAAATCGAGGGGTCTCCTGCCAAAATCGACCTCTAATTTCTCTGATCCTTCGCACGATTTGGCACAGCCATCGTTGGACATTTCATGGCCGGTATGTCACAGCGAGAGGGCCGAACACAGATGACGATCCATAAATGAGACTCACCGGGAAAAATGTATCACATCCTTGCAGATAACACGTTGAACACAATGTCTGCGTCACATAATCCCAGGACGAGTTGGAGCTAAGTGAAGTGAATGGGAGTTTGATTTGTAGAGGACTATTGAGTCTGAGGAGAAGAGGAAGGGGAAAGGGGAAGGGGGAGGGGGAGGGGGAGGGAGGGTTGGCTCTACGATGAGGAAGCTCCCTTGCGCGCGAGAGTCAGCTGGGGCCAGTCTGGATCAATAGGCACTCTCTCGTAGACTGAAGAGGGGGCGCTGTGGGGGGACGCTCTATATCGTATTCTATTCGCTTCTATATACAGACTGTAGGACTGCATTCTAACCTCTGCATTTCTTTCCTTATAGACTTACACAAAATACTCAATGAAGTCCACTCCCCATCTTTAGTTTGTCTCTCGAGGCAAGAGACCATAATTTTTCAATGGCAAAGCTCATATAATAAATTGGAGTTTTAATCTGTCCAGGCATATCCATGAGTGACAACGGAGAAATTAGGGTGCAGAGTAGAATAATCTGTAACTTCTCGATTGAATATCTCTTCTCCACAAAGTTTACAAGAGGTCGTTCTGAGATCCCTGATATTAGTGGGAAACAGAATCACCCGATTCGATCTTGTAATTTATGCATGGTAATCCGGGTGTTTCTCGAAAGCTGTTGGATCTGTGGCTTGCGACTGGACTTCGAAAGATACCGGACCACTTTGGTATCCGAAATCAATAGAGGGATTCTATCATCCTCTCCCTCTATGAATTACTGGGTGGCACTTAAAAAAACACGCCAAGATTTTTTCGTTTATTTCTCAATTTCCAGATGAGGGAGAGGCCTGCAAATCAAACAAAGTAGTCTTTCCTCTCGACCCAATGAAAACTATGAATTTCTTGCTATCTTAGTACTCCCACAACAGCTGTTCACCTGAGGCGCCTATACATTTTTCATGTCACGCTTCATCTTAACCGCGAAAATGCGCAATGGGTTTCCTTTGGCTTTACTGGAGTATGTAATCTCGCTTTTCATCAAGTGATGGACTTGCGGGTCTCCTCCTCGGAGATTTCATTCAAGTCTGTTGAATGCTGACTCTCCGTTCGGCCATCGAGTGATCCAAGATGGATCACTCGTCTCACCAGCTAGACTTTTAACGCCAAGGAAGACGTCAGCTTCACGTGAAACCGCGGTTGTGCTCTAGTTCTTCCTTCTAAATGGTGCGTGATATGAAAAATGTCGAGGCGTCTTAGTCGAACATTTGCGGGGGGGTGTATTCTGGAACCTGTAAATTTATAGTTTTAATGGGATCGAGAGGATAGATGTATACGTGGTATGAATTATACTAATTTGCCTTAATTGCCTGGAAGTTGATATAATAATTAAATAAGCGCAAAAAATCTCGGCACGTTTTTTAAGCGCCACTCGATATAAATCCATTTTCATAGCACCGAAAAATTCATCGCTTGAAGGGAAATTTATTCAATATTCGTGCTTTTACAGCCGAAAATGTTATGCCCTTTAATGCACGGTACTTTGATGACAGAAAAAAAAAGAAAATGAAACAAATGCATAAGTGGGTCTAAAAAAGCATGCACTGGCAGTTGGCTTTTGTTAGTTTTTTCAACAAAAGCGTAGCGCCTAGGGGGAAAAGGGAAATGCTTCCCACTGTGCTTTGTGGGTATTATCAGGGTGGGAAAATACATTCCTTTGTCCATTTAGATATATGTATGTTCAGATGTAATACATTAATTATTTTTGCACGCGTCTTCAGAATCATGGACAAGATGTATTACAGAAAGAAAATATTCCAGAACGCATATTACTTTTTTTAAGTAATATGTGGAGGGGGGGGGGGTTCCCATTGTACTTTACGCTCAACTTTGTTTACGGGAAAGTATACTTCCCGTAATGCATTCAAGGGTTGATATTGATTTTCTTTACGAGGTCAGGCAGGACTTTCTGAAAGCCGCTCCTGGTCTCGTAGTGTCCCTAACTCATTTTCATGAGTTAGGGACATTGTTTTGTTTCTTCCATATGAGGAAACCTGGTAGAACTCGCTCATATTTTAAATTTTCAAAGGACGACTCCACCTTTTAAGTGCGTTAAAGTAAAAATGCTGAGGGAAAAGTGGGATTTATCGAAGGTTGCATACCTATGAGCATCGAGCAAGTGTTGAGCAGTGGTGCTTAGAATGTATTAATTATATTTAATATTCATTCACCACGATGCTTGCATCAAATAGAGCTGATACGGATACCAAGGGGGGAAAGTAACGCCACTACTTATTCTTATATTCGGCATTTGAAAACTACGAAAGATATAGATCAGTTCGTTTAGGCACTCTCTGGCTTCACGCCACAAAACTCAAACTGAAATCGAGCTGCTAGGCCTACTCAAACTGAAAGTTTTGTACTTGACCAACCGTAGCGGCAGCATGATAATACAACAGGCTCGAAAAATGGCCACTCGTCCACTTGCCAGTGGCGAGCACGTTTTGCGAGTTGGCGATTGAAAAGCAAGCAGCCTAGCAGCCAGGCGAGCGAATATTAGACGGACTGGTGAGGGAAAAGCTAAGTGCAGGGCTAGGCAAAAATGTTCCGGTCTGGTAAAAATTGGGGAAAGCAATTTACAGGGTTGCTTACTGTGATGACATGACGACAGTCCGTCAGGCCCACCCAACACTTTGGGGAGTAATCTCCGATGGAGCACACGGGTCCGATCACTTTCCTTCCCATTCCATGGTCAAGAAGAGGGCTGAAGTTTCAGCTGGCAAGAACAAAACTGAAAGATGATACCGGAAGTGGACACACTCCTAAAATCAACATTTCCACTAATGCTCGTGATGGTAAGAAGCTAATCGAAGAGGACAGAAGAATCCATGTTAGAGATTTTGCAGAGATGAAAGATTTTGAGAGGGTCAGTCGAACCTATCATCCGTGATCATCTGAACAATAATCAAGGGCATAATTGATCATGGCTATGTGAGTGACAGATGGAAAATACTTCCCGCTTCTACCCCGGTAAGGGGGGAGGTGAATTCAATCGGAAATCACAGAACGTCCAGTAGAAGAACCTAGCCCAATGGCTTTTGTTGGGTCATCAGCTTTTTGAAACCACCTCGTACCTTGGATTACGCCAAGAATCGCGACTACGACCTCAAAAGGCAGGCGTAACATAAAAACCTCATCTGCTCACGTGCACCATATCGACTCCACCTGCAATAACATGCACGTCACAGGAATCATCGAGCCCTTCTGAACATATACGAGTAGGTGTACTCGTAATATTGTTGGACGCTAACTATTCCCACTCGAATGCGAAGGCACAGGCCATCAACATCAATGGGCCAAGTTTGCCTGTCTTCGCGCTCGAAGGCGAACAAATATCCATTCCAAGTCCTTCGTAAAAGGTCCTTTGAAACTGGGGAAATGTAATCAAAAAGTTGTCATATATTACACCAATCGATAAATCCGGCGACAGATCTGTCCCTGAGAGCTATGAACCAGTTGTTTCGCTGCGTGTCTGCTGTAAGTCGCTCGAACGTATCACCTACTCTGTCGTAAGCCATCTTGGCCTCCATGGTCTCTCATCCGACAGACAGCACCTTTTTTTCAGACAGGTATGACTCAACTTTGTGGTGTGTTGCCCAAATGAGAGACATATATTCCGTGGGCTATCAGATCACCTCGGTCTGATAGAGGTCTTGGACTTTGCGAATCCCTCTCGAGAAGCTACTATCCAGACAGGGAATTTACTGATCTAATGGGTCCCTCCTCTCGTGGATGGGAGATTTCTCGACTGGCCAAAAGCAGAAAGTAGTATCGAATAGAACTGCCTTAGGATGGGAACCCACAAAGTTCATAGACCCCATTTAGGTTGGGTGTATCGCGAAACTAAAAGCAGGGCTAAAGAGGCAATACGAAAGGAAACATGGCTGGAGAGAGCAAACAGCAGAAAAAAAAAATAAGTTTGGAAAAATCCAGAAATTGAGTCGTTACTCCGACGACTTGACATAATATGCTCTCCTCATATAGACCTCTCACTTCAAAAAACATCACGGAATTTTTTTTCCGAAGCAGGACAACCACAGAAGAGCTCTAAATTCGATTTTCCGAATTCTCCAAAGAAATGCAGAACATGTTGTGTTCAAATCAATTATTTAAATGTTACGCCCTGCGCACCCTTTCCCTAATACTTCGGCAAATACTTTGGAGTAAAAATGAAGTACTGGACAGCACATAAGAACGTACCGCTGGGATCAATGGAGGTCATCAGTATCTCGCGCTGAATTCTGTCCAGCAGTTTACGCTCTATGGCATCTTGTGAAAGCACAGATGTCAATAACTCATAAATACTTTCAGTACCTGTTCGGTACTAGCTGCTCCGAAGCGCTCAGACTTAGTGCAAATATATATTTTTGAAAATAATATTTTAAAAGTTGGCTGAAAGGTACAAACTTCTTTATTTCTATTTTTATTTTTCGTCTTGTCCGTTATTTATTTTTGGCCTGGGCATGGTGTCACAGGCCCCTCGAACCTCGCCGCGGACTCCCAATTCAGAAACTCTGGACTACAGCATCCCTTCGAGGAGTCGCGTGCTTGCTCTGTCTCTCAATGAAGCATACAGCGCCCTAAATAGGACGAATTCACCCTTTCCATACGATGACGAAAGCAGGATCCGTCTGTTTCTACCACGATGACATGGCGTCCGATTCGAACAGAGATGGCATCTATTCAAATCTGAATCAATGACGTTCGCATTCTAGAATACACAGTTGAGACTGACTTTTGGCCCAACCCTACTTCTTTTGCGTAAGATGAAAGTAGAATAATTTAGTGTCTGTGAACCTAGCCTGTGAACCTAGCCATTGACCATTGACAGGAATTCAGGGGGCCAAAGCGGTTTTCACTCTTTCTAATATTCATGTAGGATATAGCAAGGATTCGAGTGGTTTCCTCGGAAAAAAGAGAGGGAAATGAATATTTACAGTTTAGCGAGAGCAACTTGGAATGGTGTAGGAAAGGTTTACGTTGCTTCTTTATCTGCTTCTCCTTACCCTCACCTCCTCTGCTTTTTTTAGATTAAGGAAGCAGAAATTCTCCGACTGCAGTCTGGAAATAGTACATTCAAGCCAGCATTAATCATGGCTGACAGTCGGCTAGGCTCCCGAGGGCCAACTTAAGTAGGATATAGTCTTATCATCTGGCTTTGCTTTTTCAAGAGGCATATGCGTTGTTCTTCTTTCTACTTTTCAGTTAGGATTTTGCAAGATGCACCCGAACATTCGCTCTGAAATGAAGAGAAAGTGGATATCGACATTTTATCGCTGGCGATGTTTTCTTAGCGGTGACCTTTTCTCTGACTTTTGACTGTTCGTGTTCCGAAAGTACGGAACCATTACGAACGAAACTAAGTGCATACAGAGATCTTGCGAGAGGAAGGAAGTTTACCGATTTTAAAGCTCTTCCATGCTGTAAATTGAGTTTAGGGGTAGGAAAATGCACACGGATTTGCTATATTTCAATACGATTACTACAGTATGGATCAGGGATTATCGTGACTTGTAATATTTGCTGATCTGTCGATTTCTCTGGCAGCTAAAAAACATGGTCGATCACATAACATGTCTCGTCAAGTGCGATAATGTGATATTGAGATATGGTTCGTTCCATGCGATTGTATGACTCCAACTTCCTTGACATCTTTTTTGCACCAGTAGGTAAAGCAAGAATATTAGTTCAAAAATTAAGATACTAATGCCGTCATCAGTTACAGTATAGTGCAGTTATACACAATATTTATCCATGAATCGTATCAAGAGATATTATACTAACGCACGAATCAAAGATACGTGGTCATGTGCCCAAGCTCTGAGCAGGGACTGGAAGCAAGGAGCACTCAATGACGACTAGTCACTAGAGACTGGAAGGATGATAGGACGAAGAAAAGCAGTCGAGGGAAGGAAGGAGGGGAAGAGAGAATGAGGCCTGAGCATGGCATGGAAGGCACTGACATGGAACGGCCGTCCGCTCCCCCATATTATAAGAGGTTCACTAAGAAACTGAAGCACGCAATTTTTTCTAATCTTCTTCCTTCCTCTTCAAGCTGGGCAGGGGACCGTGACGTAATCAGCAGCACAGGTAGGAAAAAGTCCGCAGGATATTGAACTTGGGAGCCCATGCGTGATCTTATACATATACATACATGTACTGTATGACGCGGAAATCGCGGAAACTGGCTCCACGAGCTGTTAACGCTCTAGGCAGGATGTGCAGCCATCTACGAAATCGGTTGATCGCAATATTAAGCTAGCTCAGAGCGTCCGGTATCTCTTCTTAGCTTTTCTGTCACCTCCTACATGTCTGGCTTTTGTCTATAGACTGAAAATGCTCTCTAAGAATTTTCGGCGTTGCTATTGTCGCATGACTCATTGCAATATTGGCTTCCGTCTCGAAGAGCCTGTTTCATTCAGCGTCATTACTTTCGTCATTGTTAGGAGCAACGCAGAACGTATTGCTTCAAGGCACGTAACAAATTTCTACAGTATGGAGCAGAAATCAATTCGACCTCTATGCAGATTATTTTATTTAAGCAGCAGCAGAGAATGAAAAAAAGTACATGTTTATTGACGATTTCCTTGACAATCAAAATGTCAAAATGATAGTTGAAGATCTCTTTTCCATAGAGAAGTGGAATAAGGAGAGGTTAGAAGATGTAGGGGTATTACAAATCGCACGCATACATCCAAAACTTCTGAAAAGTTTGTGAGGGCACATTAATTAATGATAGTATGGAGAGAGTCCTGATATTTATTAACTGTGAGCCCCTGAAATTTAATGAAAATATGCTTATAACTTTAAAATGTAATAACAGTCTAGGATACTCGTAACACGTTTTATTAGGCAAAGTCAAATCCGTAACCTTGGGCTGGTAGCTTTTGTCAAAAATGGGACTCTCCGTAGCTGGAAACATGCACGTCCGTGAACTTTTCTGGATACTGTGGATAGGTCTACTTCACGCTAAAAAAAAATAATATGTGAACTTTTTACTTACTCTAAATAATACTTACTTTGGGATAGTTCATCATCCCGTAGTTAGCATGTATATTCTTGCTTCAGTTCACCGGTATTGAAAGCGTAATAACCTGCTGAGCTCATTGGTGTCCGTATTGCGAACATTTAAGATGATAGCAACCTCTCCTCATCAAGGGCCAGGATCCATCTAAATACGTTTAGCTTCAAGAATACTATTAAAGATCCAGACCCCATGTGGATTTCCTGCTGTTAGAAAGAGTTGCAGAGTGGAGAAGTGTCGACAAGAATTTTCCATAGTAAACTCCAGTCGGCCGTCGTCCAGGTTACATAACAATCCGCTAGACCGAGAAGTGAACTTTATTAGTGAGGTCTCCATTTCTCCATCGTTCATAACCATTACTTTGTATGGTCTATAGAATGAACCTGCGAATGTTAATGACTTTTTAAGTTGGGATCATAAATAAGCAAGCGTCGATCAATCCAGTAGCTCGAACGAAAATTCTCCATGTATTCCTCCTCGTGAAAAAAAACTGGAATGGAATGCTTGTGCGTCCTTCAGCACGTAGTACGAGCGCTCGTGTGTGTATAGAAGAGAAATGGCACCCCATGTCTAACTTTCGAAATAAAAATCACAAATTGTCGAGACGAGGAACGAATGAATGTATGGACAGATAAAAGACAAGGATCTGCCCGAGAGTGAAGGTCGGTGGAGGGTGACTACGATGGCACACTTAATATAGTGTGCCATCGCAGTCACTCTAAATCTTGCCATCTAGATCATCCTGTGTACTTTCACGATGAAATTATATTCACTTGCCAACATCCTGCGGCCAATCTTTGGGACACCAGTTCCTATCCCCGTAGAAGCGTTTTATTCAACTAATGATTCCTAGGAGACAACGGAAGCTTTGCCGGTCAAACAACCTATGAGGTCATTGACCGCCTGACTGACAATAATGTTCAGGGTCGACACATATGTCAGACTTCCTGGTGGAAGATGGAAGTTGGTGATAGAAATATGGCTGTACCCCCACAGTTCATGATAAGAATCTCAATGAGCCACGAGGGAAAGGAAAAAAAAAAAAACTCTCTCTTGACCAGAGGAAGACAGACAGACGGACAGCAGGACAGCATCGGTCGTTTACCTTTTCCCAGCTGGCCCTTCTCAATTGCCTCCGACACTCATTGAACTACAGCCAGGAACAATATTGAAGCCAAGTGCCTTCGACATCCTAACGATCCTCTCCTGAAGGCATTTACATCCTTCTTCTTTCCTGCGGATCGAAGAATATCCCATTTCCCGTGCACTATCGTCAATCCTCAGTCTTTCCTATGTGTTGTTGCAAGGTAAGCTTGACATTCGGTTCGGCATGAATATCTCGTTGCTACGCAGACCTATCCGTTTCAAACGAGTACCGTCGACGTGAACGCACTGGCCCACATTTTTCGTAGGCCTGGATGCACAGTATGCAGCTTGCGATAGGGCACACGCTACAGTTACGTGAGGTATCTTCTAGGCCATCGACCGTGAGAACTCATGCCTCAGAGCAGATATCTATATACCCGCAACATATCTCAATTCTAAGTCCATACGCAACTTTTCTTGAAAAATAGTGCCCTCGCTTTTTTAAGGTACAGAATTTAAGCAAAGTAGACTGCATAATAAAGAGTGAGAAGAGAAACCAAATACGTAGGCCAATATTGGCCTTCAAGGCTTTACATTCCTAAGCAAAAGATGTGGGACTGCTGTAAGCACCTGAGATATTCGTCTTTCCTTAGGCCTCATTTCCGCTCGCTCGCTCCCCTCCTCTTCATTAGACTATATACTCAACACCGAACATTCTTGGCGCTTACAGTACATACGCACCAACACATCCTCAAGCTAAATTCTTAGCAGGTTATTTTAAAAAATTTATTTCACCTTTCCTTTCGCAGAATATCGGCTCCGGGCAGTGATGTGATGATGATAATGACGATGACCATCATTATCTCCTTTGTCATCCCCAGCAAAAAGAATCAAGACAAGCTCGTTCGAGCTTGATTGCTCGGTTGAGAACAATCTGGCCAGCACACATCTGGTTACAATAAAAAGTGGAACCCCAATCGCGAAATTGAACGAGGAACGCTCTCAGGCAGAGCAAGTAGTCCCATAAATTATAAATAACGGGGAATCGTCTTCGGTAGCGTGAGTCCGGGAGTCCGCGGAGGGGAAAGTTCAGCAATCAGATTCGGATGGAATAAAACCCAGAGTCTCGGTGCTGAGCTCACAGGAAACGCGCCATTCCGACGAAGAATGCAAGTGTCTGCTTGTCAGACTGGGTTTGGATTTCTCATGCCCTATTTCAGCGATATCGGGATTCGTGCATCTAATCGAACTGCAAGTAGCGCAAGACTGTCGTGCCGAAACGCAAGGCTATATTTCTCGGCAATTTTTTTTTTTGCACGTTCATATGGTGGCCGTAGAGCCGCTAGGGTAGGCTGTAGCGTCTCTCAAGGTATCTTCCGCCTTTCTCGTAATGACACGGGAATATTCCGTCTTTGTGGTTTTTGAAATTTCCTGTTCAGCCAGACGGAACTTCCCAGGCGTCATTCACCTTGCGAAGGAGGACGTTGACTCCCCAGAGATGATTATATCATCTACCGGCTAAAAGACCGACTGAAATTTCAGCTTATCCCAGAATATGCTAAAATAAACCATTTTGTGGAAAAGCCTCATATTGCGACCTTATCGAGCTCCCTGCTCGAAGACTCCATGCGTCTGTTGAAGATGAATTCCTTTGACGGCGGGAGTGCTCGCGGGTCGGAGTAATACTACGTCTGTCTCGTGGTGGCATCCACATCAATTTCCCTTCCCTTCCTTCTAAGCGCGATAACGCCGGATGTTTCCCTCTCATTCTCGTTAACATGCACTCTTTCAAGTACTAACTCTTCTTTCCTACGAACCGGGACTCTTTCTTAAGGCCAAAAGTTCTTTATGGCGCATCAGAGCAAGGCAAGACGACGGATTAACCGACACGAAATAGAAAAAGCTCACGTGTGCGGTTTGTAGTGCAAGTAGCCTCGCTTAATGGCTTCATGTTACAGGTAACCGTAGATTCTGTTGAATTTGTGGAGCAATTTTGAAAAAAAAGCGCCACACACGCAACTTTGGAATGTCACGTGTTCGACGTTTAAAGACAGACAGGATCGAGTCTCACGAATTGCGCTTTAATATAATGTATTATTCCCACTTATTTTTATTATTATCCTGAGCGCAATTCGAACGAAAAGGGAGATGCTTACACGATGATGGATTGCGGAAGGAAGCACATGCTCACGGCCATGCCGATCGTAGAAGCCGTAACGGCTGACCCGTCCAGTCGGGGCTGAGTCTAGGGCCCAACTGGCTCGAACTCGTCTACCGTAAATTCCATTCCCATCCTCTCCTCCCGTTTCTCTCCCGGACATCCACATCCTCCCTTCATTTATTGCTTCCACCACTTTTCCTGCGGATGCCCGCCTCGTCTTATATCCCACGTAAACAATCCGATGAAGACGGAGAGCCATCCGTTAGGGAAGGAAAAAATTTGGGTCGGCGGAGGAGTCCTACCGTCGAATACCGACGCTTACTGCTTCCCTCTTCCTTTTTTTTTT
>CAJPEV010000079.1:7286-33125 GCA_905338385.1 Darwinula stevensoni
ATTGACAACAACCCTAGTCATGAAGACCTCTGGACAGCCATGATGGAAGAACAACGTGTGAAGACCTGGAATCCCACTCCCAAGGACATTGAAACACACCCAGGAATTCTATTCGCACTAGACGAAAATGAACATTTTCTAAAGGTGAGATTTTTCTTTCCCTCCATCTTCGCCTATTTCTATTATCCTCCCCAATTTCTTTTAACACATGGGTGACGGGCCCCGAGAAATCTCGTAGTACGCACGACGTCGACGTCGTGCGTAAAACCGAGATTTCTCGGGGCCGGTAACTCATGTGTTAACATCTTCTGTCATATTCTCTCATGAATGTCATCTATGCTGTAGCTGCAATTATCCTTCACATCTCAGAACATCACCAGGAAAATTATAACATATAGGACTCATAGCATAATAGTAACTTCAACGTAAGCATGGAAAAGGTTTTGTATGATTCCCAAATGGAAATATAACTGAATAGGGTACAGTGGGGCTAATCGGGCCGTGGGTCTATTCGGGCGGTGGGGCTAATCAGTCACGATTAGAGATGTGAGTGGTGGTAACATTACCGTAACGTTACCGGTTTACCGGTAATTACCGCAGTGTTGCTTACCGGTCATATTATCGGTAAATTACCAGTAAATCACCTTTTCATAATTTTCAGCATCTTTCGCTCCAAAAATGCATACTCTCATGCTGCACTTATTTTTTTGCCAGAAAGAGTTATACAAGGCCAGAGTCAATCTACTACTGTGCTAGTGTTTCCATAGTTCCGGAAACGTCGTAAAGACGTACAAAAAGTACAACACGACTCTTTACTGAATCTTTAATCATGTCCCTAAAAGATTGGGCACAAGATGGGGCGTAACTTAGTGTTCATCCTGTTCGAATCCGCAATGAATGTATTGGCAGCTATGGCACCCAAAGAAAAAATATCACGCTTTCGCCCTATTTCGTCTTTTTCATGTCGATGGTAGGAAACGCACATTATTTACCAGTATCATTTTAGTACTTTTTAAAGAATCACTCACGGTCTAGGAAAAATGAAAGTATCAGGATGGATCAAAGTAACGACCGATGATTTTTTTTTTGACCCCTGTTTTCATATAGTATCAATCACGCGTTCATTTCTCAACACTGACACCTCTTTTTATAGAAACACCTACCCTGCAAATTCTTTTGTCGTGGATAGAACACTTTGGGGAAAAAAAATGTTTTCAGTCCAACCCAGATAGCCAATCTTCAATGGGCCAAGCATGGCATATAATTGGCAAAGTGCTTGGACCACCCTTGGTCGCCAGCGACGGGCCAATTCCATAATGTCTCATCGACCGATGGTTATCCAATGAATCGGGACTAGAATGGAGCAATATTGGCAAAGGAATTGGGGCTTTCTTGGCTGCCAAGAAAGGCCCCCCAAAAATATTTATTTATTTTTCCTCATGTTCCCGATATTGCCCAATTCCTTTCTTTATTAGTGGTGCTCAGTGCACTGGTTATAGTACTTGAGCTGAGCTAAGTCATCTCTCAAGAGTACCAATATTGGTACTGTAGAGAAAATGCTCCACTCTTGTTCTTAGTAGTATACACGAACTCAAACCATTCATCTCGTCCCATTCTCTGGACGAGAGGCGATGGTTGGAGTTCACAGTTACTAGAACATCGTTTCACAGATTTTGGGTCTCCTGAATTATGAGAACATAACTATAGAGGCAGGGGTTCTCATAGGCAGTATTAGCATGATTAATTCCTGAACTCCATGAATTTATCTTATTTATAGAGATCATAAATGAAGAAAAGGATAGCTTTGACTGATTGCCTTTATGAGACATGACACAGTATTCAATATATAATAGGCAGTATTAGCATGATTAATTCCTGAACTCCATGAATTTATCTTATTTATAGAGATCATAAATGAAGAAAAGGATAGCTTTGATTGCCTTTATGAGACATGACACAGTATTCAATATATAAGGAGGTAATATGTGAAGGAATTTTGTGAAGGACGAATCTAGAGAAGGGTGGAAGAGTACTTTTGGTACTGTCTGGAAAGCGAGAAGCATTCTGCCATCTAGTGGTCTAGATAATAACTTCAATTCTCGGATACTTTCAAGTGCAATTGAGGCGCATTGGATCCTGCCATCCGTTTGATATTGAATCAATGATCCAGGGCAATATTAGGGAGACAACTCTTCGCCAAAATTGGCAATATTGGCGAAGCAATTTTGCGTGCAGCTGATATATGCCGAATGTATTAATAATTGCAAGCCAACTTGGAGCCTTCATTGGGCCTATGTCTTTTGGCAATGATGCGCCAGTAATGTGAAACCAGACTAGTTCTATGAATGGGCCCGATCCTTTTGCCAATATAATGCCAATAATGGGAAACCATGCTAGAGCCATGAGTGGGCCTATGTCCTCCACCAATGAAGTGCCGAAAAATGGCTAGTCAAGCTAGAGCCAGGAATGGGCCAAACATGCCAGCCAATCCCAATGGTCTGCCGAGCTTGCCATGCAGGGGCCATTGTTGGGCAAAGCTCTTTGGCTATATGGGAACCTTATGAAAAGAAAATACTTAAGACTGGAGTCAGAACGATTTTGGTTAGCTTGCTTTAGGTTGGCTTGCTCGTCTCTGGTAATCTCCTCTTTTCCCCGCAGCTTCGTATGGTGTACGCAGACACGCGCGAATCAGTGCTAAGCATGATTATTCGCGTCCTTCCCCAACCAGTTCTATTTTTTCCGTTCTTTAATTTTTTTCGAGTCATTTGGAAGTGCGCCTCATTAGTGACAGTAATGTTAATGATGACCGGAAGGTCGAGAAGGGCAGGAACCTGTCAGTATATATTACCTATACTTTTTTTTAGCATTTTCCAAATTTTGCTTCTTTCGGCGCTTAGAACATCAAAAGCAAAAAAGATCCACTGGCTCTCTCTTGGCATCCACATCCCTAGTTCTCTGCCAAAGCTTGTCTCTCTCAATATTTCACAAGTGGGATGTTGCTTTAACTATATATAGGTTGCAAAAGAGGATATTGAGACTTAAAAAAAATTGTTTAATATGGCACTTTTGAGCACCGGTAACCAAGTGGTTATACATCTGTAAAATACCGGTAATTACCTCTAAATTACTTGTAAATTACTGATAGGTAATGGCCTCTCCCTTACCGGTAATTTCAAAACTCTAATCACAATGTATTCTGTAAGCTCAGCTATCACCATTTACAGATTTCGTTCTTGGGCGGAATATGTAGTTGAATGACATGACCGGTGGGGGGTTTCAAGGATTTTTCTGTATTAACAATTCCCTAATTGTGGAGTAAGAAAAGCTAAAAATCGTGACCAAATAGCCCCACCCTACCCTATCATGAATGTTTTGAATAAGTATGACAAGTTGGTTGAAATATCCATCATTGAAGTTCTCCAGAGAATGACAATGTAGACCTATTCAAAGGTAACTTATTTTTACATGATTTGAGACGTGTATACATTAATGAATGACAACGGTGATGAATACTCCATGTTTACTGCCTCTGGGTATGAATAAGTTCTTGTCAATTNATGAGAACAGTCAACAGTGAGAGAATGCCTTCAAAAAGACAGGGCAGAAATGGTAAGGATTGCCTTCACAAAGACAATTTCGCGCTGCCGGAACAATGGGCCCCGGCAGCAGGGGTGAGGATATCAGTTGATGCTTGGGAATAGACACCAGCCGTGGATCTCAGAACATAACAATAGAGGCAGGGGTTTTCATAGGCAGTATTAGCATGATTAATTCCTGAACTCCATGAATTTATCTTATTTATAGAGATCATAAATGAAGAAAAGGATAGCTTTGACTGATTGCCTTTATGAGACATGACACAGTATTCAATATATGTGAAGGAATTTTGTGAAGGACGAATCTAGAGAATGGTGGAAGAGTACTTTTGGTACTGTCTGGAAAGCGAGAAGCATTCTGCCATCTAGTGGTCTAGATAAGAACTTCAATTCTCGGATACTTTCAAGTGCAATTGAGGCGCATTGGATCCTGCCATCTGTTTGATATTGAATCAATGATCCAGGGCAATATTAGGGAGACAACTCTTCGCCAAAATTGGCAACATTGGCGAAGCAATTTTGCGTGCAGCTGATATATGCCGAATGTAATTGCAAGCCAACTTGGAGCCTTCATTGGGCCTATGTCTTTTGGCAATAATGCGCCAATAATGTGAAACCAGACTAGTTCTATGAATGGGCCCGTTCCTTTTGCCAATATAATGCCAATAATGGGAAACCATGCTAGAGCCACGAGTGGGCCTATGTCCTCCACCAATGAAGTGCCGAAAAATGGCTAGTCAAGCTAGAGCCAGGGATGGGCCAAACATGCCAGCCAATCCCAATGGTCTGCCGAGCTTGCCATGCAGGGGCCATTGTTGGGCAAAGCTCTTTGGCTATATGGGAACCTTATGAAAAGAAAATACTTAAGACTGGGGTCAGACCCCAGACTCTGACCTCAGTCTTGCTAAAACCAATCGAACGAAATCCAACCGAACGAGCAGAGACCATTAGAGGAGAAAAGGGGCGTCGAAGCATACCACATGCGTCTGTGCGCGCTTAGTCACGATTCGTACTATATTCGCGTCCTTCCCCAACCAGTTCTATTTTTTCCGTTCTTTAATTTTTTTCGAGTCATTTGGAAGTGCGCCTCATTAGTGACGGTAATGTTAATGATGACCGGAAGGTCGAGAAGGGCAGGAACCTGTCAGTATATATTACCTATACTTTTTTTTTAGCATTTTCCAAATTTTGCTTCTTTCGGCGCTTAGAACATCAAAAGCAAAAAAGATCCAGACCGAGAGAGAACCGTAGGTGTAGGGATCAAGAGACGGTTTCGAACAGAGAGAGTTATAAAGTGTTCACCCTACAACGAAATTGATATATATCCAACGTTTTCTCCTATAACTCTGAATTTTTTTTTTGTTTAATATGGCACTTTTGAGCACCGGTAACCAAGTGGTTATACATCTGTAAAATACCGGTAATTACCTCTAAATTACTTGTAAATTACTGATAGGTAATGGCCTCTCCCTTACCGGTAATTTCAAAACTCTAATCACAATGTATTCTGTAAGCTCAGCTATCACCTTATAGCTGAGCTGTAAGCTCAGCTATAAGATTTCGTTCTTGGGCGGAATATGTAGTTGAATGACATGACCGGTGGGGGGTTTCAAGGATTTTTCTGTATTAACAATTCCCTAATTGTGGAGTAAGAAAAGCTAAAAATCGTGACCAAATAGCCCCACCCTACCCTATCATGAATGTTTTGAATAAGTATGACAAGTTGGTTGAAATATCCATCATTGAAGTTCTCCAGAGAATGACAATGTAGACCTATTCAAAGGTAACTTATTTTTACATGATTTGAGACGTGTATACATTAATGAATGACAACGGTGATGAATACTCCATGTTTACTGCCTCTGGGTATGAAAAAGTTCTTGTCAATTGCGACTGGTATATACGTAATTTGCACAGAAGTCAAAGACAGATTAAACTCGGATGTAATTTCAAGTCAAGATGAGATGACTACACGATACACCTGAAGTAGCGCCACAAGTCCTGTGCACCTTATTCATGAATATATTTTTTAAGAGCGTTGTTACATGGATGCACAGTAAAGAGGGAAAGTTCGCATTAGCATTATCTTTTTAGAGTGGAAAAAAAATCTGTTTATAAATGGAATCTCGTGCGGCAATGGAATATTAGGTAGGGCGGAGATGGCCGTGTAACCAAGTGCATGAGCCAACAGGAAATGTAAGTTAGATACTGTACTTATGGACTAACGGTCATTTGAGCGATATGTGTGTGAATGTTGTCATGGTGCAGGAACCAGGAGGTCTACAACAGCTTTTCTGCAGGCAAAGGGACATTCAATCAACTTTCTATGACAATGTCGCTTATCGGAATACTCATATGAACGTTGAAGTTCAGCATTGGCTGAAGGTTGGGCCAACATTCCAGTGTCGCTTATTGGAATACACACTCTTACCCAAGTACCCAAAAAGTCCCCAATATTTGGTCAATAACGAAGTCAATGGAATATGTATTGTTCTGAATGTACTAATTTTAGTACTTCCCAGGAAACAGTCCTCCTTTTCCTGCTCTGCAGAGTACTCAGATCCTTCCTTCCTTAACTGGGGGCAAAACGGTCCTTCTGTCTCCCAGAAACAAAGAAGAGAGTAAATGTACACTATGGAGTTTGTAGAAACTCATTTTAATTATTTCTACACTTGGATGCAAGGGTTTCTCATAGGGAGCATGAGCTTGTTTATCACCAATGCTCCATGTTTCTGTCTCGAATATACGGATGGAAATGATTAAGTGTCCGATTTTATTGATTGTTATAATGAGATAAGGAAAAACATATGGTAAGGTACTAAGCACTCCTGTGAGGGATGATTCCATGGAAAGAGGGAAGTGTACTTCTGTGTACTGTGCGAAAAGCGAGACCCATACCTCCATCTAGTGGTCTAGAGAAGAACTTCAACATTTTCACACAAAAAACTCCTCCGTGCAAATTGGGTACATTCTTTCATCGCGTCAGTCTGATATTGGATCGATGATGGAATGGCAATATTGGGAAGTCAATATTTAGCCAGTATTTGCAATAATGGCAAGATGTCTATAAACATCAATGTTGGTCCCAATGTTGGTCGAGGTTTGAGCCTAGGTGCATTCAGGTGCATCTGGTCTTACTGGGGTGGTAACACTGGAGAGGTTGTTGGTCGTTTCTTGAAAAAAAGAATTATTTCCCCTATTTGCCGATGCATGCTCCATGATATTACCATAAAAATTAATATTAAAAAATGCGACTTTAGAAGGTATCATAATGCCATAACAATGCTACAATATTCACGCAACGTTGGACTTTGACCTTCAAAGATAACATTGTATTGACTCCAAGGGAACGTTCCCACAACGCTACTATGTTTGTTGGGCTGCTTTTGGGACGGTGTCAAGTGATGGGGCACCCATCCTGCCCGTACCCTTGACATCTTTAGACTGTCGCTAAGGTGACAGTCTAAATATGTTTGAAGATATCACCGTGTGCAGAACCCATAGAAATATCCAGAAGAAACGCGATTTCACGAACAGTAAACCGTCGGTTATATGNTTGGTTAGCTTGCTTTAGGTTGGCTTGCTCGTCTCTGGTAATCTCCTCTTTTCCCCGCAGCTTCGTATGGTGTACGCAGACACGCGCGAATCAGTGCTAAGCATGATTATTCGCGTCCTTCCCCAACCAGTTCTATTTTTTCCGTTCTTTAATTTTTTTCGAGTCATTTGGAAGTGCGCCTCATTAGTGACAGTAATGTTAATGATGACCGGAAGGTCGAGAAGGGCAGGAACCTGTCAGTATATATTACCTATACTTTTTTTTAGCATTTTCCAAATTTTGCTTCTTTCGGCGCTTAGAACATCAAAAGCAAAAAAGATCCACTGGCTCTCTCTTGGCATCCACATCCCTAGTTCTCTGCCAAAGCTTGTCTCTCTCAATATTTCACAAGTGGGATGTTGCTTTAACTATATATAGGTTGCAAAAGAGGATATTGAGACTTAAAAAAAAATTGGTTAATATGGCACTTTTGAGCACCGGTAACCAAGTGGTTATACATCTATAAAATACCGGTAATTACCTCTAAATTACTTGTAAATTACTGATAGGTAATGGCCTATCCCTTACCGGTAATTTCAAAACTCTAATCACAATGTATTCTGTAAGCTCAGCTATCACCATTTACATATTTCGTTCTTGGGCGGAATATGTAGTTGAATGACATGACCGGTGGGGGGTTTCAAAGATTTTTCTGTATTAATAATTCCCTAATTGTGGAGTAAGAAAAGCTGAAAATCGTGACCAAATAGTCCCACCCTACCCTATCATGAATGTTTTGAATAAGTATAACAAGTTGGTTGAAATATCCATCATTGAAGTTCTCCAGAGAATGACAATGTAGACCTATTCAAAGGTAACCTATTTTTACATGATTTGAGACGTGTATACATTAAAGAATGACAACGGTGATGAATACTCCATGTTTACTGCCTCTGGGTATGAATAAGTTCTTGTCAATTGCGACTGGCATGTACGTAATTTGCACAGAAGTCAAAGACAGATTAAACTCGGATGTAATTTCGAGTCAAGATGAGATGACTACACGATACACCTGAAGTAGCGCCACAAGTCCTGTGCACCTTATTCATGAATATATTTTTTAAGAGCGTTGTTACATAGATGCACAGTAAAGAGGGAAAGTTCGCATTAGCATTATCTTTTTAGAGTGGAAAAAAAAACTGTTTATAAATGGAATCTCGTGCGGCAATGGAATATTAGGTAGGGCGGCGATGGCCGTGTAACCAAGTGCATGAGCCAACAGGAAATGTAAGTTAGATACTGTACTTATGGACGTCCCGACTAACGGTCATTTGAGCGATATGTGTGCGAATGTTGTCATGGTGCAGGAACCAGGAGGTCTGCAACAGCTTTTCTGCAGGCAAAGGGACATTCAATCAACTTTCTATGACAATGTCGCTTATCAGAATACTCATATGAACGTTGGGCCAACATTCCAGTGTCGCTTATTGGAATACACACTTTTACCCGAGTACCCAAATACCCAAAAAGTCCCCAATATTTGGTCAATAACGAAGGCAATGGACTATGTATTGTTTTGAATGTACTAATTTTAGTACTTCCCAGGAAACAGTCCTCCTTTTCCTGCTCTGCAGAGTACTCAGATCCTTCCTTCCTTAACTGGGGGCAAAGCGATCCTTCTGTCTCCCAGAAACAAAGAAGAGAGTAAATGTACACTATGGAGTTTGTAGAAACTCATTTTAATTATTTCTACACTTGGATGCAAGGGTTTCTCATAGGGAGTATGAGCTTGTTTATCACCAGTGCTCCATGTTTCTGTCTCGAATATACGGATGATAAATGATTAAGTGTCCGATTTTATTGATTGTTATAATGAGATAAGGAAAAACATATGGTGAGGTACTAAGCACTCCTGTGAGGGATGATTCCATGGAAAGAGGGAAGAGTACTTCTGTGTACTGTGCGAAAAGCGAGACCCATACCTCCATCTAGTGGTCTAGAGAAGAACTTCAACATTTTCACACAAAAAACTCCTCCGTGCAAATTGGGTACATTCTTTCATCGCAGGGAAGTGTACTTCTGTGTACTGTGCGAAAAGCGAGACCCATACCTCCATCTAGTGGTCTAGAGAAGAACTTCAACATTTTCACACAAAAAACTCCTCCGTGCAAATTGGGTACATTCTTTCATCGCGTCAGTCTGATATTGGATCGATGATGGAATGGCAATATTGGGAAGTCAATATTTAGCCAGTATTTGCAATAATGGCAAGATGTCTATAAACATCAATGTTGGTCCCAATGTTGGTCGAGGTTTGAGCCTAGGTGCATTCAGGTGCATCTGGTCTTACTGGGGTGGTAACACTGGAGAGGTTGTTGGTCGTTTCTTGAAAAAAAGAATTATTTCCCCTATTTGCCGATGATGCTCCATGATATTACCATAAAAATTAATATTAAAAAATGCGACTTTAGAAGGTATCATAATGCCATAACAATGCTACAATATTCACGCAACGTTGGACTTTGACCTTCAAAGATAACATTGTATTGACTCCAAGGGAACGTTCCCACAACGCTACTATGTTTGTTGGGCTGCTTTTGGGACGGTGTCAAGTGATGGGGCACCCATCCTGCCCGTACCCTTGACATCTTTAGACTGTCGCTAAGGTGACAGTCTAAATATGTTTGAAGATATCACCGTGTGCAGAACCCATAGAAATATCCAGAAGAAACGCGATTTCACGAACAGTAAACCGTCGGTTATATGAAATCAGTTCCTCTGCGCGGGAAATTTTGTCCCGTGTCTTTGATGGTCTCGTGATGTTGGTGGTTGGCCTGAGCGAGGATTGACGACCGTCTTTCTGTGAAGGGCTTGAGCCACTTGAATACCATGGTTTTCATGGGACAATCATCACCGTAGGCTGTTGGCATTTCATGTAGCAAGACCGACAAAACCACAATTAACACAGTACCAAGTAACACAATTCTGTTCAATTTTCAGTGAAATCCAACAGAAACATCCATTCCAAGTGAAACGTCCATTCCGAGGCAAGCGAACAAAAGCACTATGCTAAAATAGGGTTAACATTTAAACGACTAGTCCGATGCGCATGCCCGTTCGACTGAGCAATAAACAGTCATTACATCATCTAAAGACAAAACTGTTGTCAAAAAATGGGTTTCTTAAAAACGCCCAGCCTATATCGTGAAATAAATAAACAGCCACCGTATATTTCGTTTTCCTTTCCTATGTGTGATGATTTCCTTGTATTTTTGGGTTACTTCCCTCCCGTGGACGAATGATGCGAGGAGCATAGCTTTATAGTGAAAGTGTGTTTTTGCTTTCCCTTGCAGGAGCCGACATGGAATGAAGTCGGGAAAAGAATAGGAGAAGAGGCGGTGAGAAAAGACTTCCTCGATCAAAATACCGGAAAAATCAAATGCCTCTCTGAGAAGATATGGAAGGCTCTAGATGGAGTTTTACCTTTACCAGAGGGCTCTTCCCCCTTCACTGATTGGGGATATGCTTGGGATGGTAAGTGAATGGGAACAAATGGCCACAGTGTTCTCTCCGAATAGTGTTGAAATAGGACTACTATATATTACTATCCTATTGGTCCTTCGTATTTTCTCGCAATTTTCCCACTGAGTTCCATAAGGATTGGGTAAAACTGATATTTAAACGTAGTCCAGACTATTCCCCTTCCTTTCTTTTGTTTCCTTCTGGTAATTGTTCGGATGGGAGCTGAATCGGGATGCATGAGGAAAAGGTTGAGAAATCCGATGCAGGTATTCAATAGTGACCAGTTATGCTATGGCAAATGCCTCAAGCGGAAAATAAGAGGGAAAGAAGGGGAAAAGAAAGGGGAAAATAATTATTCTGATTCCATTCAAATAAAGCCTCTATTTATTTTCGTATTGTAAATGAGGTAAGAGAGTAAGTGAGAGAGTAGATGAGCGAGTAAATTAAAGGGAACATGTATTTCATCAAGAACGATAATGGATGAACTGCGCTTCTTTGCTTCTCTTATAGGAGATGTAATGAAAATTTTCTTTCAGAATAATAAAATGTACACCATTCACGGCAATTGCAAGAATTCAAAGCTAATGAAAGTTAAAGCACGAAACAAACGTGGTGGAGGCAGGAAAGGGAGGAATGCAGAGAATGCCAGAGCTGACTTAGTGTTGTTTTTTAATATTGTGAAGTTCACTGTCCATTTTGGAAGGGAACTAATTTGGTGACTTTTAGAGCCAAATAGGAGAGCAATTTCTGAATAATGAAGGTGTCCTCGGGATTTTCTTTTCCAATAGTAATGATTCAGGCTTTTTCAGATTCTGAAGTTAAAGGTTATGAGAACCAATCGAATGACTTAGGGTTTGTACAGAAATAACGTTTTCTTCGTTGTTTTAATGGAGATTCACGTTAAAAAAAAAACTTGTATGATTTCCAAAAATCGAGACAACGTGATCAATGTGTGCCTGAGTTTGACCACATCCCGGAAAAGGGACCAGTCCAGAGAGCTTTTGTTTTTTGGCCACTTCCAATTATTCTCCTTACATGGTTGCTAATTGTCCTATGCCTAGCAGCTGAAAGGGTATGGAAATATTACGGTTTGAATCCAATGTTCAAGGTTAATCCAAAGTGGGAAATGGTTACTGGACATGTATGTGACTCTCATGCATGCACACGAGCGTTAAAAGAATGCTCACAGATAAAGAAGCTTTACAGGCAACATGTAGCCACGTCATACTTAAATATAATCATATTGCCACGAGCATTAGACGCAATGCATCGAAGTGTATGATCATGTTGATCTTATACCGTCGAAACAACCAAGACAAATAAAAGAGATAACTTTTGTAAGTCTATAGTATACCAACCTCCGGCATCGGAAAGAACCTCTGGTGAGCAATCTGGTGAGATCGGCCTGTTCAAAATCGAGGACGGAATCGACCACAAATCGAGCGTGGTTAAATAAGTTTATTATAAAAACCTCAGTCGGTTTCAGTGAACAGAACGAGACCAAAGAATCATTTTAAAATCAAATGGAACCATGGCGGACCGATCAAACCAAGAAGAGCATAAAAAGCATAAAATTCTTTAGAAAATGGATCCAAACCTAGAAGAAAACAGATCAGGTTTGGCGGCAATTACTTTCGAAGTATTGTTAAGTGAGTTATATGTCTGGGCCCTTTTGCTTTCAATAACTGTAGTACCAACCCCAAGAAACTCCTCAGGTTGGGCTCACGAGTCCTGAATCCAATAAGTACCGTACCATTAATTTCAGGACCAAAAAGACTTAGTCTTCAGATCTTCGCGAAGTAAAAGAAAGAAAAACTTATTTTGAGTGAGGGGAGATCAAGATTACAGAGAGATTACATTGGCCGGGGACGAGTGCCTGGCCAATGTGAATCCCTCTTTTTGTTAAGTAGGTCTTTTAATTCTGAATTTCAGAGGAGTGGTTTTCAAATAGCTATTTTATTCATAGCGAAGATTCCAGAACAGAACTTACCTGGATGAACCTTTCGGGAAAGAAGTCGTTACCCTATGTTATAAGGGCCTTTTCCCCAGTGATTTCTGGGTCTGAGGGCAGGTTTAGCTTACAGGGAATTTCATATTCTACATGTTGAAGCAGGACTTCTTCCGAAATCCTGGACCTGTCAACTATCACAGATGCCAACGCGGTTTTGACGAGGATGATATCTCGCAATCTTCAACAGTTCGAAGCTTACGGGGAATTTCATATTCTACATGTTGAAGCAGGACTTCTTCCGAAATCCTGGACCTGTCAACTATCACAGATGCCAACGCGGTTTTGACGAGGATGATATCTCGCAATCTTCAACAGTTCGAATATAGAACACTATGGCGTCCGTTTAAACAGTGCTTTTCTCCCTCCAGACTCATGAGTCTTTCGGTGGAAAGAGAAGAGAAGAATAGGCAGAGATCGGACAACCTCAGATGTCTCCAATCTCCGGTGAAGTTGTCATCTTTGATCATTCGTGGACTTAATAGTCCTTCCATTTGTTTCACCTACTTCTGCTCCTTCGTTGTATTTAGGACTTTTTCTCCTCCACTCCTTGATTGGTAGTTAATCGGTCGTGATAAAATATGAGTAACAGCAGGTTACAATGTGAATTCCCTTTGCGAAGTTCCGAATATAAAAGTAAGTCAGTTAAAGCAGATGGATATGCAGCGGACGATACTTGAGAAACATGGAATCATAATATGGTAATCATCGGATCTGGCAGGAAATGTTAGCATCGTAAAAAGCCAAACTCGCACTTTCCTGAGATGTGAAGTTTAATTATTTCTGAAACTTAAGATTCCATATTAAACTGTCCATATTTAATGAGGCAGAATAACTAATATCGCAACTAGCAGAAAGATTGATGACAGCTGAAACTCAGAAAGTTCAGAACCTACCCAGATAGCCAATCTTCATTGGGCCAAGTAATGCATATCATCGGCAAAGGGCTTGGACCACCCTTGGTCGTCAATGACGGGCCAATTCCATAATGTCTCATCGGGCGATGGATGGCCAGTGAATCTCAGTGCAAAGTGATAGGGGCTTTCTTGACTGCCAAGAAAGGCTCAGTATACGTGGGTGGTTCAATACTTACCTGCACTATTCATTCAAGAAAATCTTTGGTACATCTGATTTCTATGAAACTATGCATACTTCTCGAGGTATTCCCCTCTTTCACGGACGTACTTGTCTCATCGCTTTGGCAACACCTCAACGCCAGAGAGATTAGAATGATTGTGGTGGAGTGCGCCGCTACTTCACCACTTCATCATTGCCCTGAATTTCTTTGCCCAAGGCGATGCGGAATGTCGCCTTTGGACGCTTGAGCGTTTTCATACTGACGTTAAGAGATGAATCCACGTTTCATCACTCTTCAAAATGCGGTTGAGGATGTTCTCATTCTCTTCGTCGTAGCAGTTGAAATGGTCTGACGCGGCGCTCACTCGGTTTGCCTTCCGGTCGAATGTCAGTTCTCTTGGCACCCATCTCGCAGTCACCTCTTTGAACTTAGAGCGAGTGTGGATAATGTTTTCGACACTCCCAATGTTGATACTTCCATTGCAAAATCTAACACGGTAACGCGGCGATTCCCGGCTATTACTCCACATTACTCCTCTCTAGACAGTCTCCCCCGAACTGTGCTTGTCATCTTCAAAAAGTATCAACCTCCTTCACATTCTCTTTCCCGCGAAACATTATTATACAACGCTGTTTAACCCCGGAGAAATCAGACGCCATGTTCTTGAAACTCAATTGTGCATGCGCAAGTGTTGCCGGTCTTGGTATAAATCACATTGAAGATTGGGGCTATCTGTTACTAGCGAGTTTGTTTGCCCTTCGGGCAAAGAAACTCGCAATGGTCGCGCCTTCAGCGCTCCATTACGTTGGATAGTGATTAATTCATTCATTTTTTTGCGAAATGGGAAACACGTATGTATGTCCCCATTGAAATACGTGACTTTTGGGGACGAAAGTCTTGATTTTTATCAAAATCATTACTTCTACGATATCAAGTGGGCCGAACTTAGTGTCCCTTTTTATAAGGGTGGAGAATATTTTTGAATTACTTCCCTTCTATGATCTACGCTAAGAAGACATATTTCAAAAGTAGAATTTTTCCTGTACTCATCCATCAAACAGGTACTTCTGAGGGAAGTTTAAATTTCCTGTCTGTGTTTCGTTGGATCAAAAAAAAAAATATTCAGGAAAATGGGACTGAAAAAAATTGCCCTGATGGGTTTTAAGGGAAATTGTTTTTCTTTTGAATTGTAGACTCAGGAACTCCATGCCACCCAGTTTCAGCCTTATACGTTTTCCCTTTTTCCTAGCGGAAAAAAAAATTGAAAAAGCGACCCACCCAGAATCTGTGCTCAGAGGAGACGCACAAAAAATTGAATTTTTCCTGAAATCAACATAACATCCGTTATGCGTGCGCCAGCTACTTTTCTAGTTCTGCCCGATTCGATAGGATATGAAAAATTAGTTGAAAACGTAACGTCCCCAAGAAATATGAACAGCGAAAATATTTTGGAAATTTGACGTTTCACATTTGAGCTCAGTGCGTCAACGGTCACGTTCTTGCCAAGTTTCAGCTTTCCATGAGTCTCCATATCAATGAAGCAAAGAAAACTATTTCAAAATATGTTCCCCGAAAAGGTGTGCCCCAATGGCAGGTATCACTGCAGTATAATTTTTCCTGAACTCAGCAACCAAGTTTCAGCTCTCCATGAGTCTCCATATCAATGAAGCAAAGAAAACTATTTCAAAATATGTTCCCCGAAAAGGTGTGCCCCAATGGCAGGTATCACTACAGTATATTTTTTCCTGAACTCAGCATGCGAATAGCTACTTAAGTCAGTCAGTCGGCTACTAATGATCGTCTATATCTAATAAAATAAAAAATTCTTTAGTCGGCTATCCATTAGGTACTTCTTTGCGAAGTTTAAACTTTCATGCGCCCTCTGTTTTCCTGGATCAGAAAATTTCAGGAGATGACCCTTTTTGCAAAATATGTACCCTGAGCCGTTTTAACCGAAAAGTACCTCTTTTTTTTTACCGAAATCCATTCTCAGTGAACCACATGCCCACAAAGTTTCAATATCCTACGTTTGCCCTTTTCGCTGGTGAAAAAACACGTTTGGAAAAGCCGACCCACCTATCCATTTCTGTCCAATTCGCCACAAAAATATTTTTTCTTCAAAACATCGCCCCTCGAAAAAGTTCCCCCAGGGGATGTATCGCGACTTAACATTTTTCTTTAACTCCTTGTCTCAGTAGTCACATTCATGCAAAGTTTCAGCTGTTCATGTTCATCAGTTTAACTGATGAAAAAATAAGTTGAAAACATATTCCTTGGAAATTTGTGCCCCCAAGGAATTTACTTCCAAAGTCTGACTTTTTCTGCAGCATCCCAATAGGTAGTTATGTACCAAGTTTCATCTTTCCATGAGTCTCCATATCAATGAAGCAAAGAAAACTATTTCAAAATATGTTCCCCGAAAAGGTGTGCCCCAATGGCAGGTATCACTGCAGTATAATTTTTCCTGAACTCAGCAATGCCTCATTAAATATGGACAGTTTAATATGGAATCTTAAGTTTCAGAAATAATTAAACTTCACATCTCAGGAAAGTGCGAGTTTGGCTTTTTACGATGCTAACATTTCCTGCCAGATCCGATGATTAGGGGGAATGAGTAACGGGACATGGAAGGCAAAAAAGAAAACTTAAGAAAGCCAAGAAATGGCAGGGAATCGAACCTGGACCATCTGATTGCCACTCAGAGATGCCACTACTACACCACCGAACCCAGCACATCCTGATGTTTCTCTGAATGCCATCCTCAACTGTCACTAAATGTATTTAAGAAAAACGTTTTCCCCCAAAATTTGTACCCCCAGTGCACGTACCTCCAAAGTGGGATTTTTTCTGAACTCTGCATCCCAAAAGGTACACGTGTACCAAGTTTCAGATTTCTATCCCTTATAGAACATGGTTATAATTAGCGTCAGTCAATCACGATCGTCTATATCAGGGGTGCTCAAAGTTTTGGGTCAAGAGGGCCGCATAGCCTGTCGGGTACGGGCTCGCGGGCCGCAAAAACGAAAACTTGCTTTTCTGCATGATACATATAATAATAATAATAATTGTTTACCTAATTTTTACTGTTGGACGTATGTAGCTGGGATTTTCCAGCAATCATCCGAGGATACCTTGGCTTGTAGTTAGTAGTTGAGATTCGCAGGACTGAGTGAAGATGTTCATCCGTGAGTCTTGTCCGCCATTTTGATTTATTGAGGTTCATGATTGAGAAAGTCTTCTCGCAAATGTATGTAATTCCAAAAAGAGATACCATACGATGGCCGTGCTTACGTTTAGGTAGGTACGTTTGGGCTGGAAGGTCTGAGGAGAATTGGTCAAGGTTAAGGTCACGATAGGAAGCCTTCAGCTCAGTGCACCTTGCAATTCGATGAGTTCCATCTGCATGCTTGTGGGTGCAGTTTCAGGATCGCATGAAAAAGGATCTGCAAAAATTGCCAGATCTTGTTCATGAGAAGAATCTACGAATCTACGAAGTCTACGAATCTCCTGTTGATTTCTTCTAGCAAACTTTGAATATTCCCAGAGTTTTTCTCGGAGCTCAGTGAGTTGAATACGATGCCCTGGTCCTGGTCCTCGTCCTTAGAGAGCTCTTCACAGGCTGGGAAGTGAGCTACGTTGCCTTCTCTCAATTGTTTCTGAAGCAGTTTGAGTTTTCTTTCAAAGGCTTTCACATGGTCAAACAGTGTTGACACGAACTTCCCTTGTCCCTGGAGCTTCAAATTCAATTCATTAAAATGACCCATGATGTCAACTAAGAATGCTAAGTCACATAGCCATTCGATGTCCGCTAGTTGCGTCAAGTCACGTCCTTTCTGTGACATGAATTCCTTGATTTCTTTGCGAAGAGTAAAGAAGCGTTTCAAGGTTGCACCTCTACTGAGCCATCGAACTGCCGACATAGCCATTCGATGTCCGCTAGTTGCGTCAAGTCACGTCCTTTCTGTGACATGAATTCCTTTATTTCTTTGCGAAGAGTAAAGAAGCGTTTCAAGGTTGCACCTCTACTGAGCCATCGAACCGCCGCAAAGAAAACCACATCACCATGTTCGGCTTCACATTCTTCAAGGAAGGTCTTGAACTGGCGATGGTTCAATCCATTGAACTTAATGAAGTTCACACATTTGACCACAATGTCCATGACGTTATCTAATTTGAGGACAATACATCACCATGTTCGGCTTCACATTCTTCAAGGAAGGTCTTGAACTGGCGATGGTTCAATCCATTGGACTTAATGAAGTTCACACATTTGACCACAATGTCCATGACGTTATCTAATTTGAGGACACGAGCTATAAGAGCTTCTTGGTGGATTATGCAGTGATAATGGATGATCTCAGATCCATTCATTTCATTCACCTTTTCTTTCAAGAGGGCATGTTGTGGACTCAAACGAGGACAGTACCTACCACGTGGTAGTCAACATTGCGGTTGATCTCTACTGGTAACGTCTGGCAAAAGTAGGTAACGTGGCGTTTGACGCAATTTGTTCAGTGTCGGAGAGCTGCGGTCCTTCAGGCTCACGAGTGCAAGTAATTCTTCCATAACCTTGAAGTCTTCTGTGACGCCACGAAGGAAGATAAGGAGCTGTGCTGTGTCACCAATGTCAGTGCTCTCGTCCAAAGCCAATGAAAATGCCACAAATTTGTCTGCATTGTCACGTAATTGATTGTGAAGGTCGTTGCCTATCTCCTCCACTCTACGCGATATTGTCATTCGAGACAAGCTTACATCATGAAATGTCACTTTTTTTTCTGGACACACAATATCCGCCACCTTCAACATGCAATCTTTGATATATTCACCATCACTGAATGGTTTCCCCCGCCTTGCGATTTCGTGGGCCACAACATAACTAGCATGGACAGCAGCTTCTTTAGTTTGTGTCACTTTCTTGAAGATCGTAACGACTCGATCGTCAGGGAACGCGTTTAAGAGTCGAAAAACGAAGGAAACTAGTGGGTGTTTAACTAGTTTTCAAAACACTAAGCAGAGTATTACTGCGAAGTACAACATGAGAAAGTAGTGACGTATGTTTTGCTTGCAAATTAAACACAGAGGTTTCCCATCTTGTTCAATGACAAAGTACTCGTGAGTCCACTTATCTTGAAATACGCGATTTTCTTCATCGATACGACGTTTTCTACTTGCTGCTGACATGGCCACAGAAAAATAGATTCCAGCTTGTAACTCACAAACCCACACTGTCGCTTGGTATGGGGCCACGGCTCGACTGATAATCCCAGTCCTCGTGGGATGAACCCATTTCGACGACATTGTCCCTTCTTGTTTGTCCTTTGAGAGACGAGTGACATACAAGCTTGACAGATGAGGCTGGAGCAATAAAGTCCAGGGTTTTGCTCCTATACGCCCTTCATCCCTTCCAGGTGGGATTGTAAAAATAGATAGGGATGTCGGAAGGTGGCATAAAATGTTATAAATTATTTTCATGCGTATCCCATACTGCGGTGTGTGTTTGCGATGTCGTGGCGGCCATTGGGAGGATTCTGATGCTATCAATTTGTCAGAAAAATTTGCATGTGAAAATGATAAAATTAAGTTCCTTTGAGTGATGCGTGCAATGCATATTTTCAGCAGAATCTGGCAGCCATGCAGATTCTCTCTCTCACAGATGGCACCTGGTTGGCAAGTCCAGTAAAGCGCCTTATAAAAGAGTCAGGCAGGAAGATTCCATAAGCGAAAATTTTGGCCTGGAATAACCCGTATTCACCCACGAGTGAATTTAATCCTAGTAAGGCTATACTTCGTTCATTCCGCTGCACGTAAAATCATACATTCCTTAACATCATAAAATTTTATACTTATTTTCTCCAAAACTCTTCGCGGGCCGCACTTTGGGCACCCCCGGCCTAAATCATATTTCGGAAGGTTTGATGAAAGCTCGGCTGGATCCTCTTCATGTAATACACGTACTGCGTATAAGTTTTATGGAAAAGGCAAGGGAGGAACTGGAGAAAGGGTTTAGTTAGCTGCAGACGCATTCTGCTCAATTCCCAGTGGCGATTCCTAAATCAGCCTTGCCCGAAGATGTTTTCACTCACACTTTTCTTCCGGCACTGCACGAAATTCTCCGTAAATTTTCCTGCCCTTTCTCCGTTAGCTTCGCGTGTGTTGCTTCTATGTTGGAGAAACTTGAGACCCCCAAAATAGGATACTAATTCCAAGTTCCCCTCTTCCCGTTTTCTTGTGGGGTTTTCATTTCTGCCCGTGAAAAGGGCATAGGGAAAAGTCCTTCTCCTCCCTTCCCATATATGCTACTTTAACCTTTTTTTGCCCTTTGAGGATGACATTGATGATGATGATGGTATTATTTCGGATAGAAATAACTTGACAGGTTGATTGGTTGAAGGAGACGCTTTTGCGTCTCCGCCAGCTCAGATTTTTATGCATGAAATCATTCCGCCATTCTCTTCAATTGTGAATGCCATTGATTCCCTGGGGTTTCATCGCCACTTTTCTACTCGTAGAATCGGTACGTTTTACCTACGTGAGATGTACATCAGACGCACATCAGTACCTCTTACGGGTTTTTGAGACTTGCTTGGAATGGGGAATGAATCCGACTAGTCTTATAATAGTTTTAAGCTGACCTACATGTATCCATTTCCCAATCATGATCCAAAATTCTGCTAAGTTCAAGATTGAACTTCATTGAGATATCTGCTTGCTCTGTCTCGCCAATAGTATCAGAGTTGCTGCTTTCCTTTGTCATACATTTCGACTTCGTGTTTATGTTCGCATTCTTCCTTTATTACCTCATTTATCACGCGTTCTCTGGGGGTTTTATTATGCAACGGAATCCACTTGTGTCGTCTTTTTAAATGAAAAAAAGGGAAGTCAATTGGACGTTTGCTGTTGTATTCCGTTCTCGGCTTGTGCCAACAGCAGCACCATTAATTTCTTCATCCAATTAAGTTGTCCTTTTCATAATAATTTAATGTAATTTGGACAAGTGTTGACCTATTGGGGTCTTTGACGTTATGCTGTAGCTCCTGAGACCATGCAGGATTCTCACACACTGGTTCACAGTGCTACCAGCACTTCTCTTCAGGCGACTTCCCTTGATGAATCCGAAGCTGGTGCCCGTCCCAGTCCTGTAAGGCTACGTTTCAGGATTTTTTCCCCTTATTTTGTTCCCTCTCCAAAAAGCCACAGGATGAAACTTCAGAAATGAATCAATATTGTGCTGAAATTTCAGCGCAACCTGAATTTCATGAGGAAGATCCCTCCCGGTGCAGAGGCAGCTAATATACTCGTCGGGGAAGTCGATTTTCTGGATCGTCCAATCACTGCTTTCATTCGTCTCAACGCTGCCACTCATTTAGGAAACTTGACTGAAGTTCCCCTTCCAACTCGCTTTCTTTTCATCATCCTTGGCCCGGCTGTGAGGAAATTGAATGACAGCATAGCGTCTTTTCATCTGAAAGGCATTCTTTTCTATTCGAGGTTCTCCTCCTCTTCAGGGGAATCTGGGTCGCTTCCACGAGATAGGACGTGCAATTGCAACATTGATGTCAGACGAAGTATTCCATGAGATCGCCTACAAGGCAAAGCATCGGAGTCATCTATTAGCTGGAGTGGACGAATTCCTAGATGCAGTGACCGTTCTGCCTCCTGGTGGATGGGATCCAAGCATTCGGATAGAGCCCCCCGAGAAGATCCCTTCCCAGGTTCTCTTCCGTCTCTTTTTCGAGGAAGGACATGGCTTCATGAATAGGTCTGAGCAGTTCCTGTCACCGCTTCTTTTTTACAGGACCTACGAAAAAGTCATGGGAAACCAAAGGAAAAAGTTGACGAAGAGGAGGAGGAGCACAAGATTCGAGAAGAGAATGGGCTTGTTCGGTCTGGTCGTCTGTTTGGCGGACTCAGGAATGACCTGAAGCGAAAACTTCCCTGGTTAGTCCATTCTGCAATCCCTTTTCTAGATGAAGACTAACCATGTCAAGGTATCAAAGTCGGTTTGTGGTATCAGGAGGCGATAACGCCCATTTGGGTACCACGTGTCGAGGTCGAGCGTTCCTTAATTTTAGGGCAGGCCTACTCCTCTTAAAGCTAAATAATTTTTTTTGTCAGCATATCCTAGTCGCTTACTGCCGAGTCCCTTATGTTTACATTGCCTCCCTTTTTTGCTTTGTCCATAAACGCATCTAGTTTCTTCTTTAAAATAGTCACTGAAGGGGCAGCCACTAACGCATTCCACGCGTTCACCACCCTGCAAGTAAAGAAGTCCCGTCTCGACCAGAGCGATAACTGTAGTTAACGCAACTTGAGTCGATTACCTCTCGTTCTTTTGCTGCCATCCGACTGGAAGAACCTACCACGCTCTACATTATCTATTTCTTTAATGATCTTGAAAGCCTGGATGAGATCGCCTCACCTTAACCTTCTCTCGAGCGAGAACAGTTACAACACTTCCAACGCTTCTAGAGCGGAAGTCCCTAACTTCCTTCATCATTCTTGGAACCCTCCTCTGTACACCCTTAAGCGACAACAATTCACCCTAATTTGTAGGCCTCCAAAACTGGATGCAATATTTCAACTGGGGTCTAACCAGCGCCGCATACAACGAAGAAAAAATGTGAGAGTCCCTACTGGCAACTTGACGATGGATGAATCCTAGAATCCTGTTACACTTTGCCACCGTCGCTTGCGCATGCGAGGAGAACTTGAGGTCTTCGTCAATAGAAACTCATAAATCTCTCTCTCCCTTTGCTTCCCCCAGTTTATCCTCGCCAAACGCGTTGAGAGACTTACCGTTATTTTGACCGACGTGGAGAACTTTATACTTACTTTTACTGAGCCATTTCTTGCTCCACTCATCCAAAAGACTCCAATCTCACTCGACTCTGGCCCAATCAGCCTCCCCTCAAACAAAAAAACCTATTTGTTGTCGTCGGCAAATTTACTAATCTTACACTCTATGCCTAGATCCGAATCGTTAATGTAGACCAAAAACAAGCGGCCCAAGGACCGAGCCCTGAGGGACACCGCTTGCGACCCCGACCTCCGTCGACGCTTCCTCATTTACTATTACTTGTTGCTCTCTTCCCATCAACCAGTTACTGATCCACTCGCTCATCCTACCCTGGATGTCATTCTTTTTCTAATTCGGCTTGTTCGTTTTTCCTTCTAGACTCTGCTGACATATTTCTTATTTTGCAGGTACTTCTCCGACTTCCGGGACGCAGTGTCCGCTCAATGCATTGCTTCTTGGATTTTCTTGTATTTTGCTTGCCTTTCGCCAATAATCACTTTTGGCGGGCTCATGGGAGACGCAACTGAGAATCGCATGGCCGCCATGGAATCTCTCGTCTCTGGATTTGTCAATGGAGTCTGTTATGCACTGTTCTCTGGTCAACCCCTCACCATCCTTGGCAGTACAGGACCTGTCCTCGTTTTTGAAACTATTCTTTACGACTTTTGCAAGTGAGTCGCTGCGAGGATTCCTTCTCAATCAGCCCTTATGAAAATAAGAGAGTGCATGTTGGTACTTCTATGTTTCTATCGATCTGCAGACGCAATGCGCTGGAGTATCTGTCATTTCGTTTATGGATCGGAGTTTGGGTGGCAATATTCTTGTTCATCATGGTGGCTGTCGACTTCTCATACATCGTTTGTCTCATAACACGTTTCACCGAAGAGAATTTCGCCTGTCTCATAGCCGTCATCTTCATATACAAAGTATGCTTATCCTGCAGGGAAGCGAACGACCCACAACACTCTCCATGTCATGATGTTGTTTTCTTCGCAGGCTGTGGAGAAAGTGACGATGATCGGAGTAAACTATCCCATCAACATGAATCCAGATATGCCACTGGATTATTCATGTTGGTGTGAACCAAGCAACATCAGTATGGTGGATTCTGAAACGGTGAATTGGACTTCTCTCTCAAAAAAGGACTGCGTTAAGGTCAGTACAATAGTCAATCTCCTGGCTTCCCCCTACCATACGAGTTACTCATCAAATTCATCTCATAGGTTTACAATGGGACGCTGGCTGGCTCCGGATGCGAGACCCCTCAGTACTACCCAGATATATTTTTGATGTCCATTCTGTTGTTCCTTGGGACGTTTGCTATTTCCGTCTTCCTCAAGAACAGCCGCACCTCTGCATACTTCCCAACAAGAGTAAGATCACGCTGGAGGATATAAGGGTGTAAAGGTGTGGTTACCTAAAGTAGTGCACTCTCACGGAAGCTAGACTCATCGTCCAAATAGACGACATTTGTCTCCTCAAGTACTTTCAAGGTACAGAGGAGACTCATTCCATGGAAATGCTCTCACACACATTTGTCGTCTATGAGAACAACCTTCCCTGGATGTAACTGCCTATGCAAGTGCACTACTACATAGTAAACCCACCGTAAAAGAGGAAGAGAATCACAGAATTTATAGAATCGTGGATGTTTTGGTTGTTGACAGGTACGTGTAGTGATGAGCGACTTTGCCGTGATCTTCGCCATTTTCTCCATGACGATCACGGACTTTTTTGTCGGAATCCACACGCCAAAGCTCATGGTTCCCCAAGAGTTCAAGCCGACCTGGAAAGGACGTGGATGGATCATTCCTCCATTTGGAAGCAATCCATGGTGGACGGCCATTGCCGCCCCCATCCCTGCTGTTGTTGCTACTATCCTCATCTTCATGGACCAGCAAATCACAGTTGTGATCATCAATCGCAAAGAAAACAAGCTGAAGGTTTGTCTCACAGTCAAATCCTCCAGATTAACAGTTTCTTGTCTTGTGTATCATGCTATGTTTTCTTGCTTGTTCAGAAAGGGTGCGGCTACCACTTGGACTTGTTTGTCCTATCTTGTCTCATCCTCATCTGCAGCCTTATGGGTATTCCTTGGTTTGTGGCTGCTACGGTCCTCTCCATCAATCATGTCAATTCCTTGAAAGTGGAGTCAGAATGTGCTGCCCCTGGCGAGAAGCCGCAGTTTCTTGGAGTTCGGTGAGTTCCATTCCTCCCTACTTTTTGCCGTCTAGAACCACTGAACTCGGGTACTACTCCACTGTAATGCACTAGTCCAAAATAAATTTAAACCGAGGAAAATCGGTAACTAATTGTTTAAGTTTCGATCTTCGTGACTGCAAAACTACAGGGTGAGTCAAAAGTCCTGCCCACTCTTTGAACGCGAATAACTTTGCGCTTGATCTCATCGAGATGCTGTTTTCACTATTCGAAAGACTAGACAATCCAGTATTGAATGAAGGATTTTCGCATTATTTTGCTCATGGTATCATTCGGAAATTAAATTACTATTCTGGAGGTTATACTTATACAAAGGCATTGGCACGTGAAAACACGCCTTGCGGCACCGCATCCAATTGGCTGCTCGAGTATGAGAGTAAATGTGCCTTGGCTGTGATCAATTCATGGAGGATTGAGGGAAATGACTGATAAACGATTGACCAATGTTAAGCGAGTTGCAAAAGTTCGATTTTACTCCGAATGCGACGGAAACTGCTCGACAATTCAAGAAGAAATTCATCGGAGAAACAGTCAGCTGCAAGTTGTTCGCCCTCATCAACTCAAATGTCGACAGGACGGAAAACGTAGCAGACCTTCCCCGATCTGGACACTCTCTGACAGTCGAACAGAAAATTCGGCACAGTACTGCATGCATTTTTTTTGGTGCCAATGTATTATTGTATATGACCCGTACCCAAGTAACACAAGATATTCCAGCAACGTTTCGGAAATGTTGATGAACAATGTTGCCTCGATGTGTAAATGTCCAAAACGTCAACGTTGCTTGAATGTTGCAAAATAACATTGCAATAATGTTGCAAATCGTTGCATATTCATTACATACACGTTGCAGAAACGTTTCAGGAGTGTTGAACTTATGTTGCTGCAACGTTGATTGAGAACGTTGCCTCAATATTATGAAAGTCCAGAATTTCAACGTTGCTTGAATGTTGCAAAATAACAATACACAATGTTGCAGATCAACATAAAAGCAACATTTATTTCACCATTATCTCAAATGCATATATCACCTGATTTACACAATGTCACACAAACCCCGACAAATGGAATAACAGGTTTTCA
>CAJPEV010000079.1:33197-75291 GCA_905338385.1 Darwinula stevensoni
AAAAAAAACCACCTACATGCTTTCGTTTTCCGGCAAAAATGCCAAAAGAGGTAACTGATCGTGGGAGTATCCCAAGAAGCGGAGTCGATTGCATATTCAGAGAATTGTCGCATTTTGAAGTTCCACAGAAAAGTTGTATTAGAATGTTGTCGCTACGTTTTCAATGTCAACAGCGTCAACGTTACATAAATGTTGATAGCAAATGTTGATATAACATTCGTAGAAGTGTCGCAGCAACATTCCAAGTGGAAACGTTGAAGCAATGTTTTATCAATGTTGTACAGCAACTTGCAACATTGAGCAACATATGCAACATTTCGAAAACGTTTCAGCAACATACTGTGTTACTTGGGTATGTGTATATGTAAAGGAATTTCATTTCCATTGGAAAAACAATGCGAAAATCCTTCCTCACACATGGAATTGTCTTGCCTTTCGAATGGTGAAAACCGCATCTCCATGAGATCAAGCGTTGAGAACGTTCAAAAGGTGGGCAGGACTTTTGACTCACCCTGTATAGCGTCTCGATCCTACTCCTATAGCACTCGGCATATTTATATTTTCAAACCACTGGAAACCTACAGATGCGAAGGTAATATACTATTAGTTGTCATAATGATTTTCTGTTGAGGAAATCTTTTAGACTGGGGAACAGCTAGAAATCATTGCAAGCAAGGACAGATGAAAAAAGGTTTAAAACAACACCTCGACTTTAGTGTCTCAACGTAGCGTACTTTTGAGGGGAATGCGACAATTTTCTCAGGGGCCTAATCGCACAAGAGCGATCACAATTTCCATGGTCCGATGATACTCCTGTAAAATTCAGGAAATTCCGTGGCATCTAGACATAAGATTTAACTATATTCAGAATGTGACTCTAGAAACGCTCATCGTTGATATTGTGGAAGTAGATGCGTCAATATTCATCGGTTAGTGAGCACCGGTTCAGCTAATTGCTGGGACCAAGAATGACCGTAAACTCCAGAAGATGATCTATCACATTGTTCTTACTGTGAATGACTACTGCTACTACAGGCAGATACTAAAAAACATCCATGAGTATCTCTTAGCAGAAATTCCTGTCTTGAAGAACCTGAAAACATCAGACTCTAAACTCATGCTCTGATATTCTTCAACATGGGGTATGGAGAGCTGGAATTAAGGAAGTCCATCTCCCTCTCGATTAAATTGCATGAGAAAATTCCTTCACTTGCTGTTTCATGCTATGATCCTCTTTTCGCAAGCTGATAATCGCACTCAACCTTTAGTTCAATGCATTCATTTCCATGATATTTCTCTAATCTACTATTTACACACATGTATGACTTCCAGAATTGGAATACCTTATGCATCTTATTTTAATGGATCTTATTTACGAATGATTTAGTACTTCACAGTCGATTCTCCTCTGTTATGCTCTGAATTACTTATTATTTGTTATTTTCAGTTAAAGATTCACGTTCTTCGTTGTTACTGGAATTATGATTCCTATCTTTGTCGGAAATAATATGCATGATATTGATACGGGTGTTTGAACATTTTTACAGGGAGCAGCGAGTCACTCACCTTCTCATCTTCGTCATGATGGGTTTATCTGTTGTCCTCACTCCAGTTCTCAAGGTGTGCAAGTGTGACTCTTAAATAATGGCAAATATGTCTTATGTGTCATGCATCCCCCTTCCACTATTCAATGCCTAAAGAGATGCCCAACTTGAAAACAACCAGGTGTTTCATGCGGTTGATTCTCTCTGCAGCACATCCCAATGCCAGTCCTTTACGGAGTATTCCTGTACATGGGAGTATCATCTCTAAAGGGCCTCCAGTTCTTCGATCGGATCCTAATCATGTTCATGCCGGCCAAGTACCAGCCAGACTTGACGTTCCTTCGACAAGTTAGCCCTCTTGTCCCATCTCCTCACTGTCTCTCCATTGCAACAAACTTTTCAGAGTTCTTTATTTTCCTGTCAGGTCCCTTTGAAGAGAGTCCATTTATTTACAATTGTGCAACTCCTCTGTTTCATCCTTCTTTGGGTCATCAAATCCTTCAAGGACACATCCATCCTCTTTCCATTTATGGTAGATCATTCCAAATGATGAAATTTCTATGGTGGAAAACTTTACAATCATTCGAAATGCTCACATTTGCCTCTGTTTAATGTGCAGCTGGTAGTCATGGTCGGAATTCGGAAGCTGTTGGATTTTGTCTTTGAACCTCGGGAATTGAAGATTCTTGATGACATCTTACCTGAGATCACGCGTCGCAAGAAGGAGGAAGAACGACATGAGAGAGAATCTCTCGCTTCCCAGGTGATTACTCTTTTGTAGATTTTATTTTCATGTCTTCAAGGACGGCTTGAAGGCATATTCTGCTTCAGAATCCCATCAGTTCTGATCTGAGATGATCCATTATCTAGCAAATAATTATTGAAAAAACCCTGTCTCGTCCGTACGTTTTTGAGGGAAAAAGTGAAATATGATGTCAAAACCCTATGCCTCTACAAGGGTGGTAATGATATTACCAGTGGCGGATCCAGGGGGGAAAGGGCAGAAAGGGTGGCGACTGCCCCCTCCCCCCTCCTGGCCAGGTTTGCATTCTATTTTTTTAATTTAAGAAGCACCTACATCATTTTTATTGGGGCTTGTGAAAATGATATCCAGGTTTATATCTCAGACGAAAAATGGAAAAAGTGAGAGGACGGAGAGGGTGGTAAAGGGTGGTGGGGGGGGGGGGGGGCGTTTGGAACTAGGGAACCTATGAAAAAAAAACTCTAAAAAATCCTGTATCCGCCACTGGATATCAAGGTAGAACAGCACTAGATAGAAATACGTGTGGACGCAAAAATTATTCGTTATATCACACAGTTGCACATCAATTTCGTCATATCGGTTCAGGAAAAAGAAGACGATATAGGGTAAAATACTCACTGATGGGCCTGTTAAGGGTCGATACTCAATGATGAGCCACAGCGCCGGAAAACTTAAAGAACTGAGCATGCTTAGCTCAAGCACCTCCAAACGGTACGTATGCTTATGTAATACTGTATGCTTGCATGTTGCTATTCCATGTCACTATCCGGGCTATGGAGTTTTAGATGCTGGAAATTTCATGTGCTGTGGCCCATCACTGGGAATCGGTCCATCACTGGGTATTTTACCATGTATAATGTCCAGATGTCCACTGTCTCCCATCTTCCAGAATACGCAAACGCGTGTCAAGTAACAGTTTGATATTTATGCTTATAACCGACCCAGGTTAGGACTTCTTGCACGACCACATTAGTTTTGTTCTGTTGATGCATGAAAGTCAACGGATCATGAAAACTTACATTATTAAGTTTTAAAAAAGCCAAACTTTTGCTAAAATATGATTGAATATCGTAACAGAATTGTTGAACACATATTTATTTCACACATTTATTATGATCTCAAATTATTGAGTAATTGAGTTTTCCGTTCTGTTAGGGATAAAACCCTGTGGTCCTCTTAAGATATCAAGATGAGTTGTGACGTTTGTTAAAATAAAACAAGTTCGCCAGATAGATATACAAGGCTCTATCGGATTCTGATCAGTTTCTGTACACCTTTGAAGACACTCAGGAGGCGCAATGACATCATATTTCATCGTTAAAATTAAACATATGAAGGAGAATAGGTTCAGCATTGGTGTTTGCTCTATGATAAAGAAGTAAAATATTCTAAGCTCATTCCTTGATGTTCTGCAGCTGGAATATGTATTTAACTTGAGCTATGTTTTTTTGTAAGGGGAGCAATGAAGATGAGAATCATGACGGTCGAGGTGCAAGTCTCGGTAACTGGCGAATGCGTCCATCAGGGAATTTGGTTATTCCCATTCAAAAAGGAAATGTGATTAAAATCCCAGCTGATGCTATCAACATCTCTGAGGAGATGAACAAAAGTGGAGTCTGGAAGCAAGTAAGCAGCAGTGACCTCTTGTCCAATAAGGACAAGGAGAAAGACAAAGAATGCGAGAAGTCAAGCAAGTGAGTCCAAGATGAGCAGTCTGCCTTGTTTCTCAGCGTCATCACCATCTTCCCCATGATGAAACACTTGTATTTCTCCCAGAAGCAGGACACCTCCTGAAGCAGGGAACATTGGCGGAAAGAATAGGCTCTCGCATGTCCCCGAAGAAGAAGGGGAAGACGTTGGCATCACGATTATCGTGAGTACATCGAGCTATTTCACTTCTTCCTGTTCAATATCAGGCACTTGAACGAATCAGTAGCAAAGAGAGTTCGAACTGTTGGTTCTAGGTGGATCCACCAAGCAGGAATAACAGTTTAGGAGCGGGAGAACCAGGAGAGATTCCCGTGTGACTCTGTTGATACTTAGACGATATCGTCATCTTCCTCTGCTCTCATTCTTTTCCCCTACCTCTCTCCTCGCCTTTCCTAGACTTCTCTCCTCTCTCCTCATCCAGAGCTTCTGTCAAGCAATATCTCAATACAGTGGAAAGTTAACGAAGAGGCTGTTCTTTCAATATTGTCTCAGTACGCTTATTCTATTGATTAGTTAGTGGGGATTTCATGGGATTTACACCTTTTTGGAGGTCATCCTATGGGAAGAGAAAGCGGACTGTTGACGAGGCTGGTGTTCTGCACTTCACTAGTGCCCCACTGAGGCTCTGGGGTAACGTAATACAGAAGACAAGTCTTTAGTATATTTTTGTAGACTTTTCTAGGTCTAGGATGTTGAACTGTCTGCAGGTTTTGCTTCACCAGTTAATGTGACATGTAGTACTTTCCTAGGCCATGAAAGGTGTTGTACAAAAGCGATCCTGGAAATGATGATTTGAATGTGATTATTTTCTATTCTGTCCCTCGTTGGCTGATTTTTTTCATGTTTTTGTCAGTCAGTCTGTCGATATGTGGAATTCATGGGCATCAGTCATGTATCAATGCAATCTTCTGTCTCTGTTCCAGTTGGTTCTGTACCTAATTGGTGATTTTTCTTCAATGTAGTGCCAAAATGCAAGTTCTTATATTGCTTTGTTTCTAGCATTCGCTTTCATGTTAGAAGCTCCAATGATCCAGGTGTTTCTGAGCTTCCTCAATTAACGCACCTATGATTATATAATTTAAATATGGCTGTATCAATGTATCAGCAACTACTAGAATTGGCTGCTGGTGTAGTACCATCGGTGCCAGCGGCCATCGTTAGGTTTGCAAGCTGCCGATACCGATGCCCCAGGAAGAAAGTTTCGAACGAAGGAAGAAATAGATGAACGCAGTTCTGAGAACGATTATCAATAGCAAAATGAAAAAAATAGGGCTTTCACGATATATCGATCGATGTCTCAATGTCAGTATCGATAGTTGAAGTCATCAATATATTCAATATCGATGGGTGATCAATATTACCCATCGCGATGGTCACACCTCATCCCGACCACGGTCGATATGTGACTGAATCCGCGGATGACCCCTTGCTCCTTACCCCTCCCTCCCGTTTTCAAAGCGGCTATCGTGACAGCCCCTAAAAAAGCAGATCATGGCTTCAGAATAGGCATATTTCAATAAATATTTGATATCACGATTCTTCGCTCTTTATCTATATGTCACAATCGGCATCGGCTTCAGTCAATAAGTACGAGATCATAATCGACCAAAAGTGGCCAACGGTACAGCCCTACTTGCTGTATAGTTGTATGTTTGTGTTTCTTTTTTTGTTTTCCCTCATTCTCGTTAAGATACCCGTGAAGGGTATCCATGGGCGTCCGCTGGTTTATTCCCAGGGGGGGGCAAGGCACAAGAATGGCAGAACAGATGCACACACAAGTGTAATTTATCTTTCGTAAAATGATGATAAAGTACAAGGAATTATACCAGGGTAATTCCATCTCAAATCAGCCAGAGGCTGGAGCATGACCCCCTCCGATTTTTATGAAAATTTTTCATGTGGTACTCCTCATGACCCAATGTTAGAATGTAAAATTTTGGCTTTGGGGTATGGAACCGTTTTAGCACAATGTTAAATTTTNCTACGGAAGAAGAGATTTCCACATGAAGTACATTAAATTTCTTTTTTAGTACTACCAGTAAATTTCCATGCCCGATTTCCAGGGGGGGGCAAGTGCCCCCCCTTGCCCCTGGGAGCGGACGCCCATGAGGGTATCTTAACGAGAATGATGAACTTGTCAAAGCTTTCTCTTCTTGAAATGGTGCATGAGGATGAAAGTCTGATGCGCACAGTTATTACCTCACTTGTACGTATTTTGTAGGAAATTAAAATAAATAGTATAAATATAATATTGAATGAGAAACTTATGATTATTTGCAGTTATTTGCATTCACTCGACTCTGCAATTCCATGTCACCCAGTTTTGGTTTCAGTTTCAGTTTGTTTCCAGTTGACTGAAACTGAGACTGAACTAGAACTAGAGATAAATGGACAGTGTTCATCAGACAGTCAGGCATGAAAATAAAAAAAATTCCACTAAAATGCCCCGAAGACTTCTCCAGAGTATCATAGTGATGAGACGTACTGTATGTGTCTAGCAGAGTTGTATGAACGACAGATATATACCAACACTTGTCAACACCTTCCAAGATATGATATCTTCCGTGCTGAAGTTACCTTTGAAACACATGCACTTAGGAATAAATGCATTAAAGAGATTACAACATGACAATGATTCAAAGTTCAGATAGATGATTATGAATGAAAGACCAATAAGATGCAGTTGCACTATCAAGTGGTGGACATCTGATAAATCTCCATCTGGATAAATAAGAATCATTCTCTGCTTTGCAACCAATCCAGCTTCGTGCTGTTCTAAACTTCTAATGAATTCCTAATGGGAAATTTTTTATCATTGTGGTACCTCACAGAAATTAATTAAGTAGTGTTAGTTAGTTCTAAGCCTCACATTTTTAAACTGTTGGGTGATTGCACTGAAACAGGATGAGTTGATGAAGGATGATTTGAATTTCCCATCTATGAATTTAGTAAAATCACAAATAATGATATTCTCTATAGAAAAACTCTGTCATTTCTTTTGGGAGTTAAAGTAAAAATAAAGCATACATTACTTTCAGATGACCTGCATATTTCCTCCCCAAACTTTATAAGTAGTAATTGACCATTTTCTGTTTGCTTTCAATGGTAGCTCTGGTCATGTGGCACTTGGTATGAAAGTAGATAGGGTATAGGTAAAGATTCTTGCCTGTCATCATGCTGGGATGAGAACAGAAGGAAGTGATACTGGTTGAAAATAAAAAAATATCTGCAAGTGGAAACCTAGGTGCAGCAACAGCCACTTTTCCCTAGTTTGAAAAATTGCCTGAAGGGCATAATTTTTCAGCATCTCTTTCTTTTGAAGATGCTTTTCCACTTCATTTTGGACAAGTTACATCAACTAGTTCTGGAGGATAGAGTTTCGGTTTGCATACTTTTCTATAAGCCAGTGGCAGCTTGTGATATTCAGCAGTAGTGGGATTTTAATGGAGGTAGGGTAGGCCAGGGCCTACTCTGCCTCCATTGACAATCCGCTACTGTTAAACATCACAAGCTGCCCGTGCTATGAGCATATATTTATTTTTCACATGGGAAAGATGGCCCCAAGTTCTAACTTTGAACTTGAGTTGGCCTAGGACAAGTCCTTATTAAGACCTCATATACAGAGAGCCAAATAAGAACTGTATGGATATTTGCATGCATGTGTCTGAATGTCAAAATATGAGAAATAAAAGCCAGATATATATATCAACATGATACCTTTCATTTAGACAATTAAACATGTAAAACTCCAGAAAAGAACATGGCAAATATGACAGATATAAAACTTTACAAGAAGCTTGAGAACAACAGTTTCCAGGGAATTGTGAATGATTCCTCATTGGTGATTTTAAAATTTTGGAATGGAGAAGAGATATGGAGTCAGAAGAAGGTGGTATCCTGTGAGAAAGCACCACAAAGGTGGAAATGGTTGGGAGCTTGCACACAGTATAGGCGCTGGGGGGAAGATTTGGAAAATGGAGTGGGACGAGAGGTGCTCGTCCGCAAAATCACCTCCCGAGCACTTGGCACTGGGAACTTGGATACCTCCAGAAAGAGAGCCTGGATATGTGAAGCTATGTGGGACCCTGGTCCTCCAGGGACTTCCACTTCAGGGGATTCAAGGAGGGAGAAGAAAAACTCTTGGACCTCCACATCTGCCTCTTGGAAGCTGGATGCTACACGTTCCCCAATTGCCTCTAGAGCTGATAGCTGCACTTCTGCTTGCCGTATGTGGACCATAACTTCCTGTTCAGATTCAGAATCAGAACAGCACAACTTCAGACAGAGTGATTATTCATTTTCTACAAAGAGAGTGTTCATTTCAGAAAAAGTTCAATTATTTCCATGCCACCCAGTGTTTTCCATAAAATCCTTGGAAGATAACATCCCACTCCCTGACAATCTTTGCTCAAAAATCTTGCAGATTCTGAAAGCTGGATTTATTGTACACTTATTCCTAAAGTGCTCCTTAAAAACTATATAATCACAGTATTTAAATTGGGTTGCTGGGAGCAAAAATGTCTGGATCTGTGAAATCTGGTGAATTCTGAGGCAGCAACACAACAGCTACATCATACTTATGAGATAGGGCACCATCCTGCTGGAAAGTGAATCAATTAGCAGATATTGCCAGTATGTCAAATAACATCTGGTCATGCAGCATGGTGTTCCAATAATTCTCTGAATTCACTATGACACCTGGTTCCACAAACATAGCTCCAGTTGTAGAAAAACTGAGAGATATTTGAGTAACCTAGGGGGTCAAAGTGAATTCAAAATAACACTGAAACAGTGCACTGTCCAACTAGGCAATATCTGATAATATGTTCACATTCCAGCAAGATGGCTCTCCTTCTGGTAGGTCTCATGCAGTTGTCACTTTCCTTTATCAAACTGCAGATGTCATAATCTCTGAAATGTGGACACTAAACAGCCCTGATAGTATGAAGTGTTAATAAAGTTCAAAAACATTTCAGAAAATAGTTTAGAGTAGGATCAGCATCCTGAATCTGCAGGATTGTGAGCAAAGACTGTCCAAGAGCGGTTCCTGAGGCATCATAATCGTCTCTTCTTTTTTTTTGCTCAGCCTGTATATAAGTCAACAAGTCTACTCTGTTAACAGCGATGGCTGAAAATTATGTCTCTTCAAGTAGTTCACAATCAGGCCTCTGGTGCTCAGAGGAATATTCACACTTGACAAAGGTTATGGCACATCTTCAATCCCAAGGCTTGCTACAGGAATTTGTGCAATTTGTACAATTTGTACAAATTTCAAGTAAAACCATATGTAATAGGTACCACTGATCAGAGACACTTTCCCAAATGAAAATGTGAATATTTTCAATGAGTGAAGTTGGAAGCTGCAAGATTGCGATGAACAATTATGATAGTGTAAATCTAGATCCATCTAAATCCACTGCCAATGTGGGGCCACTGATGGCCCATGATGCATGGCCAATGATAGGAACCAGTCATGGACCAAAAATTGCAACCAACATTAGCCCATCCATACAATGCTATCTGGGTAGGGAAACAGACTTCATATTTCTTGTCCAGGACTGGCAGAGACTGAGATGCGGTGACAGCAGCCATTGCAGCTTTCTCTGCGTGATGATAGAGGTTAGAAGTATGCTTCATTTCCTTCTTGAACACTTTCTTCAAACATTCTTCCCAAATCCTGCATCCAAAAGGAAGCGGTGAGCATGGAGAACATCTAGCTCTCCAAGGAGATTCCAGAATGTAAAGGTTTACCGGTTGACGGCAGCATGGAGGAAGCATGGAAGAAGCATAAAGACGGCTTTTCCCAGACTCAGTGATTCCAAGTATTGAAAGACACGTTCGGCTTCCTTCGTTTCATCGAAGAGTCGCTTCTGTCGCCTGGCGGGAACTGGTTTTGCACTGTCCCACATCTCTTGCCAAGTGTTCCCAGCTGCCTCCATACGGGCACTCAAGTGACCTGCAATTTAGTCTCAGAATGTACCTGTACTTTGTGGTGCGAATAATCGAGCAAAGCAGTCGATGCTCACCTTTCGTCGAGCTTTCGGGCTCGTTTTCTTCGACGATCCAATCGAAGGGGGAGTACCAGCGAACAAAGTCTTCGAGGACTGCTCTCGGATTGGCAGCCTAAAGAGAACAAGTCATCCATGTCTGAGGGTTGGAACCCTGAAAACCATCCATTTGTTGGTAATCCCTCTCACCTTAAAGGCTTCCATGTCTGCAAGAAGGGAAGCTGACTGCATCCTCGCCCTCAGTTCCCTGCCTTGTGAATCGGTTCCCAGTTGAAGAAGAAATTCCTCCTGCTCCTCTAATACGTCCTCTGTCATTGGGGATGGCTCCTGAAAAATCAACAGCAAAGTGTTCATCTTATGAAGAAAACTCATTTACACTCGTTTCCGTGGAATGGGGTGGTGAACTACTTGTGTGACAGGGATAAAGATATAGTCATTGGGTTCATTGAGGAGACGATAATCCTTGAAGCGGGAAAGTCTCCCTTCTGGCTGATCCCATGGCGGGAGACTGGAAGAAGACGTAGTTTTCATCAGTCCGACATTGTCCCCATTACCCTTCCCTGTCTCTTCCTCGTTGCAATCAAAGAATTCGTCTTCCCCTTCCTCTCCCGTCTCCGGTCCCGATGCTTCGAGAGGGGAAAGGAAAGAAATGGTATGAGGAAAGCGAACCGACATAAAATATCGAAACGCGGGCGAATGTGAAGCAGGGGGAGCTAAAACAGGTGGAAAGGGAGAACGTGGGAAGGGAAAATGGAGGAATGAACGCTTGTGCGTGGGGGATCCAATGACTAACTGTCATCCAATGGCACAAGAGATTTCTATCCAAAATCAATGCGGAATTCAAGTTTTATGATCATCCCAGACTGACGGAGGACGAGAATCGAACGGAGAGTCAGTCTGAGCCCATGATGAAGTGCGCTTATACCTGTAGGCCATGGGAACACTGGACGACACCAAGTTCTGCAAATACATCGAAGACGATTTCACACGTACTTTTGTTTGCTTCGGTGCCGACCGTTATTGCTGCGGTCCCAAATGCTGCCAGTATGGCGCTGATAGCACTGCAAAGTCTCTATGGAATTTCTGGTATTTTTGGCTGGGACTCGGTGGTTTATCAGCTCTTCTATTGGGTCTCCTGGGTTGCTACTTTGCACTCTGGTGTCGCGCCCATCGACAACCTCAAGCTCAGGGACAAACCGTAATCCGGATCCATAATCTGCCCGCATCCAGCAATGCTGCAATCATAACTACCTCCACGACTTCTCAAGGTATCATTAGACCAAGGGTGCATTCCGACAGCTGGGAACCGCCGAAGAACTTAACCACCACCAACAGTGTCAGGTGAGATTGTTTCTTCCGCAACATTCACACACTTGTTCCGCTACATATTGCTTAGGGAATTATTATTGTTTAATCCCTTCCAATAGGGGGATGAGTCCACTGGGTCCTGCCTATCCTCCCACTCATCCGATGAAAGTGAGCCGAGCTTCAGCCCCACTGGAAAACTTTCTCACAGCCAGTGGTGGCTACACGGAAATCGTTCTCCCACCGGGATATGTCATTCACTCAGACAAAGGCCCTTATGCTTAATGTCGTGCTACTTCATCTTCGTCGGCACCATAAGTGTTTGTCGTTGGAATTAATTTTCCTGTTCCTCGGTGGAGTGAAAACGTGCCGTACGGGTGCATAATGAAAAGCCAACGCCGAAGAGGAAATGGAGATGAGATGCAACAACAGGTGAATGACAATGGTTACGACACTCAAGTCAGGGCAAGGATCTGCATGCAAGCACTTCATTACTCCTCCGACAACCAAGGCTAATTCACTTTTACGACATTTCGCTCCAAGTGCTCCAGAAAACAATAACGGAGCAATAAGAGCCTCGGTTTCGATTTTCTGGCACGAGCCCACGCATTTTTTTCTCCTTCTCCTTTCGTTTTTCTATGGGGAAATGAATGCAAGGAAACGTACTCGTTGGGACTGTGATGCTCTGTTTCTTCCGTCGTTCGATGCAGCAGTTCAACATCTACAGATAGAGGAATAAGTTTTGTGTTTTTAGTGTTTTCAACGGCATTTCAGCGTCACATTTCACAATGATATTACAGCTGCATGCAGTGTTATTTCTATTTTCCTCTCTGGACAATTAGTTAGAGAAAGTTCATTTTTGAGTATCTTAAAAGTGTCATTACCCTAAAAGAGTAGGGGAGTAAGCTTACTTGGAATTTCTGGTAGATCAGACAGTGAGAAAGATCAGGAGCACCAGCTTCCAGTCTGAAACAAGGCCAAACGCAAAAGCACAATTGAAATCTACAAAAAATAATGGTAGGGTTGATGAAATTGAACCTCAGACAAGAGACACCAGATTAAATCACAAGTCGCGGCTGGCTTCCTTTGAATTCACCTAATTAACTATGGGAACTCATTAAAAACAGCCAGAGTCGCCAAGTAAAGTTCAGTTCATGAGTAACTCACAAGAGACCGACGAAATCTAGCCGAAGCATAATTTTATCGGCCGGCCAGAGATATGGAAATACTTGAGGGTAATGTACAAGTGACATAAAAACCAAGATGTTTCGTCCCCTACTCGTTAAATCGCTTTTTAAAAGTAAAAAAAAAAATACTGAAATTTAATTTTTTACATTATTCTGTTGGTCTTCGTCCACACTTATTTCTCAACACCCTCCTCATCCCTGGGTTTCCAGTTGAGTAATTCCTAAAGTACTTCTTTCACAACCTTACTTCCCAGGCCTGCAGCTTTCGATAATCTGCAATAGCGCTTCTTTTAAGTCTTTTAAAATTACCTCCTCATCGACTTGTACTGGCTAACGATCTTTGATTACTAGCAAGAAACGTATATTCAGTATGTCGGAGAAACTGGTAGACCCCTCAGAGTACGATCCTAAGAACACATCAAATATTCCAGATGTTATGAAACTACGAGCATGAACTTCAACTTCAATAACGATCGTGAGCACCTTGCATATACAGGGCGGCCCATAAAAAAGGCACCCTTTTCAATACGCATTTTTGGTGTGATGCTTTCAAATATATTTTTTCCCATTATATGTTATGAAAAGAAGAAAGACCTAGCTATAAAGTTCAGACTTGAAATATCTTAAACGGCGACTTAGAAAAAAAATTGGAATTCTGTTACGAAAAATCGGCGTTGCACTCCATCCATAAAAAAAAATAATAAATAAATAATATATATATATAGTTGCTTGCTCATGGGTCCAAATGTCTAAAGTAAAATGTCCCAAAGTATGATTTTTCTAGGTCCACATAGTGTGGGTTATTTCACGTTTGTGTCTTTACTTATTGAACGATCCTCGTATATATGTATATTTTTTTCTTAATGGACCTTTTATACCGCAGTTTGCTTTTGATTCGGTTCCACATATCCAATTTCTTCGTATCCATACGGATCCCAGTCTCCAGAAGTGTTGCGGTTCTGCGCACGAATACCCGATCAATGGACGAAACACGACATCTGATAATCCCACAGGCGAAGTCTCTAGTTCTCATCGATTGTCCCTAATCGATATCATTCCATTTCGCGCCTTTTGCAATCAACGTCATCCAGAAGAACGGGGATTATTTTTACCATCAGCCATATTCGAAGCGAATAATATAGCTTTCCAAAAAAAAAAACCTTGTCAGATATTCATTCATATTTTGTACACTCCAAGATGCTCAGCGTCAGTTTCCTCAGGGACTTGAGAGAAACTATTCACTCGTTGATTCGTAGATAATAGGGACTTCGAAGACAAAATGTGTATGCTAAACAGACACATGAAAATGAACCGAAAAGCTACAAATACAACAGAAATGTTCCCAAAAAGGACTACTCAGTGAAAGTGGGAATTTTCAGCAGTCATGATTGCGTACAATGCTATCCACTTCCTTTTCCTGTCTCCTACGCTCAACAGTTACAGATCCAGGACAAAGTCATTCACTTTTGATGGACTATTGCACGGAAATCGATCATGGATACAAGGTACATGATGGCGAGTACATGATTTTGTTTCACTCCATCTCACGATGGAGCTGAAACAGAAAAGCGAAAAATCCAAGTAGGAAAAAATGCCCGAGAGGCTGTCGGCTACGTGTGTATGCCTCGTGCTGCCTTTAAGGAATCCAGACAAAGGGAGAGGACAACGATGGCCCCTCAGGCGAGAGGCCAATCTATTCTTCACCTGGATTACGAAATCCTTCTACGGAGATTCTTCGGCTCAATCAAGGCACGACGCTATAATGCCCCAAGTCTGCACCTGTCATCTAATTGGCAATGAACTTGGATGCACGTCTGTGACTAAACCACAGGAAATGTGGCCCAAGGTGTGAGGCTATCACGTCCGGAAGTCAATACACTCCCCAGATGACATAAAATTGATCTGGTCACGTGACCCAAATGAAAAAAATGAGAGAAATTACTTTGCCGTGTCCTTTATGACGCACTTTAATCTTGACCTTCCACCTTTTCCACTTCCAGGATCTGCAGGAGACCTCGGGCTGAAGAAGCGCGAATAAGCCATTAGAGGGGATAATATCGGGAATGGCCCTGACACTATTCCGCTAGGGTTAGAGCAGACCAATTAACGAACCCGAAAAGGGTTACGTCTTTGCAAGATACGCAGGCTCCAATGGGAATCCTTATTAAAAGACTGCCTTCAGTCTTCACAACGCAGATCTGCGTGAAGGATCACCTCCATCCGGCTTCCGTCCGTCTATTTTCTCCTCTTTATCTGTGGTCGTGTCCTGGAAGACCGTCTAGAGAATCACCAGTTGCATTCGGATTAGCATAATAGTTCTACATTTCTCTGTCTTTATTACAAATCGAATGGCGCATTCTCAGCTTCATTTAGCGATGGAATATTAATAAATTAAAGGGGAGACATGACAAATGTAGGTCTGGAATTTCAATCGCTCTTTCTCTTCTGGGGGCCACAAGATGGGCAACCATATCAAAGTCTTAGACGTTCAATTAAAACAACCGATGCCCAACGCCCCTTCGAAAGTTTTCTATAGATACAATCTACTGATCGCATTAATTTCGGTCTTTCTTCCCCTAAGAGAGTAGAGAAAACCATTCGGGTGATTGCAGATGATGGGAAAGGGCCACAATTTTCATGATGCAGGAAGGAACTGACCGATTTTCCCGTCAAGGCTTTGATATCCTCGCCAATCGTTTCTCCGGCGTCTCCCCATGATTCACCTCAAATTGCATTTCACTGTAGTGCCTCTGACTATTCTGCAGTGATCTAAACGCACGACTCGCGATTTTGTTGGCAACTGATAAAAGGCTTCAGCTAAAAAGCTCAGTCGCCTGCATGAGCAGACCAGACAGGACAGGGCAAAAAATGAACCGATGACTGCAATAATAAATCGGGAGATATGAGGGACACGGAAAGAAGAAACGCTAATACAAGAGTCATAGGCATGCTAAGCAGTCATCAAACAAGATGGACGGGATAGAAGGCGTTTAAAAAATTGCTTTGGATGATGATGGTGATCAGATGGGCCGAGTCGTCGTTCGTATAGAGAACATCGTCTACACAGATAACATCATTCCGTATGCAGACCTTGGGATGGAAATGGCCAGTGCCTCCGCTTCGAAGCACATCTGCATTCCACCGGCGTAGATTTCTAAGAAGCCTGGCTCTTCACTTCTTTCCTCCCTCTCTGCTTTGCTACGCTCCCCATCCACGATTCTACTTCCCAATCGTTTCATCATCCTCCACGTCAATGAAAGCCTTCTTTTCTCAGTCTGCCTATATAACAAGGCTACATAGAGCAAGATCAAGAGGAAGTGAAGAAAAAAATTGCTGCAACGTATCGGTCACTTTCCGTGATCAATCAGGGTAGAATGAGACCGCACCTCGACCAGGAAGTGTCAGAACGAACGAACATAGCGTCACGGCCGTGTGTCGCATAACGTAAAGTCAAAGCAATAGATAGATCGCATTGTGCAAGGGACGAGAAACTATGAAGCCTTGTACCCATTCATCAAACGTTCTGCAGGCCATGTTCTCATCGAGGGAGGCAGGCACAAGATACTTGCAACTGTCTTCGGATGAACGATAATCGGTGCAGAAATGCCGCATAGAATTTCTTTTTTCATCAGGGCAACTGAATGCGGAATTCAGCAACGTTTTCCATCGAGCGGCCGGTTATATGGACTCTTCGCATATTGCTCGAAGGACGACTGTGCGAACGATAGAACAAAAGAGGTATTGCAAGTAACGGGAATAAGAGCAACTGCGTAGGTCCGTATCATCTATGATGACAAACGACATTCACTAAGCGTGAGACTTGTGCTTCACGGAACAGTTTCAAAACATAATGCCGCTGTCCTCCTGTGTATGGAGGTGAAGGGACAAAAGCGACTGACACACGTGTGTCCAGTTAAGGCTTCATCTTACGCAGCATAATTCCGCTGTTATCCTGCCCAGTCACTTGATCCATGAGAATGCATTGCATGGCGCAAATCCCGGTTGGTGACTTGCATGTACTATTCAAAGGAGCGTGAACATTCCCGTGCCCCAGTTATGGGAAACAGTTCGGTCTGCCAATGCAAACGAGCAGGACGAAATAGATTTCTCTTCCCCACTGTCATGAAGGGCGTTCCTAAACACAACAAAACACCAGACGTGAAAGGCCCGACCTCTGTTCTACAGATGAGGGGAAAATAAGAGTATTACGCCAACAACGGTAGTCTATACAATACCTTCATATGTTTATCTTCGGGAATCATCTTGTAGTTTGAAGGCATCTAAAAAAAAATTGTCGTGAGAACTAGTCAACATTCAGATACAACGATCAGTGACCTTCCTTTACGGATATAACGTTACTGAGAACATTTACTCCAATTAATCCAGGACCGTTGAGAGAACGAGGAACAATCTGAACAATAATGCCGGAGTATTAGACGAATGGTGACTCTTGATAGCCTTCATCAATTAAAATAAAACCGGTCGTAGTAGCAAGACTCCATTGCAATTGAGTGGCTTTTTACTGCACACGCTTGCGAGCTACATTGCAGCGGTATTTATTAATATCAATCTGCGGTGGTTTCAGAATTCAGAAATTCTAAAATCTCCAAGATTTTACTTGTCTGCAAATGAGTGTCGCTATACACTGATACTTCTCGTGACTACAATGTTTTTCTCCATTCCCAGTTCGTTCACGACTAACAATGTAACATGATCGTTTTCCTCCCTCAACGATATAATAATTCGACTTCAAATAATGATCCATTAAAATATACGGTAAGCCATACGGTAGGGATGCCATTTCAGCGTGGAAGAATGTAAGATGAAAGATTCCTGACGTGTGGATTTTTTCCATCGCACATGTAGCCGAAGGCAGAGCGGAAAACGTAAACAATGGCATCAGGAAGAGAAGAAAATCTCACGAGGAAAGAAAGCCTGCAGACGAACATAAGGGTATGTACAGCTAGGTACTTGTGTAGGACTGGAATGACAATAAGTGGCATCTGGAGAAGGAGAGAAGAGGCCATGAAGGCCAGGGCAGGTGGAGAGAGCGGAGAGAGAATGCGAGGAGCGTGAGGGTGAGCGAGAGTGAAGATGAGTCGGTAAGTCGTATCTCCCTCTCGGCCAGTTCAGTTCCGAATACGGCACCCTTCGGGATCGGATCCTAGCACCTAAGCGCCTGTGCACCTCTGTTCATAATCACACTCAAACAAACCACTGTATGCGTGCCTTCATCGATTCGCTTCCCTTCTGTCAGGTGCGTTCCCAATCCCTAAGGCTTGGATTTTCAGTCGATTCGAAAAAAATGTTTGCTCATTTTCTCGTCATTATGACGCTGACGAATTTTTTCCGACCCGATTGCCACTCCTGAGGGAGTTCCTAACTGGTACAACAGGGTGATTGATTTTTCCAGATGATATATACTTAACCTTCGAGTTGTCATCTTTCAGAGCTCGTTCGAACTTTTGAACGTTCAGAGTAATTTCTGATCGCGCGAAGTTCTGACTCCTGAATCAAAGTCCGAGGTAACATAACTGAATATAACGTGAATAGATATTTTCGTGACTTTGCACACGTCATCAAAATTTTTAATTGTCATGCTTAATCATGTCAGCAATACCTCCTGGGAAAGTGGGCACTTCCCTCCTTCGTCACGAGTCAAATATTGCTTCCATCTTACGAAACTGTCGTTCTCGTATTATAGAACTTGCACAGATAACAGTCTCCACATTTGCATGTCTCACGCCAGAACAAATCTAAAATTATGGACATGATTGTGCTTGTCAGCTGCGCTGTTAATAAGCACTGCACGAAATAGACATTAAAAGAGAGGGAAACCTTATACTACTCGTGGTGAGACGTTAAACGGGAATCCAGCGAGTTTTCACGGACCAGGATCACCAGCATGGGCAGGTTCGTGATATAATATCACGTCTCCATAACGTAACAAAAATTACTGTCGCCTTTGCGTCATCATCTTAAACGTCGTCACGGACGAGTGCATTGGTCAGTAAACCACTAGTATGAGACAGACAGAAACCCTATTCACGCTAAGCCACTAGTACGATTACTCCAAGCTGCCGCATATTCAGCAGATTGGGCTAGAACGTAATAAGAACATCCGGGACCTGTTCCTCGCCTCTTCTAAATCGAAATCCAAGCAATATTCAAGTATAGGCCCCCACCCAAAATAAAAAATAAAATAAATAAATAAATGTCGAATTTCGGTCCGCACCTTTGGTGAAAGCCCGCTCTAAATATTAATCTAATCTAAAAGCAGTCTCAATGAAAGCTAGTCTCTTCCTTCTTCATGCTAAAATGTGGATTCATACAATTTCGTCTAACAGCGTAAGACAAAGTTTTAGTCTATAAACTTAGCCGCTTTCAGATTACATTTAGATATATTTAAAACAGCGTTTTATAGTTAAATATAATCCTAGAAATGCGAGAGAAAGACTTGGCTATTTCTTAACACTGGTTTTCGGTTAGATATTGGATTCAGCATTTAAGATCTGGATCTTGGAAAGTGCTGAAAAAGTCAGCCAGTCAGAATAAGACGCACTACGCCTTTCCAGAGATTTGTATACCGGTTCGTGGACAAGAAAGGGGTCATGCAACTCCGCTCGTGCAATTACCGCTCCCTATTAATTGAGAAGATCCTTGGAGGAGGGAATCTCAACATGTATCTCATTAAGAGAGACCTGTGAGGCAAGAAGTCCCAGCTGCATTTACGCAAGAACTTCATGAATTTTACACAAAAGGATTCCTCCTCGTCAAAAAATAGTGTCCCGTGCCACGCCTTCACCAAGTCATTAGTCGTCCACTGATCAGAGGTGATCTCGGTAACTGTTTATTTTGTTATTGGATGAAATGAATGTCATGACTTCTAAACAGTCGCATTTAAGCCTGAAATCTCAGCATTATGACTACCCAGATACCAAGATGAACTTGACTAAAGTCCGCAGTCAGATGTTTACCGTCAATTCTGCTCCAGAACAAGTTTTTTTTTGCCAACACTTTTTCCATGGGGAAAGTAAAAAAAAAAAAAGCAAAGGAGATTCTTTCCAGTAACGTAAAATCTCTGGACCTCACGAAGTAGTGGCATTCAGTCAGCAGTAGAAAGTGGATGCTGTGAAACGTGCATGAAAGTGTTGTCGGGACCAATTAACGAGGCCAAATTGACCTCAGATGAGCGAGTTGGTTAAAGTCGTGGAGGAGAGTGACTATAAGAATCTTCCATCTTCGGTGAAAGACAATAGGCCTGGGGGTGAGAGATCAGTATGTCACGAACAAGACGATCCACAAAAAAGGACTATTAGAGGAAGGGTAATTGCTTCTATGAGAAAGGAACCCATAGTGTACATGTGAAAGCGAGTGGAGGGGGCACTGCAACGCGTGGCTACCACAGCCAGGAAGCAGCTCATTCATTTCACTCAACTCCATGCACACTGGAATTAACTGCATATAAGACAAAGAAGAGATTAAGCCTGTCATCCTCTGGACCTCGACTTCTTTATTGAGTCTGAATCTAGAAGGTCCATTGATCCCCTAGAAAGGCTCAGTAGTGCTCCAGGCAGCATTTGGATGAAGATAACGAAAATAGGAAAATGGTTAGATGGAAGAGAAGTGGTGTTAATGACACCAAGAGAGAGTGCTTAACATCTCACAGCTTGATTCCCCTTCTTCCTCATTGTCGAATTCGCGTTTCCGCTACCGACCCTGTTCATGGACAGACGTGCGTTCACTAATTCCCACGCACGGTCAATCCAGATCCCGGAAAATTTCCGTGAAGCCAAAGAAGTCGTGAGATCGAAGCAGCATGCATGGCTTTCTTCTATGCTATTGTTTCTTCCCCTTCTTCCTTCGAGTCCTTCCCATTTCTTCCTCATGTGCCACAAAGGGTATCCGTTTTAGATCGTGGCATATTTGATAATAGACCTTCAGACTCAACAGTAGACTTCAGGTCCCATGAAAGTGGAACGTGGAAAATGACCTCAAATACACGAACGATACAATCATGTAATCTGAAAGGGAAGGCCCCTATGGGAAGCTGAGAAGTGCGAGAGATCACGACCCAAGAAAGTGTTTGCCATCCTATAATTTTAGTTTATTAGATTAACCCATGATGAAGATATAAAAAATAGCGATAACCATGAACGCAATCCATTGTTTCTATTGTATGGGGCCTGTGGCTCTTTGTCTAGTCATACAGTTCTGGGCGAGGACACGAGCAAGGCCAATCGCGCATCTGAAAATCAGGATGATTGTTAAACTACTTGGGCGTTCATGCAACCAAACAACCTCCTGAAACAACCATGTCTCAAACAACCTCCTGAAACTTTGGGAATCCGTCCCTACGTGCATCATGTTCTTTTTTTTTAAAGAAAACAATTCCCACATCTCCCCTCCGTTAATTCAGCACCGGTTCATCGTGTCATTATGCGTGAATGGCCATCAAGTTAATATGAAGGGAAAAAAATCCAAGCACGCCGTTAGCCGTTACTCGAAAAGCCTTGCCTCTTTCTCCTACTGCCTGCATTATTTGGAGTACAGAAAATTCGTGTCGCAGAAGTAGTCAAGACAAGGAGAGATAGCGGAGGGAGAAAATCTCTTCCGCAATCCCGCATGGAACAAGTGTCCTTAGGTCCCACGCCAGTGTCAAGGCTGCGACCGCCGCTGCCCCTCACTCACTCTCTCCCCCACTTCAATCTCTCGCTCTGTCCACAAATGGCCCCTCTTCCGCAGTTCATTTGCAGGAACTTCTCATCGAATTCTATCGAATTCCAACGATGTGAATGCTGAACCTCGGATGATCGTGGCGGGAAAGGAAAAACGAAATCATTTTATTGTGCGGTTGTTTTTCCCGCGGGATCTCAGCACGATATATTTCGTTACCATCTGTTGCATTGCCCTAGGAATGAAACCGCAAGTGAGCATCAGTATACGAGGCTCTGCGGTTTCGATTGACCCTCACTCGTCGACTCCACCATCAGAAAAGCTACAACACGCACAGAAACGCAGGCAACTTTGCACAATGCAGGCAGTCTTCTTCAATTGTTCTTTCTGAATCTCAGTCGCAGTTTCCCTTTGGACACCCAGGAATTCGCAGAGCTGTTCGTCAACACATGCAGAATATATCAATACTTACTGTCTAAAGTTCGAGTGCGACCATGACTTAAGCTGTAAGCTTGAATTTAATTCCAAGACGTTTGCTTTTGTCTTTCTTCAGTGTAAATATCAGATGCAAAACAATACTGCAGCAACTCGGAGAAAGACTAATCGTTTTTAATACTGCTCTGTCAACTAACAGATCACGAGAGAATGCTGGAAATTATTTTTTCTTCACGACTAGGAAATCGAGTATATGGGGGAATGCCAGAAGTCCACTAGCCGAACTCCTGTAATGGATGAAGAGCTAGATCAGAGAAGGAAAACGAGGGGAAGAGAGAGAGGGAAAAAATTATCGTGAAGCATGAAGTGTGGTCAGGAAAGGGAAGCCTGGCGAGACGGGAAGGGAAGGGACGCTATGGCCTATCCGATGAGCAAGTGGTTTGGAACCTTGCACCCATTCTTCTTCAGTTCGTCGTCCCTTCCCCATTCTGCATAGAGAGTAGCCAAGGTAATGAGGCGAGAAACATCCACATCAGGCTCAAATTCCCCGATCCGTGCATAAATGGGCATTTAGAAGGATGTGTTCACCTGCACTTGACTCCTACCCTACCATCATCACACACGCCTATGCTTCAAGTCATTTTTCACGAAATGACAAAAATATTTTTTTTTAATGGAAACAATGGACAGCTAAATCACCTACAAAGCAAAACAGAAACGCCTGAACGACAAGGTTATTATGGAATTATAACAAGGGGCAATTTAGGGACCATTACTGCAATATAAATTCGTTGGTAATATTCTCTGATGATCCTCGATCGCATCGCCTGCACCGGATATGGAACTATTATGTCTAATGATGTTCTCGCCTCTCGAATGAGATGAACAAGGGGAAGAATCATTTATCCAGGTCTGCCCCACCTCCGTCACAGATCATGTCAGACAGGCGAAAAATATCGCGGTCAGCTCGGAGCATAATGACAGCAAAATCAGTTAAGAATAGGGCATACGGTCGGTAACTTATGCTGTCATCCTTTAAAAATGTAGTCGGAGGAGATGACGCAATTGTCATTTTCGTCATCCGATGCGCGCGCAGATGATGAACATGACAATCGCTTCTTTCACGGGAGCTTCCGTGCACGTATGCACATATTATTTATGGATGATTAACCAATGTCCTCTCGAGAAGGTTAAAAAAATATTAAGGTAACAAGATGCCGTCGTCCAAGGATTGTTTTGATGGCCACCACCTAAAGCCGTATGAATAATATGAATGGGACTTTCTTTTGCTTTATAATTTCATATTCAATATGCCAGTGGCCAGAAATCCACTAAAAAAAACCATTGGCGAAGGAGATTTGTTATAAATTTCGTGATTGGAGGACTGGAAGTTTCAAAATTCATAGTGTGATTGCCCTATTATGAAATATAGCCAATTTCCGATATATTTACTTCAGTTTAGTCTCTGTATTCAATTCATTATATAGTAACCGAAAAAAAAGTCAAATACTACCACCATTCAGAATGAGATAGATACTCCTCTGTTAAAAGAAGCGATGTGCCCCGCGAGAGATGAGACATTAAGTTCAAAATATAGATGAAGTTACCTACAAGCGGATACCAAGATGTGTAGTGGATTGTGAAGGATACAAATAATTCTTTAAATAAATTTAAAAATCGGGGGGGGGGGGGTTTGAGAAACCTTTTTAAGAAGTTAACTCAGTGGCTAACTTGTGTCATTACAAAAATTATGCTGTGTTGGCGGCAGCGTGAGTTCGTCAACATGTGCTGACAAGTACTTAGCATAATAATCTGCTGGGGATCCCCTTTTTTCGTCAAAAATCATAACTTGCATATCTAGGAAGGTATCTTACCTCCTTAAACACTGTAGCCCACATAAAAGTCGGCATACTCAGGAACCAGAAGGGACCATGAATCACACTGGTCCTGATTATGAAGCTTTTGTCGAGTTTTTAAGTCCTGAATAATGCCATAAGCGGCAATGGATTACAAATCTGGACGGCGCTGCCCTGTGTGTATCAAGTCCATGAGATCTCCAACATAGCATGGGCCACATTTTGTGGAATCGGCTTTAGATTGCGCCCACACTACACACTGTCTACAACTTGGAGACAATGGTGATGGATGAAATATTTAGAGAGTTGGTTTTTTTTCCTTTCTGTAATGTAAATGCGTCATGAAAGTGCTGTAGGGGGAGTATGAATAACGAACAAAAGGAGTTTCTTCCATGCAGGCATGAATCTGAGCTTTCATCTTCGAGTTTTTTGATATACAGCGGCACGGCACGCACCAATATATATAAGGATGGCCTCCCCATCTGATGATATTTCCCTGTAAAGCCGATGTTGGAGTCATAGTAGGGAGAGCATACATTGAGAAGATGGAGAGAGAGAAAGGGAGAGAGCGAAAGAAAGAGCGAAAGAGGGAGAGCGAGAGAGAGATGGTGGTCTAGCGACCTTGACGCGCCCCGGGCGCAATATCTCCTGTGTCGTAGGCGAGGGCGAACAGACCACTGACACCAACTCTGCCTTCCCTTCATCATTCCATAAGAGAAAAATCTTAAAAGCTAAGCCATTAGCAGGAGAGCAGTGACAGATCTTCGTTCAGGGTAGAGAAGTCTTGACCATGCACGGTAATGGCAGGCGACTCGCAAGGGCATACGGCATTCTTTCGCTGCATGCCCGACTGCGTACGTCGAAGTGTGTACGTTTCCCATGCCCTAATGACTGTCCCTCTCCTGGTCTTGGGTTGAGAATTAAAACAATCTCAAACATGACGGGCTGGCGTGACCAACATCAATGTCGTGAGGCATCTCCGATGCAGAGAAGGGAACAAAGGCCAAGGGATTTACTGCGCATGAGGTCATGATGAAATAGTGTCGAAAACCAGCGGAACCTCGTGCACCTTGGCCTGGCTCTGGCATCGGAATTCACAGCTTATTAGAGAAGCGTGGGTGTCGTAATGTACGTAAAGAACACGTGTTCCTCCCCTCTGTCCAACTGGGGACATTCTTGTTCTGCATGGTATCGCGTCACTCATTCACACACATAGACATACTCTTCCTTATAGCGGTCGGCTTCACCTTCGATTTCTATAGAATGTCTGGCATGACGTACCAATCATACCCTAACGTTCTCATGCAACCTTCACTCTCAATAGGCATGTCCGCTCTTTATGCGAGCTATTCGTCCTGTTTGAAACTTTTGTGCATTTGCTCTTTCTGACAGACACGGTGAACAAATGCGGAGATGGCTGCTGTGGATGTCTGGTTTGTGTGCCAGTTGATGGCATGGACAGTTCTCCTAAGAAGAGAGGTTGGAGCCAGAAATTCCAGTTCACCTTGCCACAGTGAACCATATTCGGGAACCGTCTTTTGTCGAGACTGGTCCGGAACCACACTAGAAGATCTAAAGATTGCCATCTCGACGGCATGGTTCCAGAACACGACTACCGTAGACATAAGCCATTCGGACATCACGATCTTAGCATCTTTCATCGATGAGAGAATGCGATCTGACATCGAGGGTCTGGCTGTGACCAATAGCGGACTTCGACGGATTGAATCCGAGGCCTTTGCATATCTAGAGAAGCTACGGAGATTGGACCTTTCGGGAAATGCATTAAGAGAAATCCCCGATTTCGTTCGCACTTTTCCCTTATTGGAGGAACTTGTTTTTGCCGATAATTTTGCAACGTCGATACAAGGACTCATGACCTTCAAAGGATTACTCAAGTTGCGCCATCTGAATTTAGCCTTCAATCGCATTGGTCAACTAGGCCTCTTTGGGAAGGATGCTAACTACTTGTTGCCGCTGGATAAATTCAATATACAGCCCTTGAAGATGAGCCTTCAAGAACTGAGTCTCCGTGGGAACGGTTTACGGTTCTTCCCAGAGCAACTTTTGGAGAGCTTCCCAAGACTACGTCACCTGGATATGAGCTTCAATAAGCTATCAGGTGAGCAGCAATTAAAGGTAAATACATGCATGAACTAGGCGGCTTTTTTGTGCATAGACTCCAGTCCCATGCGTGAGAAGAATCCTGTTGAGATCATTAGAGAGGGAGGACCCGGAATCCCGTAACAATTCCGGCATAAGTCTCATTAGAGGTGGGGAAGAGGGTGAAAAACTAGTATTTGTAGCTGTCCGCAAGTGACCAAAAGAAACGGTTGCTTTCAGCGACAAGGTCATGTGAAGGGATACCACGAATGCTTCATTCCGCTTGCGGAAGGGAATTCATTTCCTTCAAGGAGAACAGCGGTTTACTAGCTCCAATGTAAAATAAATCTTCCACTCAGACAAATGCACTGCAAGATATGCCTATCTCACCGCTGAAGGCTAGCATTTCCATTCACCATATCCCACTTAAATGCGAGAAGAATGAAAATGTGAGAATGAAAAGAAAAGAATGGCTTCTTGTCAATATATTCATAGGAGAGAATTCCCTGTTTCTCTATTCCCTCTCAGTGATTCCTGAGGAGGCATTTCAGGGCATGCCGGAGCTTCAAACTCTAAACTTGGACCAGAATGCCCTCAGGACCTTCGTCATTCTTCATCTGCCAGCATCCCTCAAGCTCATCACGCTCGAAGGTATGTGCGAGCATTTTTTTTATTGCATGTACAGCGAGCATCAGTGTAAGAGCAATCCCTGCAGATTGCAGCAAATTCCGCACGAAATCTAACGTGGCAAGAGTACACTGTTGCATTGACATTTCAAGCGCGTGTCGGATGATCGCAAAAGAATGGCACCAGTACTTCTATGAGGAGTTGAATGCGGCGTCTGAAGCCTGAACTCCTGATGGGTTAGCAACGGGCATAAGAGCAATGTCCGTAGTCTGACCCCAGCCATCCTCCCTCTTCCCCTCCCCCTCGAGCAAGGCTGCATACACGCTGCACCTCTCCCCTTTCCCGTTATCTCATGTTGGGAGGCTCTCCTGGCAATTAAATCACGTGATCAAACCAGACACTTAGTGATTAACTCAACAGAATGCGGAATCAAAGGTGAAGCCCAAGAGGAATGAGGGGATTGCATCACGGTAATACTTAATCGATTGATCACGATAGAGGTAGACAGGCATATATACGGGTTGTTTTAGTCTATCATCTCCGGGAGACATTGCGAGATTTCTCTTCCGCCAGCAAGCGATAACATCCATTAGCCAAAGGCCTTATTCTTCAACGAATGTGGGGTAGGTTGCAGGAGTGTGTTGCATTTCACGAGAAAAGGGAAAGTAGAAGCAGTTCTCACTTTCCACGACGCCTGATCACGCGGATCATGACGCTCACGATCTCGATAGACCTACCCGAAACCCTTCCTGGGTGTCATGAACTTTGGTCTCTTCATCACGCAACAGTCGAGGATGTCCTGACCGAGGATACTGGCGCGATTGAGCTCAGGGTATGATGCCCCGATGAGGGATCCATGTCACCCGTATCCAATTACAACATTCTCGCGTCACTAAATGTACTTGGGAACGTCAGGGTAGGATTTGGTAACACGTAAAACTTCCTCTTTCCTACCAAAGTAATTATCAAGTAACGATTTAAAAGAGCAACCGCTTTTGGTGCGATGTATATGAGATGGTAGAAATTCCCTTTTTACCGAGTAGTGCTAGCCTTCGCTTTCGAAGCCACCCACGGTGCAATTCAATAATAACCTATATTGATATAACTCCATTCCCTATTATGTCATACTTCAGTAGTGTTCCTTCTGCATTGAATGACAAGAATCATCCCACAGGGAATCCACTGAGATGCGACTGTCGCCTCCACTGGCTGTGGGAGCTGAGCCGGAAAAAGAATCGTGAATATTTGGTAAGCAGCGAACACGACATATCTGAGGACCTGAACGTGAGGCTGCCAAGATGTCAAACCCCTCTTCTTTATCGGGATTGGCCTCTGCATCGTTTCTCGGGTAAGACCAACTTCTTCGCTGTAGGCCTACCTGCTAATTCAAAGTAAAAGGGTAATGGACGCGACACGACAGGGGGTCACTTCAAGACAATGTCAGGAAGCAAGGGCGATATTTCCGCTTGGATTAGGAAGCAGAAACGCGTTAAGCCCATTCATTTTATTCATTGATGCACAAGTATGAAGGAATTCACGACCTCGGCGACATTACGTACGACCAATTACAGAGGATTGCACATAGGTTTGATTGGAGAAAGGCCTACTAGAAACACAGGGAAGGGATGACAATAACCTTGGCCATGGGTCATCGAATAGCAACTCTTTTGTGACTTTGTCTCAAAGCGCAAGTCCTCTTGTTCAGCATCAACCACCGATGTGTTACGCTTCGAATGAAGCTAGTCACTCGCCACTATGCTTACCGTTCTCCCTCTCTTCTCTGAACTATGCTTTCTACTGAACGGTTCCGCTATCACCAGTGCCAACTCACAAAAAAATACTTACGAATCCTCTTCTCACATCTATTGCGACGCGTTCATAAGCCTCAAGGTCTCGGTATCCCTAGCACAGCTATTTCCAATCAATCACTTTGGCTTATCTTCTGTACGGTCTGTACACTGTACGTGGTTGCTGAAATTCATGGACTATGAATAAGATCGGCTTTTTGAATATGAAGAGCCCATGGCTTATTTTCCAGCACCCTCTGAGAACCTTTTAAAATTCAACTCACCCGCTTAACCCTTTCGCTCACCCAAAATTATTGGGCACGGAAATTGAAAGCAGTTTTTAATTATTTCACCCACAAATTCATTCATGAGGCGCTTGTCCTGAAGCTGACACCGCCCGACATTGTCCATTCAATGGACTAATCATGACAATCTATTAGTTGTGCAATTAAAGCTGATTTTGTCATGGACATTTTTAAAATTCGAGTTTGATGTATGTATTGGGTGATACTATGAATGCTTTTATGTAAAAAAAAAAAGCCAGAAAAACGGGCAGAAAGTATTTCGTGACAAATAATGATAGAGCTACGGTCATTTGCGTTCAACTGGATCCAGGCCCGCCCAGAGGGGGGGGGGCATCGGGACAATCTGTTTCGGACCTCGCGTATCGGGGCCTCCGGTTTAGTTTAGTTTTGCTCCGGGCCTCTAGAAACCTCTGGTCGGACCTGACTGGACCTAGACTTACAATGATGGCTTTGAGCCGCAATGCGCCGACTACATTTCATGGCTCCTCTCAATATATTGTACTCCAACAAATAAATTCAAAAATATTTCGCGACTGGGTTCAAATCTGTAAGATTTTCCTTCAAACATGTGATAAATGCAAAAAAAAACTTGTTGTCGCAGCTAATAGCACACTTCCGGAAGGCCCTGGCTGCCATCTGTCAACATGGGAGAGGGAGAGGCTATTCCCCGTGTTTTTCTCTTCCTCTTTTTTTCGTCATCGTCATCACCTTCGTCTTCTTTCTAGCCCAAACAGAGGGGATGCGCAGACATTCATCACCTATTCCCACATAGCAGCTGTCCTCCCAGTGAAAGAATTCCTATGACGAACCTACCATTTATAACCTTATCAGACTCACACTGAACATGACAGAAGACATATACCAAACGACGGGGGTTGGACAAGGCAGTGAGGTCGGTATCACCTAGAATGAGATCAGCCCCCTCAAGGTGAAATACTCAGCCAACCATCAAAGCGCTCCACGCCACAAGCCATGAGTATCACGAGCGAAAAAAGATAGAGAATTACCATTTTCATAGGCACGCTCATAATTTCTCCTCATCGAGTGATTTCGAGCATGCTGTCATGAACACGCAAACGAGGGGAGCCTCGATGGACTCGCAGAGGGAGGTGCCTCGTTTCTCTCGCCTTCATCCGACGGGTCTCTTTGATACCGATCTCATGGGGAGAGGACATCCATGCCTAGATATCGTCCTCGAGGACGTGAACAGAATTCAAAATATGGGAGGTGCTTCGTTCCCAGTTCCCAATTTTGGTCATGTATTAATCAGCCTTCGCTTGGAGTCGAAACAAACCAAGCGGTCGAACAGGAACAGCAGCTTGTGGCATTCCTCGGGGACCTTTTTGCTGTCTCTCCATTTATTGCCTCTCATTAAATTTTTTCTATCTCTTCTCATTAAACTCAGCTTGTATTAAAAGAAGGAGAAGGTCGACGGCAAGATGACGGCAACCAGGCGTATCTATCATATCAAAACTCTGATTTCGATGAGATAACCTCGCCCAAACCTGGTAGCCTCAGTAATCCCCGGTAAAGGAGTTTCCAGACAAACGCTCTCTCCGATCTAGACATCGATACCGAAAACAAAAAGGAACGGACTGAAATGTTCGTTAAGGATCCCTTATGCTCCTATTTAGGAATAGCAATCGTCTCTTGCAACCCACGTAATCACATCCTTTCGCTATGATATAGTCGCTTAGGTACATAGAGCCTCAAGGTCATGATGTCGTACTTCTTTCCTCAGAGCAAATTCTGTGTCCGAAGGATAAGGAGGATAGGATCAAGAGCTTCTTCTACGTCAGCAACGGTGACCAGCGCCTTTTCGGGACAAGAGTCTTCTCTCAACTAGAGGTAAGTCAAAATCATTTTCGAAAGAGCAAAGAAAAAACCACTTTCCTTATGGGTGAAGTTTCAAGTATGCACTTTGACCCCCGCGCAACTATCTCTCTTTCCTCTGAATATGCATGGTTACAGAGGAAACAACAGCTGCTAAAGCAGACCAAAAATTATGGAGGGGTTGCTCCCACCAAGGCAAAAAAAAAATGAGGCGACACAATTTCCGGTGATTACGCGAGGGATGAGACACCATCCGGAGACCGCAAAGCCACAGTGAGAATCTGGTTGATGAAAGAGATATAACTTCTCATGCAGCCGAGAGGCTGGTTTGGTTGAGAGAAAAGAGAAACTGGAGGCAAGGACACAGGAGAAGAGAGGAGAGAGTATGTGGCTTGCAATTATGCATATGTGTTTCCCAATTGCAGGTGCTTCGCGCTGAGAGTCTGGACCCAACATCATTCCTCTTGTCTTGGAGAATAGCAGATTCCTTCCCTTCCACTGGACTGGATTGGGCAGTCGTCTACAGGCAAGTAGGGGCGAAGATAAGCGTCTTCCATGAGACAAGTCTTACCTCCACGAAACAGCTACCGGGCAACAGCACAGGGAATGATGGAGCCTATCACCACCACCTAGCCGGGCTTCGTCCTGATACGTACTACGTCGTGTGCCTGGCCATGATTGAAGATGCCAGCTTCTATATTCATCTCAACAAATGCATCGAGGCTAAGACCTTAAGAGATTCCAAACTTTGTCCAGAGGAGGAATTCACCACTTCTTCTGTTTCGGCTTCTGCGTCTACTACAGATGGAACTCCTACTGGACAGTACTTGAAAAAGAAATCTCAACAGATTCTCCCAGAATCCATCTCATTCACGCCACATATGAATTCCATTTCTGTGAGGTGGTCCTTGAGACCTACAATCATCACAAGAAACTCTCAAACTCGAGCCTCGACAGGGCGGTATCATTCTTCACTTGTATATCGGGTACCTCCAGGGGAAGGGCAAAGCGCGAACAGAAGAGGAAGATCACCAACTGCTTCTCCTGACGACCCTGTTTGGAAGATCAGCTATCGAGAATTCTCCAAAGACAAGGAAATGGAAGTTCTCGTTGTCAAAAGCAGACAATACGCGCGAAACAGCACCCTGGAGTACGCCATTGAAGATTTGAAGCCCACCACCGGATACGTCGTGTGTTTCGAGGCAGTGCCTTATGCCGATGCCTTGAACTCTGAAGGGAACCAGAAAACCTTTGATTTCAGTCTCCGAAATGCAAATCGTAATGAAGATCCAGATGTTCGATGCGAAGAACTCGTTACGCTTGAGGATGCAGATTTCCCTGTGACGGAAGTAGCAGTCGCCACCACTGTATCCAGCTCTGCCACTGTCGTCGTCGTTGTCCTCCTCTGCTGCTTCTGTCCCAACTGCTTCTCTTGTAAAAAGAAGAAAGAGGACCGCCAAAAGATGCTACAAAACAGCGACAGCAACAGCAGCGGAACGGCCAACACAGACACCGACACTTCCAATGTATCCAGTAGCAACAACTCAGGGAAATCTTCGTATCTGTCCTACAATATCTGCCGTGACGGAGTACTTCAGCCGCAAACCAAGCCGAACAAGATGTCCTCCGATATCAGCAACTCGTGGATACGGATTCAGAAGTCAACAAGGAACACGTATTTGCCCGAAGACGATCGCGGATACCTCGTGCCGGCGGTGAAAATCGACCACCAAAATGAGGAACAAGCAGCAAACTTCCGAGCCATCCGATCCTACTTCAGAGAGCAGGCTATGAGTCAGAGATATTCATCGGAAACCCCAAAAGGGTCATCGGCGGCCCATATGCCGGTTCCGGTGGACATCCCAAGAGCAAGCGTATCGCGAAACGGATTCCGTCGCCGTGCACTGAGCGCAGATGACCTCACCTTTCGACTTGAGCCCCGAAGTCCTACATACTTGAACCACTCTTTGGGGGATATCTCCGCGAGTGAACTCCAACCGGATTCATTCCACAGCATGCCTTATCCAAATGATGGCACAGGGCTGAATCGACGCACCATGACCACATCTCCAGTGAAGAGACGGATCCTTTACAAAAGCACCAACAATTTGATCTCTGCACACGAACAGGGATATTCATCCCTTCCTACAATATGTGATCCATTCCACTATAGCCAAAGAACTGAAAATGGGCGAAGGAATTCTAAGAAACTCTATCGACGGTCTCGAAGGTCGCCTCACGAGAACGTCGGCTCCGATAGACTTCGAATGTACCATACGTGGAATATTTCTAACCACAGCTTCACTCCAACAGAACCCTTCAGACCCGAAACGACAGTGAGCAGTTACAGCAACCCTGATTATAACAGACGAATGTTCGAGATGGACCTTTAGAGCTCTATCGGTAGAGGGAAAATGTGCTGCACACGCAATTCTCAAGGGTTCTTTGAAATCTCCAAGCATTTTGTAAAGTGCAATAGCCAAAGGGAAAAGTTGATCGATGCGGAATATGATACGAGTAACGAACAACTTAGGGCTAAATTTAGAGTGAACCCCTCGCAATGAGGATGATACTTCACCACATTCGAATACGCTTATTTTCGGATTTTTGATGGTGAAATAAAGTCATACGTTCATAATGATATGCGCTTGGATCATTATTGGCACGATCAACATGACATGGTGAACTCGGCTCTTGGATTCCTCGAGAATTTTCAACATCCGCCAAGGTTGGCAAGCAATATGCAACACAAAATCCCACATGACTGATTGACTAATTCAAAGTTTCTTGATACACTTAAAAGTGTATCGAGAAGCTTCAAATTCAAGTGAATTCACCGCGGCCTACATCCAATATCCTATGTCCTACGCGATCATGAATAACAGTCACTTCCTTCAAACGGTATTTCGACTCCATTACTTCTCGTTTCTTTGCGAGTTGTTCAATGACCGGCCATGGAATTCTTAACGAAGAGTCAAATGCAATGACTCAAAATCGTAGCATCATGCGATCTCGTAGTCATCCTGTCTACAGTAGTCATCCTGGCTTGCTGCAATATGCTTACGATATACTTGCGATACAGTATGTGGATTTATAATGAATGGTTGCTTTACATGTGAAGATGGTCTCTATATTAGTCCAAGTCCTGTTTACTTCTGATATACTGTACATATTTTCTCAGCACTGCATAGCATCGAACTCTCGCCACGTAATTATCCACGTGCTAACATTCTTGTAAGGAATGAAGGACCTGGAATGTTTGTTCAAGTTTCTATTTTGCTCAAAATCGCCATTACTTGGTGGGAGACATTAAAGTCAGTCAAACTCCCCGCATCACGCCTTAGAAAAGCACTAGAGAAATCGGAACATGTGACTATGTAACTCGAGGTTTTTTTCTAAATATCGGATCTCGCCACTAGATAAAAAAAAAACTCAGCAAAAAAAGAGGAAAATATTCTAAACTTTCCTCCAACATACAATCTCGCATTGACCGAAATGGTAGGGGTTAGGACAAAGGCGCCATCTAGAGAATAATATGTGAGGTAGTTGGGTAGTGATTGGGAGGAGAGGTGTAGTCCTGCACGTTATCCGCACGTCCTGCGGCTCTCTTTTCAAGAATTCATATCTTCTAAGATGCTAGAGAGAAGGGGATACATTCGAGCGAAGACTAAGCGGGAGGGCATACATCTAAGGGTGGCAAGCAACCCGCCGAAGGCCAACGTGCAGGATAAGAGGGCACGGCGAATAGTATACAGTGCCGTTCTCAGCTTTCTCTGTCAAATGATATCCTACTACAAAAATCGGAGGGGAGGGGGAATCCATATGACGTCACCACATATTTATTTTAAACAAAAATAAACTCACGGACTTGCGGGCTACATGACGATGTCTTTGAATCAGACGTTGCACATTCAATCTATAGGCGAACATTTGCATGAGCAACAAAACATTCAGAACAATTTCGCAATTTCGCAGAATGATGAAGGGGATGAGAACTTGTGGCCTGCGTTAGGATCCACATGGAAATCTGACTCGTCTGTAATTGATCTTTTTTGCGATTTTTTCCCCTGAACTGGAAGTTGTAGTAGAAGAAGAGTTGGATAGAGCCCCCCTTTCCAAGGCTATGCCATTAATTTTGCAATACATATTTTATGGAATAGGTTTGGTTTTTTTTTCCCTCTTTGTTTCAAGTGGGGATTCGATGATTTCCAACTGCGTTGCCTCCGTGGATGAATCGCTTTGTTCCTTAAATATTTCAAGGGAAGGTACAGGTCCTTTGCACAGGTACAGGTTCCAGGAAACTCCTTAATTGCAGAAAGTCCAGCAAGAAGTGGACGTTTCCTTCCTTAGTGACATGATGGTCTTTGTGATATGATGACCAGGTCAACGAGGTAGACACCTGTTGATGGACTCAAGGACGATGAGTTCCAAGTTTCGTCGCGCGATGGCGGAGGTAGGCCGCTTGATCTAGTAGCTACCATGACAGGCCAATGGTGACACTGCAGGTACATGGTGTGGGAAAAGATCCGAGGAAGAAGATACATCTCATGCCTCTCTGCCTTCAATGGGAAAAAGCAATATTCTGTGTCAGACAATTCGATGCGATCCCAACCTGCTCCGTGATCTATGGGTCGTAAAGATCTGTATCTCCCAAGGTGAGTTTTACAAAGGCAAAGACTACATTGCAGTCTTGAAGACTGCCCCTTTCACGATGACGTCAGGCAAGAATGACTATCATCAAAGCATGATTGAGGCCATTCCCTCGGAAGTGTCGGAACCTCACCATCAAGAATTATTATGGGGCGTCCGCATTCCTGCAGATCGCATAGCCTTCTTCATATACTGTACTGTACAGCATACACCGTATTCAACACATATCTCCACCTTGCAATAATGAACTACAATGAAATGCATTACATTTTTGTGCGGAACAGTCATAGGGAGAAAATAGTTTCCTTGCCATCAATAAGCATCATGATCGGAAACTATGGAGACCAAAATCGCCTTTAGGAAAGAGAAAGCGTTATCGATAGCAGCACTCTTAAGCCGGTGATAATATAACTAGACTACAAAAAAGCTGGAAGAGCCCATTCCAGAAGTAGGCCTCCTTTCTCTAAGGAGGTGCTTTATTTTATCACGTTTCTGGACAAAAGACGATGACAGCGTGACTTTCGACCACAATTCGTTTATCGATCAGGTTTTCTTTCTGCGAAGAATTTACAATTAAGAAAAACTAAAGTGGCGAAAGCAATAGTGAGGGTGAAGGGCGGGGCAGGAAGCTGGACATGCTTGTCCGACAAAAATCCCCTTTTGACTCAACACTGAATGACAGGTCATGTCCAAATTGAAAATTCGCAATAAAGTCTGTCTGAGGGCGATCTTCACCGCAATCAAAACAATAGTTTTTTAGTCATGGTAAGATAATAAAAATGAACAGTGACAGTGAGAGAAAGAGTGTGAGACTGTAAGTGGTCCTTTCATGCCTGGAAAGAAAATCCAAAGCAAGGGCCCCGATTGTCCCAACTACTTGATCCACAGGATAATGTCCTCTGATTCTGATTTTCATGATTTCGTGTGCGTATACGTATCCGTCTTCTCTGGTAAATCTACTTCTTTAATAGAGGTTACCCGGGCTACCAGATGACAATGATCGAAAAAGTAAAAAAAATATTTTTATCTTACCTGAATCCTGCCCGACAATCGTTGTAAGAACGAGCAACGCCTATCTCAGTCCACTAGCAAGCATGAATTTAAAATGTATTTCGCTTTAAACTGTTCCAGAATTATGTTTCTCAAAGACCAAATAGAAGTCAAGTTAACCAAAACTGAAAGGTGTGAAAATTTTACGAATTTTGAAGCAACATTCATCTACATGTAGAAAAGAGCTTGCGCTGACACAAACGCACACACAGACCCAAGCGATTGCATTTGTACTCTCCCTCCTATTTTCCTAATCCTTTCCAGCTCAGCAATCCCATGTAGAATGCTTCTCATTATACTTTTTTAACCAGCACAAAGAATTTAATTGGAGTCCTTAAGTCTTGATTCCATAGTAGTTTGTCCAGAGCTGGTACCTTATGCAAGTTACGATGAGTATTTAAAAAAACGCTGACAGGAAAGGCTTGATACTAATAAACTCATTAGCAAGTCAGATAATGAAATGAGATCTTGTAATACGATTAAGCTTGACTCGTACTAAGCCCCTTCCCTTCTAGCTCTCCAAGTTCAAGAGCTACCGAGTGATTCTTATGTAGACCTATCGTAATATCAAATAGTTTAGGAGTGAGCTAAAACTATTGATATTTCAAATGTTTGCTCGAGCACCGAAGACCACTTTGAAGGCGTGCAATCATCTAAAAGTTCTAGTTTGAACCATTATAATTAGAGCGTAGGGTCTGGAAGTCTGGTAGTCTATGCCTATTTTATTGCATAACCTCTCATCGTTTCTGAGAATTTTCGAGACACCAAACCCCATCAAAAACACGACAATACAAATTGCACAACGTAGCTACCCAATTTGGCTAATCGAATGGGCTTGACCTATCACGTAGGAAACGCATCTTTGCAAGGCTACAGGACTAGTAAGAACTAAAACAATACCGATTTCATCATTCAACTGATATTGTACCAAATTGCCCCACCCCCAAAGTCGGGATCTAAGATTGGGACTCATGTCTTTCGGGGAATGGCCTTTGTTTCAACGCTGAAATGGTGAGATTTTCAACAATCTCACTGAATTCACTTTCTCCAATACACATTGCTTCATTTGCATCATAATGTTGAAACGTAAGAATATTCCCTTTTCTGGTCCACTACCTCAGAGCATGAAGAGAAACCGCTCCGTCGCTGTAATGGGGATATGAACACGACACTTCAGGGCTTCGTGTCGAGCCAAAAACACATCTACTACAGTAAGCTTAGGTTTGTTCATTACTTGCTAGTTAGTATACTTGTCTTAGCGAAAATGGTACGAAAGGTACCCCCTACTGATCAACTGAGGCTTTTCCCCATGAGACACTTGGCTAGACCACTTATCACATGACAGGGCCTCTTGTTAAAGGATTGTGATTGGGAATGGGGAAAGGTGATAAAAGGACATTTAAAAGCGTGACCGTTTTTGCGTTGTGGAGACCTTCTGACCTTTTCCTTTGTGAAGCAGCAAAGCGGACCGGAGGCGATTCGAAACAATGCAAGGAGTGAAAAAGGCCAGGCAAAAGACTGTAACAACAAGATTTACATAGGAATTCCTCCTTTCACTTCATTCAGTTTCAAGGACGAAGTTCTCGGCTCTCCGTCAAATAATTACTTTGTGTTTGTGTTCTATGCAGAAAAGTGGCCGACGTCGCATGCTCTATGTAACTACGAAGGTACACGTCCGAACTAATCATTATACCAAACCTTGGAAACCACGTTATGTTCAGTTTCCACGGGCGCGCGTAAAGATGTCTTGCCGTTACGGATCCTGTCTCCCGTTCGTACCCGAAAAGGTGTGTCAAAACAGTACAATTGCAGCTGAAGATGAGGCAGATTACGGTTGAGTTCAGGCTTCAGGGGAACGACCATGACAGTGAAAGGCATTTAACGGTCGCTACTCGCACTGCTATTGCTTATCCGTGCCACCTCAATTATGTCCCGCTTACTCCTTTATGAACGGTTCCCCCCACGGCCAAGATGACATCATCATGTTCATGGCTCCTTGAATTTGTTCCCACTGTCTACCCCAAAATGACGGCCTTTTACAGCGGAAAAAAGGGACACACGGCGACTCGTCGGGTTGACCGCAAAAGTGTCAATGCCATGAGCAAAGGAGTGTATGACAAACTATATAGCCCCGGATGTCTCGACTGATATCAACCGTAAGCATGGGAAAGTCTGGCGAACTAAGCTGATATAATCAGCTGTGGAACATTTTTCCCTTTCCCACTCCGACTATCAGCACGACTGGGGCCCAAGGGTCACTGCCTCTGTGAGCTTCCTCGTAACAACAATCATAAACTATACAAAACCCACGACGCGAAGGAGGGTAGTAATACATTAATGCATCGCGAAGATCAACGGTTGTATCGTAAGCCGTGTCGAGGTGTGTGATTCTAAAGCCTGCTCGAAAGGGTGGGCATTAGAATCACACACCTCGGGATTATTTTCAGATACATCAATTAACTTCCTGACCTCATCAAAAAGTCAATTGTTGACTCTCTGATATAGAAAAGATTCCCTCCAAAATCAGATAGATAAGATATATGGAGTTGTTGTAGGGCCCAGACGATTTCTTAGGCCAAGGAGGGGGGGGGGGGGAAACAAGATTGAAGAATCGCTAAGAATAAAGAGGGAGAAAAATCAGGCAGGAAGTTAGTTAAACTATTGAATCGGATGACAAAATGCCTTCGAAAGGCTCAGCAGGTTATGGATCCATCCACAACAATGCACTCATGGGAACATTGAACTGTGCTGGAATCCTAACAAGCCCAATACACGAGAACGTTCATCAAGTAAAAGTCTACCTGAGAAATGATTAGTTGCATGCTGATATTCCTTCCCTGTTTTGCATCCTAAATATACAGCGTACGGGGAAAAGGGACCTCGACTCTTAATTTATGAATCTCTCTCTCTCAATCTTACTCTCTAGCGAGAGCGAGAATTGAAGTGCAGCTCCACCCCAAGACATGGACTTATAAGGTTTGACTGCAATAAATTCAGCCTTAATAATTTAAGGTCAACCTTCGTATTGCACTAACACTAACCGAATTTGAGCAACCTTCGGCCGCAGTCCTTGAACAATTCACAGATGTGATTGAGTCGTAGAGAACCCATACAAAACGTTACCCCCTCATTCGTCAAAATTTAACAGCTTTTTCCCATAATCTTTCCCTGAAGGGTCTTCTGACAGGTGGAGAGAGGGAAGAAAACCGGTTTTTTACCTCAGTTTCCCCATCCCAATTTTACCCCAGGTAAAATAAAAAATTATAAGGGAAGAAACAACGCAGCGGCAGAGATCAAACCCGCTACCAATGAAACGTAGAGAGTCTCAGGTATTCTCTTTCATTTATGTCAAAACAAGCACACTTTGATCCTAGCTCATTGACGTTAGAAGACAAGTACACGCGGTTTCCCCATAAGTAAAACGAGATTCGGCAGATTGGAAAACACGGGCGCAAGTTCAATGTGCGTTTGTGCAGGGCGTCGTCCTGGCTTGCAAAACAGAAAACTCAGGCATGCACATTTATGGGCTAGTCTGCAAGTTGAAAATGGAAAAAAAAGGGAGGAGGGGGGGGAGCCTGAATGACTAGGATAACGAATTCAATGCCAGAAAGTGGAGACCAGGCCAGGGGTTCCAATGCGTGACTAGGGTGGAAAAGGGAGCACAGGTAGTTTTGTTTACCCTCTCGAAATTTCGCACGATCTCCCCCACTCCGGAACCAGAGCATGCGGAAAAATCTATTCATCAGTTGCAAGTGAAAATTCATGCCTGTTTCGGACGGTCCTGAGGACAGACAGCTTCCCCCCGCCTTTTCCCTCCTTAGTGACGCCGAGACAACAGGCACTCGAATTCCAACAACCACGTCAGTGGATACAAACAAGGCGTTCCTTGGATAAAAATGTTTTATGAGGCCATATGTACTGACCATAATTCACGCGATGTTAGAGCTAATACAAAACTAGTGTCCCTCGAAAGAAGCCATACATACAGAGCATATAAAAGCGCTAGAATCATATTAATTGAAGCCCCTCACATAAGGCAGGTGTAGTAAACACAAAGCAGCAAGAGGTTCACCAGCGGAACAATCTCATCCAATCTAGATAATGAGACGGTGGTGGGACAAAATGACGATAAGCTGGAGGTCGATCATAAATATACTTATTTTAACCATTACTTCAGGTTTCACAGAAATAGTGACGCTCAAATAACCTTGCGTCACGTCTGTTGAAACACTCCTGTCACAGACAGGCTCGTATCGTTGATAATCTGACATAAGACATCTGACATGACAAATATGCAAAGCTGAATATTTTCAGGAGGGCAAGAATGAACCTTTTCACACTGAAGAATTGTAATTGAGGCCTTTGTCTCTCAGCTAATGAAAATGTTTAAATTGCACATTTACCCTACAGTAGCACCTCAACTCCATATTTTCAGCCAGCCGGTAACACAATATATTTCGTGAAATACCTGGAACCCCAAGTGATTGGCTACATTTTTTTCGCAAGAAAAGGCATAAAGTAGACACATGATTAGAATTAAAGTGGCATCGACAAATTAAGGTAGAGTCTTCGTCAAGACAAGAATAGGGGCAATAGGCAGCGACGAATTCTTTCTTGGGTAGGGGGGGGGAGTCCTTCGGCTTTTTTCCTGGCTCATATGACAGAGGTAATGAGGAGAGAGAGACAGAGGAGAGTAGTTGGTAGGGAGGAGAGATGAGAATGCCGAGAACCCCTTCACCCTTTCCCTTCATTCTGGGGGCGCTCTATTTTTCCATTTTATTACCTCTCTCTTCCCGCATCGTGTCTTTACGCAAGTGGGATTGGTTGCACCCTTGGAATGGATGGGTAGATGCAAAATAATACAATGGGTAAATAAAAAAAATATTATTAATATTATTAGCAACAGAGAGTTCGGCGTTGAGATTTGGTAAAGGTAATTCTACTACCGTAACCTGATCCAAGAATTTAATTTAAGCGTGTTCACTGGTAAAGCCAGAACCACTGATTAAGCCAATGCTTTGGTAGGATTTGCTGTTCCATAAATTCTTTAAAAAAAATACAAAAGGCTATGCGATGAAATTAGACACATACACAATTCCAATCTAGTTTGGGCAAATAATTGCTTTGTGAAGATGTTCGATAGTGAAGCCACAGTATATGCTGAAGAGTGAATGAAAGCCTGTAGGAGCAGAGAAGGTTCTTTGGCATAAGTGATTGGACCGGTGGCCTCCTTTGCGAGTTTTCCAGTGTTCTGTCATCTCTAGGGGGTAAAATTCCCTCCTGGGCCATCCAAGAAGTCTAAGTGCAATGAATTCTTATATTACTCCGTGACTTGGCTTTGCCCCATCTTGGGGGTGTCCCTTGGACACTTCTCCTACCCTGGCAATAGGTGTAAGAGCCTATGGGTGACATGCACCGGACCTGCTTAAACTAAACTAATCTGATCTCACAATGGTCCTCTATGGGAATCAGTTTGATAGAGATAAATTTATTCCCATTGACGCCCATAATGAAAACGAATCAGTTTAAATTTAAACGAATCTGGTGCATGTCACCCTATAACTTTTCTTGCAAAGTCTCAATAACGATGTGCTTTAGGCAGATTCGGAGTGAACCTGAACTGCTATAGGAAAGCAGATGAGAATGACTGTCTTTCCCAGAACTTCATGAAGTAAGTTTTTTTTCTCCTTTGTTCTCCACATTTTTAAAAGCATTTCATCTGGACTTGGTTCCTTCGTGATCCATAGCTTTCAAGCCCCGCGTTGAACTATGTCTGTGATATCAGTTTGAATTTCCGTGGAATACCTTTCACTAGCATGTAGGAGTTGCAAAAAAGAATCGGACAGGAAGCATGTCGTGACGACCAGCTCTCTTTATCCTTTTCCTCTCCCACTTCAATTAGTTTAATTGCAAATTTGGTACTTCATGCAAGAACGCAGGAAAAAGGCATCAAAGTTATGCCTTCGTCCCGTCTCATGGAAAGGCAATGACTCACGCGTTCACGATTAGATAGGGTTTCTGATGGGCTTCAGTGTGCCCACATCCTCCCAGACCATATGCTAGAAATTTATTGGATTACTTAAAAAAAAATTAAAGTACGTAAGTCATTGGCGCATCATATTTCTTGAGATTAGGGGAAAACAATTACATTTTTTCACCCATCTCCCAGGGTTAGAGGGTTAGCGAAGGTTTTCTTTCCCTCGGCTCGTTTAGCAGCACCCCGCACCCCCCCCCCCCCCCCCCCCCCCCCCCCCC
>CAJPEV010000079.1:75299-220536 GCA_905338385.1 Darwinula stevensoni
CTCCCCCCCCCCCCCCCCCCCCCCCCCCCCCCCCCCCCGATTGACACTGAAGTGGGGGGGAGGGGTGCTGTGCGAACTGAGGAATTTTCCCAGTCCATTCTCCCTCCATTCTAACCAAAACGGAAGAACAGAATTAATCCTGGAAGGGGGAAGGAACAAAACCTAACTTTTGCCTCCCCCATCCTCACATCGAAGAGGGGGGCGGTCCCGCACCCTGTCCCCTTTGATGGTGCGCCTATGATGTACCAGTAAGCATGCACCTTAGACAAAAGTAATAACAAAATAATTCTTCACAAAGGCAGAAGAGATGCTATGTCAATGACCACATGGGCATTCTTCGGTCAACCAACAATAATTATGGGTGCGTGCAATTTATATAACAGATCTCATATATAGTAGAAGGAAGATCCAAATTTAGCCACAAGACAGCTGAAGCATTTGGCCCACTCGGAACAGAGAAAAACCCTGAGGAAATACAGGGGAATTTCACGGGTGGAAGGTTGTTGGGTGGTGGTGGTGGTGGTGGCGGTGATAATAAAAGCATGTCGAGGATCCCCCTCTACTCCATACCTGGCTGATTCCTAATGAACCCCACGGCCCTTTGGGGTTGGGTTCTTCCTCTCCTTTTTCTCCTGGGGAGAGGGCCGAGGGGGAGAAGCGAGTGGAGTGGCGTGGGGCAAGCCAGTCTCCGGTATGCCTTCATCTCCGCCGGTCACTCATCCCGTGTGACTCACATCCCTCGGTTCCCTTGTAACCATTGCCTCTTCTGTGACTGTGACTAAGAACCCGCCGCACCATACCTGCCTTTTCGAGGTATATGTGAATCTTACTACGTGACAGACGTGAATTTCATCCCGGACCTGGCGATACATTCCATGAGTACGTTGGCCCTTGTTTTTCCCCATTTCCTCTTCGGCATGTGTTATTCCCATCACTGTTGTTGCCCTCCAATTGCTTGGCCCAATAACAAAGACCGTAGCAGCTCCCTCTTTCCTTGAGTGCCGTTTCCAGTTCGACCATGTTTCCGCCATAGAATGAAAATTACCGCAATTCGATTTGAAATTGCACAAGTGCGGGGGAATCAAAATCAGAGTTGTGAAACTCTCCACTTCTAGACGAATACATGTTGGTTTTCAGCGTCACCTGTAGCTTTGACGAAACTGAAGGACGTCCTACGAACTGACAATAAAGTAATTGAGACGTTCAATTTAGCGTCCAATTTTTCGTTCAATTTAAAAAAAAATCTGAATTAAAGTCGACAGAGAAGTGCTTGAAGTGGAGCTGCGCCTTCGTAAAGGTGATTACCAAAAATGCCAACATCGGATTACTTTAAATTTCTATCATTTTATCTATCAGGAATAGGCTTAAGAGGTTCTTCCGTGTACGTCCAATGAATTCAGCTTACTAACCCAAGGCTGAGTTGCACTTAGTGAGAGCTAACATCAAAACCATGAAGTTTTTCCGGCTCGCAGTTTCACATTCCGAGGTCCAATGACTGGTACTCAGGAATGTCTTACTATTGGACCCACCCTGAAGTTGACGAGAGAGAAAATAAAATCCAGCCCGCCGTGAGCACATAAAACCACCCATTGAGATAGTGCGATTGAGATAATTGAGACGGAAGATCCGCAGACCAGATCAGATAACCAGACCGGAATTACAACGTGAGCTTCACAAAATTTTTTTGTCTACTTCCTATTACCGCTTCAACACACAGATACGTAGGATGGCTGAGGAATAGGAAGGCATATTTTGTGGTTCACTGACCTCTAGCTGTCTAGCATACAAGCTGCTTCTTCATCCGCGCCAATGCACTCTGGGAGAGGATTTTTTCCCTCTCTCCTCTCCCTTCTCTTCCCTTCCCATCCCATCCCTTCTGGGCACATACAGTATTGGGCTGAGCACCACAGGAGGGAAGTGGTAGAAAAGAGAGTCAGCCCTTCACGAAAAGGGAAAGCCAGAAGCGGATCGTGGAATCTCTTCACTTGGAAGTTGCAAGGGGAAAAAAGCTCTATAAGGCAGGCCTTTAATGAAAACACTTAATATCATATAAATAAAGGCCACTCTCAAGAGTCCAGCCACGCCCTCTCAAGTTGTGAGATCGATTTCTCGTTCAGTTTTCCCGGAGTCTTCGTTCTCCTTTCGAAAATATTTTTCACACCACCATTCATCTACTTCTGCCTCTTCCTCTTCGGACCCCATTATTGCTATCAGAGATCATTCCTATTGACTTGCCTTCTCTCGGACATGTTAATGACTGCAAAGAGTCTTCACGTCCACAGGGACGTGAATACTCAGTTCATAGATAATGGAAGAGGACTCAGCAAGGCGTTAAAGCAGAGAGATCAGATGAATAAACCAGCAGTCCCCTTCCCCCACCTCAGCTTGGAAAGCAGGTGCATTATGACCACCTCGAGGCTGTTTCAGCGCAATTTGTTGAGGGGGAGGGGTGAAGAATAGGAGGAAGGGTTCTGTGGTGCTTGCTGAAGTGGCCTTGAAAAAACCCGGGCAAGATTCTCACCCCTCCTTTTTTTATTCTTCCAACCATCTTCCTACCTCCAGGGTTAATGACTTCCATGGGGACAATGGAGCATCAGTTGTTCGTTGTGGATTTTTCAATAGGAAACATCTCTTCGTGGCCTGAGGCGCAACCATGTGTTTCCTAGCCAATGCATGCTTGACAATCTGAGACGGCAATTTGGAATGATTATGGGTTACAAGGGCAGACCCTCGACAGCTGCCCATGATACCGCAAACAAAGAAATGTATCGAGTCCAGCTGAAGAAGGTCAATTCTCTTTCACTCTTGGTCAAACATGATAGGGAACGTTAATTCCCAACCTCTTTCACCTCGCATGTCAATCGCTCGCAAAAGCGAGCGCTCAAGTCATTTTTCACTCGATTTATTGAACTAATTGGGATCAAAATGACTTCTCACCTCACGAACGAATATGAATGACTGTTCAAAATCGAAAGTTCGCGAAATTCATTACGAATATAGGTCAAGATTGAAGCTTAGCGGTCATTATGGATCGCAAGTCAGGTACAAGGGACTACGGGGATATTCAATTGGTATTTTTTGCTATCACTTATGACTTGATGAGGATGATGGGGCTGGGGCTGGGAGAACCACATTCGCTAATTACTTCAGAACAGCCCGTTCCCACTGGGGAAACCTCCACACCGCAAACAAATGCCAGGAAGTTAGTAATTGAGAGGAAACCAGCCAATGTCACGGTATTTAGACCCAGAAGCAAAATTGTGAGAGTTACTTATACATTTAAAGAAATAATAAGTTGATTATGGAGAGAAGAAAGTAACCCCTAACCCCTTAACAGTATTCAGGATACTTCCTGGCAACAGTAATCTGCAATCAACGGCGCATTTTTTTGCCGCACGATTTTGAATACATTAACGGAATTCCGTATGGGAGTTCTACTCCCGTTCCGCAGCAGTACCATCATGGACGTGTATGCAATGTTGTTCAATGTTTCATGCACACTGGACTGGATATTTGCATGAAAAGCCATGTGATTACATCCGGAGAAGGAAAAATATTTATTTACTTTAATGAATTAGGCCCACTTAAACTTTTTTTTACAAAAGCAGATTACTTTTAAACATTGTCTAGCAAGTAAAACCATTTGATAAGGAACTTGCTGAAAACATTCAGATTGTATTCAGTGAAGAAAACAAGTGGGAACGAGTGAGAATGACGTTCCCATACCTCTCGGTGTGGGAACGGCATTCCCCCATGCTCTCCAATAGGGAGTTGGAACGCCGCTCCCATAATTCTTGCAAGAACTTAAAAAATGTATATACATTACGGCTGATACGAGCTCTTGGAATTAGTGACAACCTGCTCCGAGTACGTTGTTAGGGCTGACAAAAATTATAAACCTGACCGAAAAACCTGACTGGGTGTGCGGCGGCGGGGGGATTCAACACATCGTCCCCTCATACTGTTTACACTGTTTCAATACTACTAGGGTCATACCCCTCCCATACAGATCGACTTCCATCACAGATTGTGTTAATATACAATTGATGTGTTTGCACAAGTCAGCATTCCAGGAGTTCAAATACCAAGAGGGGGGAAAAATCACAGGAAGCAAAGGATAGATGATGGCCAACCATACGTGAAGTCATACACGAGGTGCAGCAACTTCAATGCCGACATAATCTAAAAAAGAGACAAAACAGCTCGAAGTGGGTGTGAAACATCAAAGTTGCGCATGAATGTCGTTGCCACTCAGCATACTCCTGCTCATGTCTCATGAGCAGGAGCAGATTTACCAAAGGTATAGCAACAAAACGTATTTATCTGATATGTATAGCCAGGTCACTGCCTGCCATTCTATTAGAGCAGAAGGGCGTGGACGGTTGCATCACTTGCATCCACACATAGATAGCTATTGGGGCAAGAGAGAAAGAAAGTGACCAACTTCATTGCCTCGGGTAACAAATCCACTCCTCAGACAGACCCCGTCATGAATAACTTTTCGAAGAGGTATGGACCCATTCCTTGTTATTCAATTTCCATTACGCGCATGGCTCTCACAAGTCCTACACCTCATGCGAAACTGAACCAACATGAGGGCGAGAGAAACGGTACCGTACCACAATCGGTTTTGACGTCTTGCATGACTGATGAAAATAAAAGAGGCTCAGCTCCCTGGCATGACGACGTATTTCAGATTGATGAAACATGAAAGTGACGATTCATCGAAATTTCGCCACGCCCTTTGTTCTCGGCAAGGCACGAAGAGTAAGGCTCGATACCGAAACACTTAAACCGCCATCAATCTGCATTCTTCTCCTGTCACGATGATAATTAGGACAAAGGTGATGCAATGTCACACGGACACTTAGAAGTTGCTTTAGCCTCGTCATGAGATATAGAGGAAGGGAGATCTGGTAGGGAAGTGTCGCAACTCGAGGGGGAATGCTACCATTATCCGAAACCCACCCCTTCAGGATCATAATTAGCTTCTGTCTATTGACGAGGCACACACTGCATGATGAACTAACGATCTCCATCGTTCATCATCACGCCCGTCAAAGATATACTGGACCCATTCGCGACCCCTAGCTCATAACGGCTCTCGAAAAAAAAAATCGTGTTTTTTATGCCCCTTTTCTTACCTCCGATATCCATCACCCTTGTAAGACATAGCCTTTAATTACTAGCGTACTGATTAAGCGCCCAAGGAATGACGCTCGTATCTTTTCTTTAATCTCCTCTCTCGCAGAAGCAGCACCTCAGACCTTCCTGCCATGGACTTGACCTATGTCCAAAAAAAGAAACGCGCGAGACTCCAGGTGCGGAAAGCAGGACATAGCGAATTCGCATTACTCGAAACCTTCCGAGTCAAGACGACAGAGAATCATCTTCGCACGGATAGTCGGCTGTCTACAACTGTCAGAGAATGCAACGAGTAATGAAGTGACTCTAGATTCGTGATCACGACTCACCTGTCGTGCTCTTTGATTTTGTCTTTGAACGTGAGCCTTTCTCGTGTCAGATTCGCCTTCATGGTCACCCAATGGTGTGATTGACATGAATATGCAAAATTTAACTTTCGTCTCTTTAAAGCCATTAGGAAAGCCACGGAGTGTGCGAAGCCATTCAAGCTCAACAAATACATTCACTTTCACAGTTCAATGTACGAATGCGCAGCCCTGCAACTGGCGAAGATAGTAATTTCATTGCCGATGGGGTCGCGTGACCTCGTCCTCAGTATGTGACAGCAATTTTAGTGCTTTAAATATTGACTTTTCCAGGGTCAGAAAAGGCTGTTCCACAATGGTGCCAACGTTACGTGCTGCTCACCTGTCCGTTGCCTTAGCGTCACTGCCTGTGTCATGGAAGGCAGTCATCCCCATTCTGCTTATTCTGATCTCACCAGCCAACGCTCAATGCCCATGGCCGAGGAACTTCACTGACCTCAATGCCGGCTGTATATGTGCCTACAATGCTGGCCAGGAACTTTCGATTCAGTGCAGTCTTATCGATTTCTCCGACCTCCTCACAGCCCTACAGACTTACATTGGCCGATTACCCATCGACCTGCTATATGTGAACAATAGTACCGTGGGCACTCTCGGTTCGGGGATTTTTCGGAACATGAGGATCAAGAACATTCAGCTATCCAACTGTCAGATTTCTGAAATTCGAGGAGGAGCCTTCATCGGCCAGGAGGAGACGCTCAAGAATCTCAATATCCAGAACAATATCCTAACAGAAGCACCAGTCACAGCACTGAGAACTTTAAGGAAACTTGCCTTGTTGGACCTGAGTCGGAATGACATTCGCCTTATTCCAGACAATGCCTTCGTCACTCTCAAGCTTCAAACGTTGAAGCTAGCCGATAATAATCTCACCATCAGCGAACGCGCCTTCAGAGGCCTGGAAGGGACGCTAAAAAATCTCAACCTCAAAGCTACGGGGCTCGAGACACTTCCTCTGGCAATGCAGAATCTCAGCGTTCTAGCATTCTTGGACCTGGCGCAGGTAACTTTATCAGCTCATGAAAGTTCCTAAATAAATTTCATGTTTTTCATGCTATTTCTCTCTCGTTCGCAGAATAATCTGAAGACTCTTAATAAGGGTGTTCTGTCTGGCCTGCATTCTCTCACCGCGCTCAACTTAGAGAGAAACATGCTCTCGATTCTGGAGCCAGATGCCTTCGAAGGAGTCAACGACACTTTATCGTCGTTGAGTCTCCTCAATAACCTCATACGAGAGTATCCAACCGAGGCTTTGGGGTCTCTCAATGAACTAAGGGTGAGTTTTAGCCATAGAATTTCGAAATACTCAGGATTGTCTCACTGGAACACGAGCAGGCTCGTCTGCAATGAAAGCGATCTACATCACCTATTAATACGATTCACACGAGAAAGGAAAAGTAAAAAGGTTAGAGAGAATTGGAGCATGAATGATACTCTACCAGTGGTCACAAGGCGTGGGAATTGATCTGATTGTGCTTTAATTAACCTTCGTCCGAATTCTAGCACCATTGCGTCTTCATCCTTCATTCCATAACATCATATTCAGAGCTCAACGGCATGCCAGCATGCACATTCTGATGGCCTGATACAGGACGTACACTATCCTGTATCAATAGACATGCAACGTTTCGTGTCAATGAAAAGACTGGAAGAACGGATAGAATGAATTATTGTTCATTGCCCAGCGTAACTGGAAACGTTTCTGGAACCCGCTCGTTTACGAGGAGACGCAAGAAAGGACGACGCATATACTGTTGCAAAATTTTAGAATTTTACTTGAAATAATGCAAGCGAAGCGGTTTTGCCGTTTTACAGGTCCTGGATATTGGCTTCAATCAAATTAGGGAGATTCCTTTAAATGCATACCGGCAAATGCCATCACTGACTCTTCTGGCACTTGATGGAAACCCTCTTGAGTCTATTCCTGAGGAAGCGTTCGTCCACTTGAATACAAGTCTGCGAGGACTCTCAGTGGGAGGCAGAAGCCTTACCTGTGATTGTCGTATCCGATGGATTGCTTCGTGGATCAGAGATTTCGATTTGCAAGTGACCAGTCGCGAACGGAATCCCCAATTCTGCGGACAACCTCAAAGTTTCAGGGACAGAACTTTCTATCAACTCAGTCCCTCAGGTAAGCACTTCTCATCTCTATTTTGCAAGCAGAGAGGAAAACGAACGAACTGCTGAAAAACTGCGATCATTTATAGAATTTGTGTGTCCGGAGTCGACGACGACGACGACGACGACGACTACAACGACGACCACAAAGCCAACAGTGCCCAGCACAAGATGGTCACTACCAGTGCGAACGAGACTCCCATCTCCTACCACCTCCACAACATCGACATCCACAACTACCAGTACAACCACGACGACGACGACGACGACAACAGAACCTCCTCCACCTCCTCCACTAGTGACGTCGGAATTACCTATCATTCTAGACCGCTTCCCATCGACGTTCCGTCCGACGAAAGGTTCCTTCATTCCCTCGAATCCGGATATTCCCCTCGTGCCCCCGCCTCAGCGACCACTTCGACCCCCGACCCTATTGACGAGACGCCCTCCTCGCCCTGATCTTCCTGACGGTGCAGCCGCAACTGAGCCGGAAGTCCTGGTAAAAGATGCTTTCCGAGAAGATAGCTCGGTCATCATTCAATGGGATGCCTTGGTTGCAAATCTCCTCGGATTCAGGGTGGTATACCGCTTGTTCGGAGACCCTGCTTTCAAGCAAGGGCCTCCTTTAGCTTCTTCAGAAAGAGAATTCAAGATCAAGAATGTGCCATCTCAGGTAAGATGAACCTCCTATCTGTAGGTGGACAAGGCATGAGCCTCACTTTCGTCTGTTGGATAGTGAGTTGAAGTCTGGAATACCATGACATTAACGTAAATATGGGATTAAACTTCTATAACATCAGGATATATTTGAAGTTTTTTCTATGTCTCAAAAGCTTCGAATTTCTCTCAATAGGAATGCATCATCGTGTGTGTCGTATCGCTGGAAGACACTGACATTAAACCGGAATCAGTACCCTATTCCCAGTGTCGCGAAATCCGAACGGAATCTACGTCCCAGACCCATATGGACAAGATCATTATAGCAGCCAGTGCAGCTATATGCGGAACAGTGGTCGTAGCTGTGATAGTGTTCATCTGCTGCAACAGACGAAGGAACAGCTCAGGAGTTCTGGAAAAGGATGGAGCATTGGTGCTAGGTCCGGCCACGACCCCAGCTCCCACTGGTCCGCCTCTCGCCTCTTTGACAGCCTTGCACAAGGACTGGGATCAAATCTCTATGTACAGCAGCCGAAGCATTCCTCGAGCTAGGATGTATCACATGGACAAAGGTTAGAGACTAGCTATCTCGCAATCATCCTTCCTTAAGTTCCCATGTCAATGTGTAGGGTCTATGCCAAATACAAGGTGGATTCCCACACCGAGAACAAGCATGAACGCTGTGAACTTGAAAAGAGTGAAACGGACATGGATCAATCAAGGATAATGATTTCCATCGTCAATTTGCGTTCCTCTTTCTCCTTCCCTTCGCCCTTGAGAATTTCACAATCTCTCTTCCTGTATCTTCAGGGAAGTAGCATTCATTTCGGAATCCTCGACAGAATAGAATTTGATAATCGATACCACCATTCTCGTTCACTGGGAACGGTCTTTACATTACGTTCAAATAGTTAAATTTCAAAGAATTCTGTTAAACGTCATAAGTAAGAGCCAATACAAAAGACTTGTGAAATATACAAGAAATGCTTCATTGAGCGGACTCTATTTTATGAGTCATCATGAGATCCCCAGAGACGCTTCGTAATAATGGATTCATGCTGAGATCATGGCTCATCACTGCGTATGTATCCGGCGATCTTGACCTACCAAGGCGCTTTCGAGTCTGATGAGTCCAATTCCCAGTATGTACAGCAAGTACGTTCGAATTTCTCAGGCGAAAGCCGCCAGGAAAGGACAGTTCATCGTCTCTCCATGGTAAGAGCGCAACTGTTTCATGCTCAGGGTTACGGCAAATATGAAACGCCATATTATCACCAGACAAGTCACACCGGGCAGTCAAGAGAAAAATATCAAGATGTGACACAGGGAGGTAACAGACTGGATGGGCTTGGACGGAGACGGATTATTTCTTTGGTAGCGCCGTTTTTCAATCAAAGGGAAACTATGAAGAAGAAGCAGAGCTGTGAGATTGCTCGGAAAGTCTGTGACCAACGACCGTGCTCGGCAGTCCATAACGGTGTTCAGAAACCTCTAGGTTGGGAAAAAGAAAAGTATTAAATACAGTCTCGGTGGTGTGCCAATCAGTGACCTAGAACGTGGAAAAAGGAACCTTGCGAGGATATGATCTGAATATCCGCTATCATCACAGCACGGTATGACGAAGCGAAAACGTCATCCAGATTACAATTGAATTCAATTTCCACTGGAGCGGCTTTGATTCATGAAGTAGGCCTAGGCTAAACCCTGGATGGTCTTTTCTCTATTATAACGGGGATTGCGTAGATGGGAGCTCAAGGTCCACTTTCACCGTCTTCATAATTGCATCCCCGAATCTCCTTCTGACGATCATGATGAAATAATTCCCCTAGATTCTAATAATAATCCTATCGGAAGGAGGTTAGGGCATGACATCAACGTCTCCTTTCTTCGTTACTGCAGGCTCCATCAATGCGGGTTATATCCCTGACGATGCTAGGTCCCACGTGTCGCATGTCTCGCACCTGTCGCACGCATCTGCGAACAAGAGCCGCGTGGGACCGAGGTCCATGGCCGACGGCCAAAGCACCAGGTCCTTCTCGGCCATGTCCGGCAAATTCCTCGCTGCCAATGGCTCCCTCGGGAACCTTTCCCGCCCGGGTAAGTATGAGCCATGAATTATTATTCCCTATCCCTTCCTTCTCATCATCCTTCTCAACTTTTTTTTTTACATTGACAGTCTATGAAACCGGCTTCAGTAACCCCTTCACTTGTTCCGCTTCACCTGTCGCTTTGTCTTTCCTGAATCTTACCTTTCGATTGCCTGTCCTTTGGAGTCGTCTTCGGCTTTCGAAACCTTCGGGCCCGGGAACCCAACGTAATGTTTCAGAGCTACGGATCAGCCATCCAATGAAAATCTTTGCATACGTCAATTATCGTGGGCGTTAAGACAGACTATCCTAGCCGCACAGCTCAGATGTAAGTCGCAAGACGAAAGAAGCAAAACAGCCTAGTTCTTTCTAAGTTCAAGCAGCAGTACCAGAACATGCGAGGATCAGTGCATTGGGAGGAATTCGCTAGTCACCCTTTGGCACTGTAGCTGAAAATGAGTTCCCAGTCACGTGCAACCGGGAGTAGGGACAAATTAGTGTTAATGGACAAAAGCCGACCCAAGTCCGTCGTGTCCCATAAAATCACAATCCGAGCAGGGCAAGCCTTCTATCTTGCGCACTCGTCTGAATCAAGTCTCCTCGTCAATGGGAAAGGGCAAGAAGAGACTTGTAAAGAAAAACCAGGACCTAATTAACCCCAAATCGCATGTGTACTAGATCGTGGCAATGGCAAACCAAGACATCATGAGGATTGTGAAACTTCCAACGATTGCGTTTCAGAATCTGATCCATGAAACCACGGTGGGGAATAGTGTATTCGGAGACCGCCTCAAGTGAATGCAAAAAAGTATATAAAAAGGTATGGAAAAAGTAATGGAAGCTTAGATATAGGTACTGGATCGAAGTGACGGAACCGAATGGAAGCGTTACTACAGACAGCGCAAAAGAAAGGAGGCGTGCGTTGGTGGGAGAGAGAGAGATTTGAAGAGAAGCATGAGCATTGCCACATCACCCTGTTGGATCTTCGAACGGTGCCCCGCCCAGGCTTCAAACTTCAGAATCGCATTCCAGGGCTTGCACGCTTTTCGCGCCGTGCTTTTCCCGCCAATGTCCCTGAGTCCAATGGACACGGGAGATTAGAAGACAATAGACGAACCCCTCCAGTATCTCTTGCCCTCAAAGAAAGAGAAATGACATGGGATCGACCTATACACAGGCTTACCCCAGCTGCGCTCTTGTGATCTAGATTGCCCAGATAATTGAGATAGCTCCTTATTCCCCTACCTGTCCTCGTCTGAATACAATCCCATTACTGTTATTATGCAATACATTCTTAGATAATCGTAATTACATCCGCACGTGATGTGGGCACCTTTTCATCTGGGAAATCAGGTATCACGCTTTTCCGTATGAACAGCCTCTTCACACATTCTGTATCTTTAGATTTCCACTCTCACATCTTAATAATAATTAAAAAAATTGGACAGCTGTTGATTGCAGCGTCCAGCTTCTTCGCACGTCTGTCAAGCGACCAAATGAGAAATGAAAACGTCGAACTACTCCTATAATCAATGAAAATCCTTCTTCAAGCCTTGCCGGGGAAAGGGGACCTCTACGGAACCGTGAGTCCTGGATGATGATAGGAGCATTTCTGCAAGGGGAACAAATTATAATATACGGGAATCCTCCTGGCTACTCTTGGAAGGATCGTGACTGTTAGTGCACAATCCCAACATTTGCAGCTTCTTTCCCTGAAAGTAACAGCGTTTTCTTTAACTTCTTCAAGTCCCTGATAAAAATTCCTCAGGTTTTGACATATGCAGGGTGTTCCAAAAGTCGCCGTGCAGTGAAATTCATGACATGAAATGATATGCTTTATTATAACAGGAAGTATTGACGATAAATGATGCACTTATGGAATGGTGCTAATGGTTGATGATGCAATCAGTGGTATTATATGTCTGCGGTGACGTGTGACAAACTACACACTATAAAATAAATGCCACAAAGTAAGTAAATTCCACTGCACAGCAACTTTTAGAACGTCCTATACAAGCCCTTGAAGAACCACATATGGATATATCAAATTTACTCCAGTGAAGTTATCTAAAAGGTACATGGCAATTCGTTATTTTCATAAGGAAAATTAAATATGGTCCAGAATCAAGCATTTTCCCCGTTTCAACTGATGTCAAATTCATTCGTCCAGGATCCACGGTTATCTTCAGCGTATTCGCAAGTCCTCTTTTTGACTCTCAAAGCGATGGAAAAATGGAGTAAATGAAGCAAAGGCTGGGAATCGAATTCAAATGCCTGTCAATTGGTTTCGTTGTTTCCAATCATGACTACTGACCAGTTTGTGTCACCCCCTAGGAAGTGGAATCTCGGGTTCGATTCCCGCAAGATTTCTGTTCAAGAGGGTCATCCAAAGTACAGCGACTGAGTTCCCTAATATACGTTTATGAGAGTCTGTATCTTCCATGTAGGGTCAGTAACCAGTCTGTGGCAAGAGGCCCTCATTAATAATGACATCTATCTGCGGGACCATGGACTCGTACAACTCTAACCGAGTGAGTATCATGTGGGTTCCCAAGGTGGGCTTCTGGTTTCCCCTTCCTCTCCCCCTTTGGGCTGAGCATGCATTCAATTTCAACTCATTCTCCGTTGTGGCCTTCAAGAATGATCGTGACGGACGACCGTATTCACAGTCGGCCGGCGCTTGGGAAAATTTCTCGTTGTAATGGTGAGCTGAGCCCGTCAACGCCGATGTTCCTTTTACCCCCATTAATGACTGAGTTTCCTTGAGTCAAGTTCCCAGAACGAACAGTGAGAAAACTGCTCGTGTTACTGACCGAGAAGAAACGCCATTTTAATATTCGCTGGTATCATTCAAGTCCCATCCAAGCGTGGAGAAAAAGTAGAGGGATTGTTCAACTGTCGCAAAGGATTTCGCCACAGTTCAACTGCCAAGTAAGAAAAAAAGGACAAGGGGAAAAAAAGGGGTGATCGGGTTCGAGTGGAAAAATAAAGAGGATCTGTGAGGATACAGGAAAGGCTGGGTTGAAGGAGCCAGGAAGCTCCTGGCCCAGCCACGTTGATGTTTATTACTGAATTGGTAATCTGGCGTACGTTGATCCTGGCCCAGGGCGTCACGCATGCCTGCTTCCATCTCACACATTCCCTTTTCCCTTTCAACAACGTCGTTCTTATGCAGAGAGGTGAAGGGACTCTCAACATGTCATCTCATCTCTCTACCGTACACTCCCTCTACTTTTGTTTCGTTTCTTTGGCCGTGGCGGACCCTGGGATGAGGTATCACTTTTCAAAGTTCCCCGCGATCGCACTGCATGACAACTTGAATCTCTTGGTATAACCACAAAATCGGCTCTTTCGGAAAGTCCGACTCTCTTTCATGAAATGTGCAGATTCCTGCCGTAATACAGAAGTCAGACAGTACTTTCGCTTGCATTAGTCCAAACCCTTCCTCTGTGAGGACGAGATGGTTGTTTCCAGAAAGAACAGCACGATCTTTCATGGCTATGCTTTCTCAAGGAAAAGGATCAAGAATTGCGCTGCTTTCAAAGTTGTCAATATGTATTTCCTTCGAAAACTTAGAGATGGCAGCGGTAAGCCATGGTGCCTATGAGGAGCAGGAGTGTGAGGAAAGCGGGAGTACCGAGATTAAAAAATGTACAAAAATGAGTATTCCAGGTTCTGACTTCTCGAAAGTGTCCGATGGCGCATTAGGGTTCAATTTCAAGTTCATTCAGCTTCTATTACAACAGTTCAGAAGGTAGTGGCCAGGTCTCAAAAAGATGTGCACTCCTGACTGTTTCCTTCCATGCTTGAAAATTGTTCCAGTGATTGTCCCTACGGTATTTGGGAAAATGTTCTCCCTCCCTATCCGGCTGCGTGTGAAAGTACGGTTGATGAGGGGTGCATTTCTCCCGCGGAAAGACCCGGAAATGAAGTCAATCGAACCCCCTTTTTTTATCCTTTCTATCCAGTCCATCTGACGGTCCGTTAGAAAGAGTATTTTTTAGTGGTCACGAGGGGTTCCATGTTAAAAATAAAGGGGAATGAGCGGGAATGGACATACCACGGAAAATGGAGTCACAAAAAAGACACGATTGAACGTGAGACTCCTGATCTACGGAATCTTCAGGGGTATGACCAAGGAAAAGTAGAAAAAAAAAAACCTTCGCAGCTTACGCTGCTTGCTCTAGGTTTAGGAGAGGGAGCAAGAGCGAGAAAAGAGAGGCTGAGTTGCGTTCTCCGTTCCGGTTCCTTGGTTAGGTCCATTCATCCAAGCGTATCGAATGGAGGGAGCTTGAGGCCTCTTCGCCTCTTCTTTCTCACTCTCATATGGGCCTCTACATCGGCTAGGCTAAACCCTGCAGGGCCACAGAAGGCCATTGCCATCGCAAGAATTTTTTTTTTATTTCCTACTTTCTCGGTTCAATAGCTTTGCATGCTTCCTCCCATACTCCTACACGCTTTTTTCTGATAAACGCACGAAGTTCCTAAATCCAAACTTGGACAAATCATGAATGTTCAATCTATATTTTCTGCTCTGTCTGAGATGTGTTTTTATCAGCATGAGTTTCTCATGGACAATTCACACGGACATAGTTCTGCTTCAGTGATGTTTCACGTCTGCATGTACAGAGCCGCGAGTGCCGTCGAGAGCGTCTGGGATCAGTGGGACGGGAGAGACACTGGGCAGTGGGCCTAAAAGATACAGGAAGAGGAGGGATCGGTCACGTGGAAGGAGTCATTCCAGGGGACCTTCTGCTGCCCCTTCCCTTCGCTCCCTTACTGATGAGACTGAATTTAATTGGACCGATCATGACATGGACATCTATATGGCCCGGAACCCAACGCGAGGCGGCGGTGGTGATAGCGACTTCGACATGTGAACAGAGGATCATCCTCACTGTTATGTCTCCCAGGGCATTTTTTTAAATTATCATCCAACTCCATGTGCGACATGGACACACATGCACACTGTTCCTGTGTAGCCTGAGCCACCTTTCCTTCTGAGTGAGATGAGGTCGACATCTCCTGGATGGCTTCACCAGTATTCCTGATGTGCATGAAGATTTCCTGGACCGAAACAAGATAAACGAGGCCTCAGAAGATCGGCTAGGGGTTGCTGGACGACACAAGACAGTGCCATTTTTTCGTGTGACAATGGAGCCAGTTTGCGGTTGGATGGAAGACTGAGCGGCCTGAGAAAGGAAGAGGTGGGATGTGGAGATTGTAAGAGGAGGGCAGAGGGATTGAGTTCACCTCTCCTCTCTCTTTCTCTCTCTGCGACTGACAATTTTATCATCCCAGAGTTGGGATATCATTGTTCCCAGTCTTTGCGATTACGCTTAAAATGAATTCCGCCTATCTTCGACGAGATGCTATTGACATGGTGTCTATTCCGCAGTGTTTGCTTGCTCTTGATTGTACGCGCATTGAATATTCATCTACATAGAAATGAACACAGAATCTCGTGTGCCTTGTACTGGTGTGATGTTTTTTTTCCTTCAATTATATAGGAGAAAACGGTCTCATGGGCCTACAGAAATCAATGTAGAGGCCGATCAGCACGCGCGTGTTATATTCCGAACTCAGAATGTCGATGTTATGCCTTTGAGGAGGGGGAAAGAAGAGGAAACGGAAGTGGGAACCCTTGTGGGTGGTAAGCAGATGCAAACAAGGGAGGGTTTCCCTCAATGCATCGTGTTATGTACCTACTACAGGGTAGGCGCACCACATCGATAATTACAAAGAATTTTGCAATTTTAAGAGGAAATCTTGCATCGCCGACATCATCTAAAGATGTGAAAAAGATTGTCAGTGGTGCTGTTTTGGAATCAATTATCATGTGATTATTCAGGAATTAAAACACAAGCATCAAAATTTTGAAACGTAAACGTATTAGCCTCCTTATTCTACAGGGCTGGCTGGGTATGAACAGGTTCAACAGATGCACTTTATATACGCATTATGCATAAATAAAACTGAAAGTATTTTTTAAATTATAGATGCGATTGCCTAATTGTAACTAACAACAAATGATGAATTATTGATCTATGAAATAAGTTTTGACCATGAACAGGAAAATGTTGCTCACAGCTTGTCTTGAAAGATTTTGACCCACCATATGGAAAGTCAAGTGTCAAATAGAGATCATCAAATATAAATATATTGAAAGAATATGTCTGATCCCAACGGTCAAGATCTCCAGAAATTGGGACATTGGGCAACATTAGTAATTAAAAAAAATTGCATTTAGTAGTGTCAAGCAAGGAAAAAAATCGACATTAGATTTCATTTTGAAAAATTTTCATGCTTCATTCCAAGGTTTGGAAACACGCCTAAAGGTCAGACTCTCGCACTCGAGATCTGAGTTAACACGTTGACGACCAGCCTATTTTTGCTTGTCCGCCGCGTGGGACCACGCGCATTTTTTTTGCCAAAAAATGCGTCCTGCTATCAGGACGCATGGTCCCAGAAAACATTTTTTTTGCCGAGTTTTTTTTAAATGTTGAATTTTTTGGAATTTTTATCAGTAATTACGAAATCATAATCTTCTGGAACGTTCTCAACAGTTCCAGAAGAATTCATTGAAAATGAANTTTTTTGAATTTTTATCAGTAATTACGAAATCATAATCTTCTGGAACGTTCTCAACAGTTCCAGAAGAATTCATTGAAAATGAAATCTGCATCCTGGCATCAGGACGCATTGTCGCCAACGTGTTAAGCAAACATCTTTACTAAAATAATAATTTAAAATTTTGCTCCTTAACACATTTACCACCACCATTTTTTCATTCACACCCCACAGAAATTTGAAAAAAAAGTACTAAAAAATTATTAATATCCAATCTTTCATATTTTTTACTCAGTCACAGAAATTCGAAAAAATATGAAAGCAATTAGTAATATCCAGTACTCCATCATGCAATGTTAGAAATCAGAAATATCTCGTACTTGACGTCTGACATATGGAAATATAGTACGAGATATCTCGTCCTTGGCGGTCAATGCGTTAATTATTCATCTCAAAATCTTTATAAGGCTTCCCAAAAAGGTCTACAAATACTACATTCCAATGCTTTTTCATCACAACAGCATAGTCACTTAGGACTTTCTTCATATTACGTCAACTTCACAGGCACAAACAACCTATGAAACAAGTATCTTCTGCACTATATCCATAACATGACTAGATGTAATCATGTAAAATTGTAAATGAATCAGTCCCTCGTAGTGTGATGAGGATTTTCCACTGTTTTTCTTTCTCATAAAATACTTAGCTCAAAAAGTACTCTGGGAATGATTTTCTCCTGACTCATCTCAAAGGCATTTTGAACATGCGATGTGTCCTTGCATGTTTCTGGTCAACACAAGTTCTGAGCATTTCTCTCCTCAAGATCTTCCAAACTTTTCATAGAAGATAAACTCCTCAAGAGCAGAGAGCTAATTATACCTGGTTACAGAAAGTTGTATCACTGGTTCTTATTCACACATCTACAGTCCTTGGAGGTACTACTAGTAACTTGAACATGGGGTGGCCCGAAAACAGTTCCTCCATTTCCAACTGCTTCCCATTTCCAAGAAAAATTAAAACAAACATTTCATATTCATATCAGATGCAGAACAGCTCTTTCCATAAAAATTTATTTAATGGAAACTAATCTCATAGGAAATAAATAATGTAGGGCTGTATCGATGTATCAGCTAACACCAGTATCGGCGCCATCGGCAGGTTTGCAGGCTGCCAATGCCGATGTTTCAAAGAAAGGCAAAACTTATGGGGGGAAATTAGAGTGAACGTATGAACCCGAAAAATATTGATCGGATTACATTTCAGCCCTTTTCTAGAAACTAGTGGAGAAAAATAGCAGTAAAGAACGGGAAATCCTTGCACCACCTTTTATGTTATGCATTTGAGAGAGATGTGTCGTTAAACGCTTTTAATAGCAGGAATAGGTAACAAGCTAGCAACTGATGGAAAAAGACAGACAGTACCAAATATGGTCTTTGTCGTTTTTGGGGGTTCCCCTGACAAGTATCATAAGGCTTCCAAACAGGCCTATTTGAATTAGGCAATTTCGTGTTATTTCTGAATTTTCAGACGACCATCGGTATCGGTACCGGTACCGGCACTGGCTGATCGTTATAGAGATGAAAATCGGCCATCGGCCCACCGGCCAAAGGTGGCCATCAGTACAGCCCTAAATTAATGCTTTACAAAAGCAGAGCTAAGTCTTGTGTTACCAGCCTCACTGCTGGCTCCAAGTAAGTAGAAGCACGGCAGAAAATAAAACAATTGGCTTATGCCTCGTATTTCCAATAATTATGGATTGCACATAACTCGAGGAGTATTCCACAGCACAAACCTAGCATCATTATTTTTTCGCAATTTGGAGAGAGTTTGCATTTTTCAACAACAGTTAGGGAAATCTTGAATCATTTTTGTTAGCCCCATTGCTTTTTTCCTGACATGAGATGTCAGCACTTCCTCTTCTTTGTCAAGGATGAGTCTGGTGACTTTAAGAAGCAACATTGCAAATTAATAAAGGATAAATACTCAGCCTGTTCCTTCCTGGGCCTAGCAGTTGGATTCCCAGCCTGGGTCTTGCAAATGGCTAGACAGAAGGTATGCTTATGGTGCAATGGCAAGAGTATACCCCAAAGTGACAAGATTGCTAAATTTTAATTGCAATTGCTTCCTGATCACATGCTTTATGCTAGTGAAACAAATTTTAATGGAACAGGAAGGAGTTTCACTACATCTGAGTGAGTAAGATATGTTTATTAAATTTTACTTGGAAATGGCAAGCAGTTAATAAACCACTCCTTTTTCTGGCAAGCACATTGTTCTGTTGTCAAGTGGAGCAACAATGATGATGATATTTAGGAAGGCATGTTCTCCATACAACTGATAGATACAGTGGGCACTGTTTATTGTGATCACATTGGTCCAAGGGTACTTAGCATTAAGCAGATGCCTGTTGTCAACATTAAAAACATGCAGCAATCAATAAAAAACCAAATTCAGTACTTTTAATTCCAAGTTGCCTTTACTCAGGGAATTAATCATTTGGAGTTATCTGGCTGCAGGCAGCAATTACAAGCTATCAATTTTTGTCTCCTGGCTATAACACACATTACAATGTTAACCAATACTGTTTTCAGTTCTCTTATTACAGCAGAGAAGAAGAGTATGCCATAACCACAGGGAGAGATTCCCTACCCTTTTCTTTCCTTTCATGAGATTCAGTAACTATTGAGACAAGAGTAGTTGGACTATACTTGATCACAATATCCCACATAATAAAAACAGGAGGAAAAACGTACATGAGAAATGGAAATAGGTTTTGGGTTTTGAGATTTGATCATATCATCAAATGATAACCAACTGGATCAAATAATCACTCATCACAATAAATGGTATCTACTGTGCCTCCTGAATGAAACAGCATGAACTTGTAGAACTCATTTGAAGTCAAGCTGATTGCTTTCTACAAGTCCAGATGGCACTTTCCATGGCTCACATTCCATTCACAAAAAATCACATTCAGTTTACTGCTATAATCTGCAGCAAAGAGCCATCCTGAGTATAAGTTTGCAAATAATTAGATTTGAGTCATATGAATCCTTAATTCTACTTGTGGCACATCAGCTGGCACCCAGTTTGCTAAAGTAATACTTATTAAACCTTTGTCTATGATCCTCTAAGTTCAAGATATTGCATGAAAAGTAACTCACCCAGGAATAAGCATGTTGTGTTCCCAACGATATCTTAATTCCAGAATGAACTCCTGCCACATGTGAGCAACTCGTACCAAAGACCGGGAGCTTGCTGCCAGGTGTGCCATTGCAAGGGCCAACCGCCATACTATGCTAGACTCAGGACTGGACTTCATCGATCCTAGTCTGGTCTATCAGAAAAATTAAACCCAAGAATTGTATCCTACTGAGCCAACAGACAGAATATTAGAGAAATAAGAATCACTCAAAAACAAAAATGAAAAAAGATTCTCACATAGATTGGATCATCTTGACTTTTGCTTAGCAACTCCTTCTGAGGATAGGGAAACAGCTGGAAGTAAACAAGGATTCAGAAATGCAATAGTATCACATCAGTTTTGTCCTTAATAATCCCTTTGTCTAAATAGCAAGAACAGTAGAAGAACAAGCATAAAAAAGACAACATTGATTCTCTTTTAGGATAACTCATTTGTATTAACATTTTTCATAATCTCTACCTGAGCCTCATCTGCATCAGGAAATAGGTAGAGAAGAATCGGCATGAGGATGTTAGTTGGCAATGGTCCTTGAGAATCCATCTGGAACAATGCTGGACGAAGGAACTTCTGGTGAGCAGTTTCCAACACTGAACTCAGGGATGGTAGAGGTTCAGTCAGTCTCCCCAGAAGCCCTGAGTAGTCACTGCCCTTTTTACCTGATAAGAAAGAGCAAGTACAAGCACATTCTTCTGATGACAAGCTAGCTCTTCAAGATTTCTGTGGGTGCAATCTAAGGTGGATTATTCAGTAAGGAATCTCATTCTGAATCACTTTGCACTGCAACTGACAAGTTGTGCAGATTATGCTAGAATCTGTTGTAGTGAATGAGTTCAGATTTATTATGCTAGTATTTTGTGTGAGCATAATCAATCAATATCAACTAGGGCTGTCTTGATAGCAGTTTTCAAAACATTGATGCATTGACTTGAACTATCAAAAGTGTATCATTGCATTGGGAGGGGGGGTTGAGCAGAAGGATTCAATCTTTTCTCACCGCGATTGGGCGGAGGTTTGTCTGGCCTTGATCAGAGCACAGACCTCTATCTGTCTGCCATAATCTCATGCTTGTGAGCGGGGTGTATGAGGGGAAAGTGTGACTTTCGCAGGGAGTAATAAAACCTACCATGTCTCCAACTATTGAAGATGACATCCATTCATTGATGGATGCATCAGGATAGCCTGAATTTTTAAAAATTGGCATTGAGAATCAGTTGCCAAGCCCATTCACCCTTTTTTCTCTTTGTCTTCATTCTACACAATCTTCTTTGGAAATCGCACCAACAAGGGAGTATGAGAACAGTTCACTTTTGCAGGAAGCACCTGATGAGATCAAGCTGAGGAATGAATCTGAAGATAAAAAATACTACTGGTCTTTCCTCCCTCTCCTTTCCCACTTCCTGTCTCCAATCCAACATGTTTTTTTTCCCCCTTCCATTCTTTCATATAGTCAGTCCCAGGATTTGCAGAATTTGATCATGACAGAAATTGCAAGCCCATGTGAGTCACATTGCCTCCTCCTTTCCCCACCTGGACAGACTGTATCATACTGTGCTCGCCTCAATCCAATGGGACATTTTCCCTTTAAAATCATTTTTCAATACATTGCAATGGTCAAAAATACAATTGATACCTCCAACCATTGATAGTGGTATCAATGCATCGATCTATCACGACAGCCCTAATATCGACTAACACAAGATCTATTTGGAGATGGTATCATTCTAGTGTTACTTTAGTCTCCCACTCTTCTTGCCAGACTAAATATTCATTTTTTTATTTTGCTGCTATAGATTTTGCTATACAGGACAGAAATAAATTCCAATATCCAAAACATGATAAACACCTATAAAAGTGAACAAAAGTAATTTGGGCTCATTTTGAATCTGTGAGAGAAAAGAGAGAACTCCACCTGTGTCATCAAATCCACCAGCAGAACCAAGTATCTGCTTCAAGGACTCAGTTCGCCTACTCATATCCAAGAAGATCCCTAAGTAAGAGTGAAGAAAAGTCTTGGGTGCATCTAGGTGGGCACGCATTGTCCAAGTGTGTGCCTACAAGAAAATGAAAAGTCAGGCAACCTTAAAATGATCTGGAGAGCTTGACATCTGAAGGTTTGAACAATTTATGTGGGCTCTACAATCACACTATCTTAAACCAATACATAACTATTTGAGAGAGTCAATGAACTCCTTGTTTTCAAGGCACTTTAAAGAGTGCAATCCAACCAACCTTCACAGGATTTAGATCAGTGTGACCCTCAATATCCCAAACATCTTCAGCATGAACACTGTACCATGTGGCTGACAGATGAAGCTCCCTGTAAGAGAAAAAAAAACCTTTTTGTCATTCTCATAGTACAGCCAGAGTTCACCAACACTAGTAATGGTACTTTTCTATTTGAAGCTGGATTACCATGCCTACATCTGGAATATATATCAGGCTAATAATTTTTTTCAATCCTAGATTTCTTCATTATTGAAAAACTCCAAAACAGAAACATTAGCTATATTGCATAGGACACAAATTTATACACTGTGAAGTTCATGCAGCAAAACTCACATCTATCAGGGAAGTCCTTCATAGATAATGTATGGAATATACAATTATGTATAAAGCTTTCAAATGATTTCTGAAAATCTGTCAAAACTGCCATGTCCTGACACAAAATTTGTACCTGTTTCTTGTTAGCCATGTAACAATATTTCAATCTGAGCTATTCAGATTAGCACAAGAAGTATGACAAATAGACAAATACGAATTGAGAGCAACCCCTCAAGCAATATCCACACAAACCTATTTGCACACATTCCCAAGGGAAAAGGGAAACTAGTAGGGAGAAATAAATTAATCCCATTGGGATTGAACCATCCTCCCTTCCTCATAGTGTGAAAACATTCTGTGACATCTGTTTCTGGAGGGTCATTCCATATCAAAACATTCAGAAATTAGGAATTTTGTTGTTCAAATGTTATGGATTTTCTTTAAAATTGTTATTCTCATTGGTATTGAAGAAAATAATAAAAATCCAACAAATAATGTACCTGCATCCCAAAACATAGCAAGTCAAAATTCTAACAATATGACAAAAATGATGTGTACCATAGAATTTAAAACTTTTTTACAATTTGCCATACAAAATTAAATAAATAGCAATATGAATGCCCTTGAAAAGAGCTTTCCAATCATGCATAATCTGAATCTATAAATATAACACTTAAATTTAAATAAATTTCTTATGTTCTAAAATGTTCAAAGGATTTTCAAAGTTTTCAACAATTATGCTATGTAATGAGGCTGGTTAAAAAAAATTAGTCATGGTGGACTTGGTAGTAATTAGCTATTAAATATGCAATAAAGGCTGACTTGTTATTTTCATCATGACAGTGAGAAAATTGGGAGCTGACAATTCAGCTGTTATAGGTCAGGTTTAACCCAATTTTTATCCATTGAGAAACAATCAACTTTTTGAGCAATAAATATTTGGAAATCATGTTTAGTTTAGTTTCCAGGGATATTTTCTTGGTGTTCTTCAAATTCCTATAAAATCTAACAGAATTTTTCTAAAATTAAATTTGAAATCTTTGTTGGTCAAGAAAGTTACAGAAAATCACCATAGTTTCAAGAGTACTGCTCCAACACACCCATCTGTGGAAACCCACATGAAACTTATTTATATTACCACATAGAAATTAGCCATGTATGAAAATTTGGGAACATATTTGAGGCTTGATATGAGTAATATATAATCATGTCTGAATATAACATTTGAACCATACTAAGTTCCTATGCTGGTCCATGCATTGTTCATGTCTGCCATGTTATAACGTGTACATATTTGAAGTCATGTATTGCCATAGGTGATGTCAAAATATATAACAGAATGACAGAATTGGTCAACTTATTAAAAACATGTCTCATACATATGCAATAAACACTATTACTGTTTAGGCATGGCAAATTCATATGCCCAAAATATCACTAAGAGACATAATTATTTATTACTTCTGCCAAAACCCAAATATACTTGAAAATATTAATATATACATTCATGCATGGCTTAAAATCACACTTACATCAGGTAGCATTTGACAATTTCCTACTGATTTCGACATATCCCCCTTAATCCAAGAGTCCAGAAATTTGGACATTTGTGCTTTTATATATTATCCAATATGAATTCATTTTAGATGAAAATCTAGTTCAATGAGTGAAAGAAGGCAAACAAACTACAAATAATGAATTCAATTTCAATTTAAAGGCTGTGCAGCCAACAGTTAAAATAGAGCACTGTGTGGGAAAATTCTCAGGACTAGAGAGAATGTACTGGAGTATTTCAGTAATATTCTTAAAACGATGGCAAAACAAAGATTCCCCTTTCAGTCAATTTTTTTTATGAATTTTTTTTAGGAGTTTGATAAAAAAAAAAACAATTAAACTAAAAACACTGGAATGGGGACAAAGTGCAGTTTTCAAATATTTATTTTAAAATTTTTTCAAAAGCCTCCTGCAAATCTGGGTATGGGTGATTGGGTCAAAGTTGGCCTAAAGCAGCTAAGTCATCAATCTCAATTCTATCACTGTTGTGATGAAATTGACAGCTCAACTTCTATTGCATCATTTAAAACTAATTGGGAAATACAAATCCACCAGAACTGGTGTTGTTAGCACCTCCAATCTCCCCTTCCCCTTGCCCTCATCACATGGTATAATGATTGGTGAAAATTGGAAATGATTGAATATTTTCAAAGTGAAATAAACTTTTAACAATTAAATTTAAGCAAATGTCACAAATTCATTTGGAAAGCTCTTGAAAAGAGCTTTCACATGATACCTTACTTAAGGTTGTAATATAATTACAAAATAAGCTGTTAACTTTTAATTATGCATCATTTTAGCCACTTGTTCAAAAATTTGAACTCTACTATCTTGGAATGTCCCATAGGAAACAAAAATGTCAGATTTATACTCTTACTGACTATATCAAAAGCATGGAAATATATACAACTCACAAAAAGTTTAGCAACCCCAATGTTTATGGGTGGTAGAATTATAAATGCATCTAGCTTCAAATAAACACATTCCAACATGCTTTTTGGTGTTGTCAATAGTATGGGCACTATGTTCTATTAATATAGGGTAAAATAGCTTTAGTGAAAATTTTGCTTTTTTTTTAATGTTTACAACAGATAAAAAGATGCTGAATTGATACCAACATTTCCACTTCTACCAATCAACACAATTTCAGAGCAAGATCACTGAGGGAACATCAGCAATCAAGGGTTGTTGGTGTGGTGGAGGCTGGATTTTCAAATGCAGAAGTTACCAGGAATTTTGTCGTGTAAAAGAGCACCATATCCTGATTAATGGAGAGGTTTACATCAACACAAATTCTATAGGACCATAGCCTCTTCATGAAAGCTCTTATGGGCAACTACAGGGGTCAAACAGCATTCAGGAACCATCTGCAAGCTACATGTCTCCTAGCTCGCCATTTAGCCATGAGGGTGCTCCTGTACACAAGTTTACTGTAGACATCAGTTTGAACAGCACAGAACTCTCACAATCAATGGAATCAAGGACAATGGCATTCCATGGTGTTCACAGTTGGTTCTTGTTTCTTTCTATGCTTTAATGATGATGGGTGACAAGTGTCCAGATGCAGGGGAAAGTGTTTGCAAATGCTACTTGTCAGGAACTTGATTGTTTGGTAGAGGCCATGCCTCCCCAAACCTGATGATGTGGGGAGGTATCAATGTCATTGGTAGAAGTCCTCTGCAGATATTGCATGGATATCTGACAAAGCAATGCTACAGAAATGAAATTCTGCAACCTGTTTCTCTGTCTTGTGAAACATGCGACACTGGGCCAGCCTCCAACATGACAATAAGAGACCTCATTGGGTGCAGGTAGTCAACCAATTCCTGCTGCAGAATATGGCTGACAGAAAATGGACACATCAACATGAGATGTATTTCCTCCAGTTGTGGGACCAAAAATTGTTCCTATAGTAAAAAACATAGTGGAACTACCGACCAGGATAACAGACGCTATTGCCAGTGTGACTGTGGACATATTGCAGCAAACGTGGACTGAAATTGAAATATCAGTTGGATGTGCTGAGAGCCACTAATGGAGCAGATGTGGAAGACTACTGACATGTCAATAAAATCTCTGAGTCAGGCTACAAGATGGTGCAAACTCCATTTTTGTATGCCTATTAGTTATTTTTTTATTTGCATTCAAAATAGGAAAGATAATTTAGGAACACCCTGTACATAAAAAGAAAGATGTTTCAAGCACAGAAGTGGATGATTTGACATGGGTAGATTATATATGGAGTTTCAAAATAACATAGAGTTGGAAATCCAAATATTTCTTAAATATAATGGGTGCTGTAAATGGCATGTGATTGGTCAGGATTATCATAGGATGATAAGCCAAATGGGGGATCCATGAGGGGATACCTTTGTCCCTCTCATTGATAAATAAAACTCAACTTTCATAACAATAGAACATGTACCACTTGGGGAGTTAAGAGCATCAAAGACCAGGATAGAAGCCTACATCTAACAAAATTAATCAATTACTTACTTCATGGGATTTGAGAGAGCTCCCATAGGAAGACTTCTAAGTGCTTCACTAAGCCGTGAATCCAAGTCAGGGTAGTTTGGACACCATTCTGGATCCTCAAAATTGGTTTGTATATAAGTTAATCGTATGGATGCAGTCACAGAAGGAAGAGGCATAGGAGGACTGATCTTCCCTTTGAAGATATCTATGAGACCTGTAGACAAATATCTTCCCTCATGCATACACATATTTCAGTAGCCAAAATCAGTCCATGTGGAGATGAACTCTCACCTGCAATATGCAAGCAATCCTTGGGAGCCTGGGACAATTTCACCATTTCATAATCAGTTCTGATGTTTCCAGATTTGCCAACACCAAGGAAGTATCTTTGCTTCTTGTCATATAGCTGGATGAAAATTGGCAGGTGACTGAAAGGAAGAAATGAATTGCAAATTTCAATATCAATTGAGGTAACTACATAAGTAAATCCCAGAAAAAGACAATGGGGCCAGCACTTGATAGCTTGCTTCAAGTTTCTTGAACTTGAGAAATATGTAATAAATTTCCTTATTCATATATTATTCATGTTTACAAACAGCTTTTATGTCACAAGGCAGTGGGGGGATTTTATCACAGAGAAGTTAAGCACTGATACTGTACATAAAAAATTGCCCAAAGTAAAAATCATTCTTCTCACTTTTTTTATTTTAGCCATTAAAAAGCAATCTCTACTGGCTCCCAAATAAATGCAGGATCTCAAAAGACTCACCAATTGGAATTCTGGAGAGCAATGAAAGCAGAGCTGAGAAGCAGTTTTGCTCTTGTTTCAGAATCCACTGCATTTTCTGCCCCCATATGTTCGATGACTAAAAAATCTATTATACCATACCATCGTACCAGGCAATGGGCTCGGGAGGGGAAGTCATGCTTGGAATCAACAAAGAAAGGCTGCCATTCGCTCTCTATGGTCTCCCCATCATAGGTTTGTAGTTGGTGCCTCGTGACTGAGAACTGAAAATCTGTCAAGACAGAAAATCACCAGGTTTCTTCTAAAAATCTTACACAATAAGAATTCCATAAAATGCCTCCCTTCACATTCTCTTTTTCATGCTGAAAGGGCAATGTAAAATTATTGCTTAATTGTCAAACATTAGACTGACTTGACAGAAAGTAAGAGCACTCCAGCTACCACCACAGTCCTAAAGAGAATCATTTTGACAGACTTGACAGGCTAGCATTTCCTACAGAATGTTTGAAGAATATAAATCAAGAACATCTAAGTTCATGACAGGGCACAAAAAGGTCACCAAGGAAAGTAGAACAGAGTATATAGACAATAAATGAAGGAATAAGAGCAAGAAGCCTTGGCCTTTGAAGACAATCAGAAGATGGGAAAGAAGACAGGAAAATTGGAACTCCAATCTCAGCCTAGCCAGAGCCAATATAAACAGAGCTGGAAGTCAAGCACCTGTGGTTGGGATCCTTCTTGACACCTTGACCCATGCCAAATTCCTCAATATCTGGAATTCATTAAAATTACTGTAGCCTTTCAATTGGCAGTGGCAGAGTCTCTACTGAACTGCATCCTTACACTATTCTTGTCCAATTGAGTGCTAGGACAAAAATGGCAAAAAAATGTATTTACAAAAATGTCATCGAACTTGCTTTTCCTGCATTATATAGATATTAAACTTGGACTAAATAAGCTCCACTAAACATTCATCACCTGGCAAGGGATGCTTTTTCATTACTCCTGCACCATCCCCTTTTGATAAATTTAACACTTATTTGGTGAAACTTGCTTTTTGACTAATTTGTTACATCAGCAATGCTGGAAAACTCTCCCAGCCAATTCGTTTTTAAGCAAAAATAAATGTCATTTGGCATGGATAAAGGTGATGGTCTATGCCTTCTTTCTTGAAAATATGGAAGCATCAGGTCAGGCCAAATCAAAGAGAATTGGAAGGGAGCAGCAGAACGATTAGAAGCAGAAAAATAGATTTCCTGAAAAAGTAGGTACTCTCTTGACTCTTGTAAAACCGGTCTTAACCATGTCCATAGATACGGGATATTTCCGTGACAACCTTCATCTTAAAGGCCTTGTTTGGTTGAAATTCCATATGGTAGTATATAGTTTTCATTTTGAGTATAGTGTTAAGTCAGTAACTTTAGAACTGCCCTGCTATATCTTGCTCCTATACAGGTCTCTTCTTGATGTGGGGCTTCCTGTATTGTACCTGAATTGAATGAATAAATCAGTATGCCTAATCATTACCTTGCAGCAATGGTCCATGATGAATGAAACATCATCCTCAACTGCTGTAGCAAATATGTTTCAATCAGATACAAATGTTTTGATGGCCCCATTTATGGCATCTCATAACATCAAGATGTTACATGCAAAACTTCCTAGCAGTGACCGATTTACATACTATCAGTTATTTATTCTCAATTAATTGAGACCTGATGGATTTAGTGATATATGAAAATGTGGCAAAAAATTTTTTATGATAGATCCTGAGAGTTGAAAGTCATTCCTGTTGATGCTCTTGGTTTACCTTTATTTTATCTCCAAGAGAAAAAATAATAATTTTATTCTTCATGACTCAACCAAAAAACACAATACTGACCTATCAACAACCCAGCCAGAAAGCAAGCTAAACATCTTGTAGATCATCAGATGATCTCAAATCAATTTTTCCTCCATTCTCCACCAGCATATGAGGAGTACAAATTTAAACCTAAATATGGAGTATACTTAGTCCTTGCTCCCATTAGTCCCAATTACAAGATAACAGATAAAACCAGAATGTAACCCATTACCATCTATTCTGCAAAGGGGTCAGTTTCCATGCAAGAACAGAGTAAAAGCGAAATTCAAGAAATTCTAGATTAATAGGTTGCACACTTGTATTGCATGAGCTAAACAAATTAATATTATTTTTGGGGGGAACAGTAATACCATAAAGTGTGAATGCCTAAGCCACATTTAGGCGAGATAATGGGACCTATATGGACTTCTCGAGAAAAAGGATATCCTCAGGTACCTAAGGAACTCCTTGTGATTCCCTCCGAAGTCGAAAACCTGAATTCAGACTTCTGGAGTTTCTTTACTCGATCCTTCTCCATGATACACGGTAAACTTTATTGCTAAATCATCATAACATGGGCTGGCTACTTATTTTATGCGAATTTTAAATTTCTTTTAGGCAGTCCTTTGGAAAGAGCATCTCCATTCTCATGCCTTTCTTTTGCACAGCACCACTATTCCATTTGTGGAGTCATTTTAAGATCACATGTGTAAGTGAAACTGTGCACCTTGCTGTACCCCTCCCCCAAAAGCTGTGGTCACACATCAGGAGAGCTCTATATTCCAGTTATGGTCTACATTGCCCCCTTCTGGAAAAAGCAGAAAGGGGGGCAATGTAGACAAAAGGGACTAGGCAGTAATGTCTAGGATATGCTAAAAAAAAAAAAAATTATAATAATATAAAAATATTTAGCTTTAAGAAGAGTAGGCCTACCCTAAAATTAAGGAACACTCATCCTCAACACACAGTATCCAAATGAGTGTTATCACTTCCTGATACCTAGATTCCCCAGGCTCTAGGGCTTCTAAACCAAATCAAAAGGTACAAACAATATGACTTACTGCCATAGCTGATGTCTGTCCTGGTTTCAATCCACTTCCCAGTGACAAGTTCACCCTTAGCTATATTCTTGGGCCTTTGAACTTCACTGAGTTTCCATTCATAAATCACTTCTTCCAGAGCAGCAGTGAATCTTTCCCAGCTTGTTGCTGTGGTGAAATCATTGATTTCAAACACCTCTTGATCATCTGCATCAAACTGCATACTTCCAACAGCAACACAACCTTGAAGAGAAATCAAATTTTCATCAAAACAACCCTTGCAAGAAGGGAATTATGAGTTCCATCCTATGCAAAAATGTATGCCCAGAGACCAGCACTGGTGTAGCCCAGGCTTAAAATCACAAATAGTGACATGCAACCTCTGAAAAAATGAAAAGCAATCTTTATAACATTTGAATAAAAGTTCCAGGAAAAGTTTGAAAACATGGAAAAGCCAAATGTAATCTCATAATTCTTTACTATACAGGGAATGCCCTTCTTGAAAAACTCCCCTTTGACGTAGAGGGGCAAACACTTTGGGTGAAGCTTTATTGCCAAGATAATCTTCATTAATGCAGAAATTGCCAAAACAGATTATGGATGAATAAAGAGAAAAGACAAAATGATGATGGAGAAGACTGCCACCTGATAACTTATAGCATGTCATTCTGATTCCACCAATTGCCGCACAGTAGAAGTAGGCTGATGATCCCATTTTTGTTTTCTTTCATTTTTTAAATTTCTTTTGACAACTCCAGTGTTGTATCCTAATTTTTTCTTATTGAGATACTGATCCCATTCTGCCCTTGAAAATATATTATATTCATTTAAATGTTGACATACATATTTTAAGAACTAATTCAATAAACCAAAAATAGTTTACAAAAAGCTAGTAATCCATTAGCAAGTAACTACCATAGCTACACAACCAGATACTTAGCTAATAATGAAATATCTCCCTTGCTTGCAAAAATTCATTACTTTACATAACTACCAACTTTTTCATTTAAAAGCTCACAAGTAACAGGCAGGAAAGAAACATAATGTATATGAAAGTCAAATAAAATTTCAATCCTTAAGACTATTTTCTGAGATTGAACAAGCTGAGGAGCTGTGAATATATTTACAGGGTGCTCCACCTAACCATTAAAAGAAAACACTAAAAATTCCACCATTTCACTATCACTACCTATACACCTTTGAACTCTGTAGACCACATGCACCACAGCATCTATGATCATCACAAAGGAAATGAAGAGGAACATCATCCAACTGGTGCAGCTATGTCCAGTAGGCACTTTTTCTTCCAGGTAGCACCTAAAAGAATAATTGCAATGTGTTATATAAAGGCTATGAACCAGCTATTTGATTGGGCCTCTCGAGTCCTGCAAATATGGGTGGCTCTGCACACTTTGAGGCCTTCAAATCTTCTGTAGAACTGTGTAAATCTTTACACTACATGCTTAATCTCTTCTTTTTTTAATATAAGAAAGCCTAAGAACTGAAGTTTCACTCTCAACCAATACCATCCTGTATATTCTTTTTATCCTCCTTTCTTCTTACAACTTTTGTACTTGGTATTGTTCTAGTTTCCTTTATCAATTATGTAGTATAATTGTCTCCATTTATTTCCTCCTTTTTCATGGAAATACAGCGAATTGATTGATCATTTTTTATTGGGGAGAGGGGTAATTAGGCAAACATATAGTTTGGGACAAAAGTGCAAATAAAAATAGCCATCATCAATAGGGTGTAACCTGCAAAACCATAGCACTGATGAGTAATGTGCAATGTATAACTCCATGGTCAATGACCAATTAGAGTCAATGACTCTAATTATTAATAATATTAGAGTCAATGACTCTAAGAAACATTCATTACACTTTAATCATCAATCTATGATTTATTGCAAATAGAGAAATACTTAACTCTATTCATCCACAATTGAGGTATTGCATATCAGTAGGAGGAAAATACTTCTCAAAAGTATCTGAAAAATTTTGAAGTATCCCAAAATCCAGAATCCTCTTGGTCCAGAGGGCACAAAAAATTGTGGCGCTCAAATTGTTAAATAGACAACACTCCTATTTATATAAATAGACCTAACGTTAACAAAGGCTTCTGAACCTCACAACAACACAAACCTAGTTGAAATTGATCACACTAGACAAGAGGGGAAATTCAGGGGATTCCTTCTAGCCGGTGAAAACAACAAATGTATCATTTGGGTGCATTAAACGATGCACCAAATCATCACACTCACCACAACCATGGCACCACGTGGGCCGTACATAGGAGCGTTTGCGTTGTGCATACTTGAGCGCTCTCTTCGGAATACACTCAGTGATATCAGTTCACCATAGATGGCCTAGAGAGCAGAGTCTCATAGAATCTTCTAACGTAAGGAGTCTCCCTTGGACTGGCAGGTGCTTGGCCTTGGCCCGATTTGCTGAAATAAAAAATAAAAAATGTTTCATCTAAAGCACTTAGGGTAAGTGATACAAATTCCTTAAGACTAGAGTTTGGGGGAGGGGGAAGATAGGCAAAACTTGGAGGGGCTGAAGCCCCCCCTCGTTAAGCCACTGATGTCTGATGACTTAATTCTACTGTATATCCCATTTGATGAATTCAAAAATGTATGAATTCGCTATTCTTTAAATAACCTTAGTACGTGTCTTTTTTCTTCTTTTTTTGGGAGGAGGATTCCGCAGGACTGCACAAACTTCGCAATCATACAGCTTTATTTCAAATCACAACCCCCTCAACAGTTTTCATCCAGAACATCAGAGCAAGCGTGGAAAGTCCCCCGGGATGAATACAGGGTACTTGCAGTTGTGTCTCAGCATCAGCAACGAGTTGCAAGGACTAGCGAATTAGCTGATTCCTTCACCTGCGACTCCTCTAGATCTAATCCGACAATATCACCTGAATATAACTGAAATCAGTTTGGATACAAACGTAAAACGGATAATGAACGCATAAGGAAAATCAACGATGTTGAGAAAGGTGATCGAAGACTGCAGAACTTTCATTGTCATGTCCTTAATGAATTATCTTCACATAGGAATAACGATTTCTGGTAATTGTTTCTTCGGCAACATTAATGCCATCTATTGGTTGTATATGAAACCAAGAGAGAAGAACCGAGAGGAAATATCTAGGGGATGATGCCAGTTGGAGCCGGGTTTAGAGACGGAGATAAGTCAGTTCTCTCATGCTACGCACGTACGAGTCATTCAGAACTTGGCAATATGACTAGTACTTACAGATCCTTGTTCTAGGGAGCCCGTGACAATATCTTTAAACTCCCTCTACTTTCGGAAGTTCGCGTGAGGAAATCCTGCATTCTGCTTCATTATCCCTCGGGTCTGGAATCATTCCTCCCGGATCATGGGGTACAACGAGGAAACGGTCACGTACGTGCGCTATCCCAAAGACTCTCCTGGCGATTAATAATGATCTGGGAATAATTACGAGGCCGGGAGAAGAATTAATGCATCAAAATAACAGGCGAGGAGATGGCGGCAAAGATCAAAGGAGCGGCTGGCCGGCGGCAGACATGACAGAAATGCCACATGATCATGGGGGCTGCACGGTGCGCGCACGCACTTTTTTCCCCCAGTTGCTCGGCTGGTTGGACGCCTCACAATGGATGGGCCCCCCGCCAGGAACAAAACAACAAGGAAAAAGAAAAAATCCACGCCTCTCTCGTCGAGGATCAAACCAGAAACAGACGATGACCATGAAAGGTCATCAGCTCGTCTTCACGCAATGTCGGGAAATTTTCGTCGTGCGTTTAGTTAGTATCAACTTGAAAATACGTCTGAGGATGTTGATTTGAAAGTGGGACCGGATAAAAGAGGCTTTCGTCACAAAGCATTACGAAGGGAAAGTGGGAACGGATGACATAGCCAGTTGCACAATAAGAATCCCCCGTTTTTCCAGCTTCTTCGCTTCTGGGTCACGAAGACTTAATCGTTAAAGAAGTAAAATAATATTTTCATTCACTTGACTTGGGAAAAATCTCTCCACCACACTCCACTCCGTGCATTAGGCAAAACAAGGGTGATGCGATTCAGTATCTCATCGATGAGTCACCAAAATAGAGCAGTCTTAATACTACTTCATTTCAGTACGAATGAAGAGAAAATTGCCCAGTTGCAAGTCTCCTCTTGTATGTAAGAAATTACGTATTCACTTATTTAAGCTCTTTATTGGATGAGCAAGATGCTAATACCATTATTCCTGAGATAACCAAGAACGTGCTCTCGATAGGGAATGCGTACAAAGCGAAAGACCATCAGCTAATGCACGTGCAAACAAACAAAGCTTTCTTAACGTTCACGAGTTACCACTGTAGAGATATTATCTCCTGGGACTTCAGGATTTTCCTCTTCGTCCTGTCCTGCACATGCAGGAATTCCCGGTCGTTCTTCGCTTCATGCGTCCTTTCACGTCTGCCAGGGACAGGGTTTCCCCCCCCCCCCCCCCCCTTTCTTTCGGGAATCCAGAGACGGGGGCAAGAATGAGAAAAGGGAGCTGTCTGCCCCGAGGAAAAGCGAAAAGGGAGGGAAAGGGGAATGGGAATGCTTCCCATGCGAGCCACGAATTTCCTCCTTCGGCAAATAAACAATCCCCTATCAGATAATCGCATGTCCAGACCTAAATACTATCGGTCGTCCTATCCTCGGGTCATAACTAACCTCTACAAGTGAAACATGTGATACCGAAAAGGGACCGAAGACCAGGAACTCATCATACATTACCGTTCAGGAGACTAAAGCGCCTTAAAATAGGAATCCCAATCGTCTTCTGTATCTTTTGATGGAATACTCTCATCAGTTCCACGTCCAACTTGAGTCCTCGCTTTTATGAAGCCTCAGACACGGACTAGCCATTTACGAAAGCTTTAAAAAGCACAGGACATTGATGACGTTGAGGACATTCGTCAAAAAATGACAGTACTGACAATGGCGACGACATTGGAAAAGCAGGTCCCTACCTTTAAATTAGCGTTTGCACTCCTAGAGAGCTACAACGAACTGCTTTTCCTTCTTTAACCAACCCAAATGCTAAGCGTACCTTTCTCACTGGAAGTGAGTTTTTTTTTTTCCAACACCATCACATTCATATTCTAATGTTGTTGAACCTCTGTTTCAAATCTCTACAGCTTATAATTTTGTCCATCTAACGGAAGTATACAATCGCTTCCAACGATGGCTGAAGGGAACAAAAAATAAATAAAATGAAATTAACGCCCAGGAGGAGCACAAGAAAATGTCTTTGAATCGGCTTCCGAAGCTACAGACGAGTACGTGTACGAGTCACCGGTGACTCGTAAAGCAGAGGACGTGTTAATTGGCCAACTAGTACTCCAACGCAACGTATTTTCTTTGCTTTAGCCTCTTGAGATCCCCGGTCGGTACTCTCGCCATTACGTTTCTCTCCGCCGCGAAAAGGGCGAAGGAGTCTTTTCTTTTCACACGTTCACTCTGTCACTAAACGAGTCACAGCGATGCGAACGATATACAAGCGCGGGGCTACCGTTCGGGTAGCCCCCCCCACCCCCCAACTAGCCTGTACAGACTTGTAGACCTCTATAGTCGTGTTAGAAATGCTATATAGATGTTTTAGAATCAGCAATATAAATTATTTTTTACAATTCTTGAGATTTGGCAATATTCTGCAGTGTTTTTAGGTATAAAATCCCTGATATGAATTCTTAAAGGAGTCTCCAAACATACAATTTCTTTTTTAAAGTTGATTATTCTTTAGAGAGCATAGGAATCTTCTGGAATTCCTGTGAAGGCTAAAAAAAGCATCAATATATATATATATATTTTTTATTCATTTATTTATTTATTTATTTTATTGTAGCCTTTCCATATTACATTTTCCCCTGGGTCGTTTGGAGAACGTTTGAAGAGCCTTCATTCTTAGGCTGGGAACGGTGGGATATCTCTTGCGGGAAATGTTTGGACATATCACTGGTTGATGGAAGATGTGAAGCTCGGGACATTTTCAAAGCAACCATGAGACAGACAGGCGTCATGCTTGACGTGGGGTCTATTCTGGTGGGATATGAGATAAGCTGGAGTCTAGCCGAGAAATTCTTGAAAAGTGGCAAATGTCTTTCAGGAGATACAGCATTAGACATAAATGGGGTCACTTCACTGTTTCATTATCATGGCATCGGAAAACTGAGACTGCGTAATGACGGCAGGCAATGGGACGCGCCAAAAAAGGGGGGGGGGGGGGGGGGAAGAGGGACCGAAAAAAAAAACAAGGCTTTATATCTTTACGACAGCTGCCTTTATGGTTGCACAGGCGGCTGTTTATGACCGCTATTTTTTCTTTTACAGTGCCGCCACATGCCCTGGAGCACATGGGGGAGGAGGAAGAGAGTGGAAGAGCTTGGCTCTTGCTCGGCCGGGTAGGGCCCTCTCTCCCTCTCTCTCTCTCTCCTCGTCTTCCTTCTACTCCATCCATTCACTTCCCCTCGATCGAGATCCCATATTCAATCCGAGGTCACGATCTACATCCGAAATCCCACCTTGGCTCGCCCCTCGTACTTCCTCCTTGCTCGGGTGGAATTTGCCTCATCACTAATGGGAGTGGAAACGGAAACGAGGAGGTAGAGACGATGAAATGCCCCACGCATAGAGCATTTCAGGGCCTTCCTCACCCTAGATAAACAGCATTCTGTTTATCTATCCGTGCTAACAAACGCAAATGGAAAGGCAAAGTCGTGCCGCTCCTCTATGTTCACCCACGACCTTCAGAATCTCGCTTGCTTTATTTTTTATCACAGAGACGAGGATTGAGGATGATGGCATCAAGAATCCTTTTTCTACCGCCTTCCGTGCGTGGTTCCTCACTTGAAAGAAAGGCTTCCTTTCATGAAACCTGAAATCTGTCTCTCCCCCCCCCCCCTCCTTACCCTTTTCCTCTCGGACTCAAAAGCTGAGTTGAGAGGGTGAAACCAAAGCGATGCAAAGGAGGGGGAGAAGAAGAGAAAAAAGGGGAAGGAAACATACACGCGGAGCCGAGTCGGCATCCCGGATGCCTGCCCCCCGAACGGAAAGCTGCACCATTTGCGTTCGTGTCGGCACGGTAAAAGGCCCGCTTGCCGAGAGAAATGGCCCTGGCTCATAGGGAAGCCTGCAGATAATAACAGAGCGCCGAGAGGGAGGGAGGGAGGGAGGGAGGCAGCCAGCCAGCCAGCCGAGCCAGCTAGACCTAGCGAGGGAAGAGCTCGAGAGAGAGCGCGTGTGTGTGCGTCTGTCGTGTGGGATTCGGCCAGGCAACAAGTGATACTGCGGTTGTTTTTTTTTTTGTTTGTTTCCGCGAGATGATGTATCCCTGTACGGAACGGTGCGTTGATTGTTCGGATCCGCCCAATATGACTTTCCGCGCTGTGGTATACGTGTGAAGCTGCGACCCCAATCACTGCACTCCATGGCCCCGTACTTCGTCAGGTGGTGCAAGACACGATTGAAGAACGGATATCGCAGCTTTCCAAGTGAGACATTTCGGAATTTGTGTCATGAAAAAAGACAAAGGAAGTTTCTCTAATGCATGACGTATTTTGAATGCCGGGTTGTCCGTGCTGGGAATAGGAGTGCATGAGAGATCCATCCTCTGCCTAGGCAAGAAGTTATTTTCGAAATAGGGCGGGCTGTGATCGATCCAGCCGCGAAAGACATCGACTTTCATGTGTAGAGCGGGTTGAATACAAAAGAAGGGCAATGTCACTCGAGTGAGGCCCGAAGAATTTTCCAATTATTTTCGCGGGGGGACAGCCGGATATGCCCTCTGGCATCCTGTCGGTCATTCACAAAAAGGAAGGTGAGGTCTCGGTGTTGGATTGACGGGAAGGGCATGAGCTTCTCGGCCTTCGCCGCCCTCACTCCACTTGTCAGTCCGGCATCCCCCCTATTGTTGAGAAACTTCTTAGCCCCGAGGGGACTGAACACCTGCTATTTCCCGGTCCTGATTCCAGGTCTGATGAACTCCAAGGTGTCGGATACGGAGGAGCTTCTCGTCCAGGAAGAGCCGTGCCAGAAACAAGGGAGTGAGAAATGTTGCACTTCCTCTACTTCTCCGTTTCCTCGTCCTTCCCATGAGGCCACGACAGCGACTCCTAATACTGGTCGCAGATCCAAGGATGGCATTAGTGTCGAGGTGAGTCTCCTGTGTCAATTGACATGGGGAGGAAAGCGAAGGGGGGAGAGAAGGAAAAATGCGTCACTGTCTTTGTCATCATTCAAGCATACCTGGGCTTTTTCATCGGACCCAACTGGACCGCGTCGGCTTCGTAATTGACTCTTTTGTTTGAAACCTCAGTTGGAACGGTTGGTGGACTCTTAAGAGTTTAAATGTTTGGTGCTTCTACGTGGTAAAAAGAAAACTCAAGTAAGAGGGAAACCAGTGACCGTAACATGTGGTTTGCCTCGTCATACGCTTTTGGCAGGTGCACCTTGGTCGATTGATATCCAAGTTAAAGTCAATAGTTTTGATAATTCGTATTCCAATGACAAATGATGTTCTTCGATTTTTGCTCACAGTCTAATAAAATGTTGTAATGATGTCTCTTAGAAGTTCGAGTACGACGTATCCGTGATGGGTTGTGACTCTGGGAAGGAGAGGAAGGAATTCTCATTCACCCTCTACGACTTCGACGGTCATCGGAAGATCACCGAAGATGTGAGCAGCCCTTTTTATTCGGAGGGGTTCGAAACATGTTGAGAGTAGATAATTTAAGTGGAAAGGAAGGATGGAAAGCAAGTATGGGAGGGAGTGAAGGGAACGTGACTGAAAGGAGAGCGTTGAATGTGTGTAATTATAAATCTGGTCCTACAGGATATCGCGGGACTGGTTCGGTCTATATACGAAGCAGTGGGGAATTCCGTAAGGCTCCCCCACCAGGGAAGCAAGACGATTCAGGTGAAGCTGACCGTTTCCCCGGACAGGCCTCCATCTCCATCATCCCCAACCCCTTGCGAGAAAAACACTCCTTGCCCTGGCCATCACCATCATCATCCTCGTGTCCCGCCAACCCATTCTCATCGAGCCGGAGAGAAACCCACTCATTCTCGCTTGCATTCGGTGAAGGTCACTCACCGGGCGTCGGGGAAAGCTCAGTGCAGAGACTGCGAAGACGAGGAATTTCCGGCCCCTACTCGGCTTCGATACTGCCACGTGAGGTGTGCCAGGTGAGCTCAGTCGAATCGCCATGGAACCTGATATTTTCCAATTAGTGATCCCTCCCTAATTCAACTTCTTTTCCCTCAGGACTCGATTGTACGGAAAAGGAGAGTCGTGGGAAGGAGAGGAGAAACTTCTCGGCCTAGGCCTCTCCGTGCCCGTCGTGAGGTTGGGATGTGACGACGAGGACTGCCGACGACGATGTCGATGTAACACGAGGCATGGACAAGAGTGTTGCGTGGAATCCAGTGGGTGTTGCAAGTCCTCGCCTCGGCCCCGCCACAGTCATCACCACCACCACCAACATCATCATCACCACCGGCTGAAAAGCGAGCAGGAGTTGGTGAAGGACCTATTTGGGTATCAGAGGCTTTGTCGCCCCAAGGCTGCGCCCGGATTCTCTTCTTCGCCCCATAATCACAAGAATCGGAGAGAGGAAAGGGAACGGGCCATGAGACAGGTCTTGACATGGCTGGAAAAGCAGCAACTGGGTCAAGAGGACGATGACGAGGAAGAGGACGCAGTGATCGTGGAAAAGCACGAGCACCACCACGTTCACGAACATGTTCATCATCACTACCATCATCACTTGGGGGGTGATGACTCTCTCATCATCGTCTGAATACGCTCATACGCTTTTTCATCGCGGCTGGTCATTTGCCTGCCTGGATTCTTCTGTGATGGCTTAGGGGTGTCTCTTCTCGACACGTTGAATCTCCAGATTTTTATGTCCAATGTTTTTTTTTTTTTATTTTTTAAAATGAGTACTCGTGGAGCATTCTGAGCTCGTTCCTCCTGTCCAAAACGGGCAGCCATGTAAATTCTTGTGATGAATCCCATGCTTCATCCGCTACATGCTCATTCTCAGGCTTCATTTCGTTTCCCATCGTGTGATTCATACCATGAAATGAGTGCATCGATGACATGTTGGTTCATTATTTTGACAAGGATCAAGGGGCAAGGGGGGATCCAAGTCCCACCTGCTTCGATTCATGCATCTACCTCACCTGGACTTCATGCAATCCGTGATTCCTTCTTCACTTGCTTATCCTTTGTGCCTCATACGATGGGGGAAAAAAGTCATGGCAATAGTGACAGCCTGTAGAATCGATCCCACGTGCTCTTTACCTGTCATGTCCACATTTCTGATTGAATCATGGGAACTCGTGCCTTTTCTGGCGTGACAGTACAGGCATCTATTTTTCTAGATCCCTATCCTCCAGTTTCTGCTGCGTATGCATTGCATTGTTGATGATAAATAAAAACGTTCATGTTTTGTGCCATTGATTTTATTATTGCCATTGCCAAAGAGACAGTCGTGGAACGGCAATCAGGATGAGAGGAGGATGCAAGGACATTGAGGAAAAATAGAAGATATCTCAAGTAGGAAAGAATCAAAACATCACAGCTCAAAGAAATCACTTCTTGAGAGCAAGGAGTGCTCACATGTGGACCCAAGAAACAGATTGCATAAACCCATTTTCGACTTAGAGCATAGGAATACAATCAGCATTTTCCTTCGTAGTTCGAAAAACAAGGGTTGGAAAATACTTTTGAAGTTACGAGTAATGTGTTGGTTAGCATATCTGTCAAAGAGTCAACTAGTGCATCCATCATGCCGAAGTCAACCTCGGACAGCTTGAACGTGGCCTTCAGGGTAGGGTTGCCAGGTCTCTTGACCGGAAGACTCCCAGTTTCATTCCATTTCTTTCGACCAGTTAGCAAAGGATGTCGGGAAATCGGGATTCTCCGTTTCACCCGGAGAGAGAACAAAAAGGCGGAGAAAAAGCAAGCCCGTCCTGAGGCCTCGCACTCATCCAACTCCAAAGTAAGTATTGGGCGACGGCTATCACATTTAAAGGAGGCTTACGAAATAGTGAGGGAGGAAAAGTGGCAGTTGTACAAGTCACCCTCATTGACAGCAGGAATCCTTCATAACCGATTTAGTCCCCCCAATATGAAATCACCAGGTCTGACTTGAAAAGTAGGCAATCCAAGGATGAAGCCAAGAGACAACAGGAGGATGCAAACACTATTAATGCATTCGGACGGCGTTTATGTCAATAGGTGAAAAAGGCATTTTGCTTCCTTCTCCTTGATTCAAAGACACCATATTTGGCTGCCGTGTGCAACCCATAACCCTGAGAATAAGGGAATTCACCTCTGAATATCAGGACATTGGCACTTGAGGAGCGTGCATTCCAAAAATGCTTGAGATCTTACTCAGCAACCTTGACGAAATCTTAATCAGGGAGTTCCAAGTCGTATAGTTGGTGCAACGGCTATAGATATACGGTTACGGTTCACTCGGAGTCACGACAGCTTCATTCTCGCCACAAAGAATAACTGGTAGGGGAGCCAGAGCGATAAAAGGATGATAAATTTTCACTTGGCGGCCTCGCCAGATTAGAATGCGAAGATCGCCAGCTTCTTCTGCTGATATTATTCAGCTCATCGAGATCAAACCTCGAATGAACAATAATAAATCTGCTGCAATAGCAGATTTGGGCCACAGAATTCCTAGTTGCAAGCCTGCCTTCAGGCAGGTGCTTGGAAAAACCTCACAGAGCTGGAGATATGCGAGCCTTTCAAGAGGGAATCGAAATCCAAATACAACACCTTATGGGAATTGTTGTAAGAGAAACACGTTCCTGAGCCTGTCTTTTACAGACCTACATGGGATTTCATTGTTTTTCAGTAAAAAATTATGACCAAATGGATATCAAAGTAAAATTGTGGATAAATTATGGCAGGTCAGGGTATTTGCGACAGGTGACCGGTTCAAGTGGTAGTTAGCTTAGTTCCCATGACTGGTTTAATCTCAACCAAGTCAGGGATTAGATTCTAAGTACAGCCCTGGGCATGCTTGGGAAGGGAGAGCCCCGAGCATGGAGCACTCCTGTCCCTCGATGTGGAACGTTATAGAATCCCAACAATTAAGGCTGAACCTGGTGTATCTCCAGAGTAACTGCTTTGGCCAAATGGTCTCCTAAGGTTAAAGCTACTTGATTGTTGGTGGGTGGAAGGGATTTCAGAATGAAGATGCATTCAGGGGCCCAGAACCTCTTGAGTCTAGCAGTAACATATATCATACATGTCATGTCATTGTTGGCAGCTTTGCAACAAAGAAGGAATATGCGAATCTATGGAGGGAAATTTTCCCTGGGTCGATGCTCCCAGAGTTTAGAGATGACACCACTAAGAAGTTTTCAGAGATTTTCGGTAAACAGGAAAAAATTAACCCTTCCACTATCAGAACCTGGGTGGTCATATGTTCATCTTCATTTCATTTCTTCATTCCCAAATAATCTCTTCAAAATATTTTGCATAATTATTATCACATGCTTTCATGAAAATGCATGGTGTATCAGACTTTACAATTTTATGGTGCAGCCTACACAAATGGGCATATTTTTGTATCAGGGTTCATTGGACCTAGAACGGTAGTTCTAGGTCCAATGACCCGAGGGCTAATGGCCTGGATGCTAAACTTTCTTCTTTTGTTTTTTAAATATAATTACTTTATATTATCCATTTTGATGGGTTCTATGGATTGTGAATTTTGATAAGTCCCATATTTTTTCAGAAAGTACCTTTCAATCATATAATATAAATTATAAACTGTGATATGCAAATTAAATAATGTCATTTTGTCTTCACAAAATAAAAAATTTGCAGACAAAAGTTCATATGTACACTAAATGATATTGATAGTCCCATTGAAGGCATTCCCTTGGAGATTGGGGCTGTCAGGGATCAAGTGGGGCACTCTACAGATTTCTAGTCTTTCTGAAATCTGGTCCATACATCAGGGAATCGTTCAGCGATGTCCAAGCTTGATATGCTTCCCATCTTTAGCTGCTTGACTGTCCATTTCAGGCAGCAACATGTGAGATCCTGCCTCAGGCAGAGAAACAATTATTTTGATTTTTCTCTTGAAGTGTCATTGTACTTCAAAGCTGGGACTCTTTTCCCTCACCTTCCAGTGCTTCTCGACTGAGGAATCAAAGTCTAGCCAGTTGCGGATTTCAGAAATCCTTTTCTCCATCTTCTTAATGTGCTCAGACAATGAAAATCCTCCTTGATTTTTCTCCCAGTCTCGTGCAGCTGTCTTCAGTTTTTCTCTGCATGCCCTCAGGATTACATACCATGTGGTCTTTTTCTTCAACATCCCAATCACTTGGTCATGCTCATCCAGGAAGTAGAGCACAAAACCCTCTCGGTCAGTCATGCCTCGGATCTGAAAACCCAAAAACAGACACAGCTGGTTTGTCTTGCCTTGTTGAAGATGGCAATCAAAAAAAGAAGAGAAAAGGTTAGAATCTCCTCACCTCAATAATTTTCTGCTCCACCTGAGAAGCTGGGATGATTTCATAGGAGACTGGATCCAACTGAAGAGCCTTGGCTAAGACTAATCCCACATCAGGAGGCAAAGCTGTCAAGCTCTTTCCTCCTTCCCCACTTGGGGGAGCAGTCCAAGCAATAAATCTAACCAGATGTATTTTTTTTATATTAACTCATCAGTCTATTACATTTTGGGAAGTCTGTAGTGCAGAGGGTGGTAAATAAAATATAAGAAAAGAACTGGGACCCACTTAAGCAGTGGCTCCTCTAAGCAGCTGAAATCTTCAACATGTTGATGCTTGGGATGAAGAAGCTCAAGGACAGCAGTAAAGCCAGTGAAGGCGAGGAATTTCAAGAGAAGGTCTCTTCCCTCAGGATCCATCTTCCGCTCAATGAGATCAATGACTGCATAAGCTACATCTCGAGCATATTGATAACGGGAGTCTTTGTAGAGGGATATTTGCTCTAGAAAGAACATTTTCCATGAGTGGAACTTACCCATTAAAAAATTACTCAAATGTAGAACCATAACCAAATTTATATTTCAATACCTTGATTTTGGAAGAGCATATGAACATTCTTGGATCCAGCACAGATGAAAATTGTGCCATTAATGGAGACTGCACTCAGGTGAGCCGCCTCTCCATTTGCCTTCTCCAAACAAATCACCTCTTTTGCATCTTCCATCGGCTATACACAAAGATATTGGCAGTGCTGTCAAAGTACCTAACAGGTGCTAAAGGAAAAAAGTAATGGAAATACATTTTCAACCTTTTCTTAAACTTATTTTAAGGAAATAGGAGTATTGAAGCTCTAATTATTGTTATTTTCATCTGTTACACACTCCCCCTGAGAAGGATGTTATCCCACAGCAATGGGGGATGTAATATTTGTCAGAACAGGGACAGGTAACTGCCCTTCTCTGTGATATATGGCTAAAGAGCATCTATGCTCTTGATCTGGAGAAATATGTGGGTCTTCTCACATTTGGCCAGTACAGAGTATCAAAATTGGTCAAGTGTTCATTTACTCCCCCCTTCTTCAGATATTTTTTTATACTAGTCATTTTTCAATGTGCAACAAATAATGAGCTCCTGTTAAGGAAGAAAGATCTCTCTTCTTTTTTTTTTAATATAAATTTTCTACATAAGGTAATGTCTGATGGGGTATTTGGGGTTTATGCCTACTTAAACAATCCAACATACAAATAGCACACTTTTAAATGTGGGATTAGGTACAAATGTATTTCATGATTCACATAGTTATGTCTCCAAAGATATATGCTTCTGGGAACCAATGAGTTACAAAGGGTTAAGCATAAGGAAAACTTGCTGGCCTAAAATGGACAAGAGTCCTGTCTCCATGTTCTTAATTCATTTTTTGAGATGAAGAAGGCTCCTAGAAATGGTTTGGAATTTGTCAGGTTAAAGCACTTTCTTCTACTTCATTGGTAAAAGGGAAAAGTTGGGTAAAGGGTAAAGTAAAAAAAAAATTGCTAGAACAATTTTATCATATTCCCAACTAAGGGTGATGAAAATACACTTAACCAGATAAAGAAAGCAGCAAAGGAAATTTAACATATTCCATACAACTTTCTCTGGGTCAGTCCAGGTTGGGTTGGCTCTATCTGAGTCTGCAGTGATGGCTTCATAGCTTCATAAAGTCCAATTGGCATGGTCCCAAAGGACAGAAGCACTGGAAACTATTGGTTGATCAATAAGAACAAAACTGCTCTGAAGGTTTTTGTGAAGATCACCGTGTTTCTGGACTCAGGACCCACTAGTTGAATCATGGTGTTTGATAAAGGAATTTGCTTGGTCACATTTACTTGGTCACAAACAAGCTCTGGTTTACTCTAAGTACTGTTCAGCATTACTTTATGCTTCCCTACAGAGAAAGACCCATGGCAAAGGAGGTTCATCGATACCTCAATATCATGATTGGTCCATTAGTTTCTGATATAGGGATGCCTGTTGAATTGTTTTAGAACTTTTCATTATTTTCAGAATTTGCTGAGTCTTTGGTTTTTCTGAAAGGTAAAGTCTTGTGATGAGATGCTTAAGACACACTTCACTTGCTCACACTTCTCCCTTTAAGTAATTTTCAGCACTGTCATCTCAAGAAACTCAGTAATTGGGACTCCCTAGAATACACTCATAGCATGAGTCCATCGGTACCAGATTTGAAGGGCTGAAAGGAAAGCTGATCTGCAAAAATTCGTTTCTCAAACTCCGGAAAACTGAATACTCTAGAGATCGTCTTCTTGCTAGCGGGAAATGGAGGTGTATGTACGAGATGGGACGTATGGACTCGTAGGGACCGGTTTTTCATTTACATAAATCAATCAAGACTATATTCAATGGAAGGGAGAAAGATCTACGTGCATGAGACCAACTACTGGTCTCTGACTTTGTTGATCAATTTTCTTTTCAGTTCTTCATTTGTTCAACTCGTTTTACTATTTAAATCGTTTAAATCGTCATTTAAATCGTTTTACTATTTTCGGCAGCAGGGTGAGTTGTGCGAGGCGTCGCCGAAGTTCAAGAGCTAGCAGATCCTCAACGATGCCCTTTCAGATTTTCCAAAGAATTGAATAGTTATGAATGAAACTTTGAGAACTTGAAACTGTGGGGAAGTAAGGAGGTGTATATATATATTTAAAGTTCACTAGTGACAGAAAATGCGAGTTTTGTGTTGGGAAGCTATATGGGCGGACTACACGCCACAGCCGATAAGGCACGATCGTGCTTTATAATATTAATGCAACGGAGGAGGGTAGGAGCTTATTACTTCAGCTAGACCAAAGAGCGGCAAGCGTTACTGTACTCGCCGGGGCGGCGATTAGACAATAGAGGAGTAAGCACGCAAGCAACAGATATGATCGGTATCGTGAAGGTTCGAAGAATTACTACATAGCATATAGAGGGGGTTCTAGAGAAGGCTAAATCAGATAATAATAGCAATGGACTGGTCGCCGAGCAACCAGCCCGAACATGGGCATCATGTTTTTTTCTAATTCCCAACTTTTCTTGCATTGTTGAGAGGGAGAATACATAGTCAGGATATTAAGCCTGGAACAAGTACTAATCGGAACTTCGTAGGACTTGACCTGGATTTATACTGGGCAAAAAAATGGTAAGGAGAAAAAAAAAAAGAAGATTCCTTGACCCATAGGGGCTTATAGCTTAAAATTTATTCGTTTCTCACTTTTCAGCCCTTATCCAGCCAGTTCTATCCAGATGAGTGTGACACGCAGTAAAAGAGGTTACATCTAAGAATTAAGGAACAAGACCTAGTGTGTGTGGGCGACTTAGACTCAAGGAAAAGCAGCGCTGGCTGCAGGAAGGCAGAGAGCGGGAATGAACATGGCGTCCATATCGTTCGTGTCATTACCTCATCTGTCCTACTGGGTATGGGAAAAAAAGATCAAGGACTTTTAAAATATATATCTCCACTCCCACCGGAGAAATTTTTTTTTTACAAAAATTTCACGGAGCACAGAGAAAAGCTTCCAAACAGATCTCAAATTCAGTTGCCATTTACATCAAATTTATTTAAAATTCGTTGCGCCGAGGCAAGGCTATGAGCAATTATTCAATAGAAATTGGACATTGAAAATAGACGAGAGCTCAGCTCGTGCTGGTGGAGGAGTGGGCACCACACCCGAGCGTTCTGCCGTCATGTAATCCAGGCCACATTCAATTTATATATATTTTAAAATTGATATTAAATCTTCAAGTTGCCCTTTCCTTGGAGATGGTTTTCATGAGATGGTTTTCTCTAATGACTCAATGAATATCGATACAGATATTTTGCTCAATGTTTGTTCAATTTCCGGATGGTTTACGACGGGGGAACGAGGCAGGCGGAGTCAAATCTCTACAAAGGGACTCCAGATCCAGTCTATTTCCTATGTCCTATCTATGTTCAATAACTACTCATAGACTTGCGTTGGTGGGAATACAGATGAAAATTGTAACATCTGTTGAGAATATATGCACAGAGCAAGTTTCGCAAAAATAGCTCCAGTGAGAGCAGAGACTTAAACAGGCGGTCTTGATAATTACATGTAACTGGCTATTTTATTGATAAATTTCTTTCGGGTGTTCGGTGTTCTTGTAGAGTTTCCTGTATTTTCACAGGTGCTAGATTTTATATATTCTTTATAGACTAAAAATTAACCACCGAACTGAGAGCTAAAGTGGCTATTCGGTATGAGGTTTGGAGATCCCCTATTCAGATTCAACGTTGGTGGTGAGCCACTAATGAGAGAGCTTTTTCTTTTATTAAATTAAAAAGTTTATTCCAGAAACCCAAAAACGTTACAGGAATTTAAGTTCCTCTTCGTGTAGAAGGCCGTTGGCCGAGTTATGGCTTATCGATCAATGGAGCACCCGAGAAATCGTCTTGCTAAGTGTAAAGAGAAAGCTGAAGGTTACGTTGAAATGTAACCTCAGAACTTTCTTCGATCCTCGGTTAGTTTTGAAGTTACTAGTCAGTAGTCGGTGCAACAGCACGGAAGGATTTAAAGGCAATGAATGCGAACATGGCCATAGGAGGGAGGGGATCGCCACCCCCCGCCCCTTGGATCTGCCACTGGCTAGTCATGTGAGGGTGCAGCAAAGACACCCCTTATTTCTCGAAGGTCTGCCCCTGCGCTTCGCTAATCGTCATGGTAAAGGCAGGGCGGAGAGGAACTGACGTCGAGCGAAGACGAATGACAGCCCAAAGATCAAGCCGTTAACTTTGAATCGTCGTTTTGTGGGAGAATGTGGTATGTGGGCTATTATTGGCGACCTCACTATGCTCTGCGGACATCGCAACCCGCCGTGCACGTTTCCGAACGTTAGTGGCCTTTGGCTACGCAGCGTAAACCTGCTATTAAGGCTATGGGAGAGCACACGCGATTGCGTTGGGCGCACGCGTGTGTCATGTCACGCGTGTGTGTACGCGCGCATGCCACGGACCACCCACCTCCACCGACAATAGTAGATTTTATTATATAGATTATATAGATAGATGTCCTATTTAGTTGGGCACCTTCAGCACGAATTTCGGTCACGTCACTAATATTTTCACACTAATAAAAAAAAAAACTCAACCGGTTAACGATCAGAAATCCTGTAGGTTAAAAGTCGTTGGTCTCTTTTCTTTACCATACCCTGTATATATAATACCGTGGTCTCACGTCGCCCAGGCAGGGTTGTTTTCCTTCTGCGTAGCCGGTCGCAATTGGGGGAGGGGATCCTTAGAAACATCACCTCATGAAGGCATCAAAATTTTTCGCACGAAAATCTGGGTTGATTATACAAGCCAGATGAAAAACAAACAATTTCCATTCCCAGGGCATGGCATCGCTAAGAACTGCATATTTTTGCTCATCAATGAGAGGATTGATTAAATGAATTGGATACAAATTAAATAAGAAACAAGTTGGTCAGGCCATAAGTTCCTCGCGATCGTAGTATTCGTTGTAGCTTTCCATGAAAACCAACAGTTGTCAGTAGTATCGTCTAAATATTGAAGAATTTTGTTTCTAACAGCAGGAAATATACTACCGAGGACAACAATGAAAGCCGCAGTATGATTTTAAAAAACTAAGCATTGGAAGAATTTATTATTATATTTCTTGTGGGCTACAGACGCTCATGCACACACACCGAATGGAATTGCAGCAGTCCTTCAAAGTTGTAAAGAAACGAGGAGCAAAAAAACCCAAGTTTTTCCACATCGGTCTCGGGAAACGTTTACACGAGAAGCAATTTAGAAACATAACCGAAAAAGTAACTCTACTTTTTTTTTATTACTGGAAAGGTACTTGATATGCCTAGCACTTGGTTTTCAAGTACTTTAAGTACAGGGCAGTAATTGGACAGCCGTAGGTACCTAATACCTAGCTGTGGTGTGCATGAATCAGCTCATAAGGTGACTTGTTTCACATTGTGTGAACGGACAGTACACATGTCTGCTGTTCCTCTATATTCTGCAGTAAGAGAGCGTGGTGAGAATTCACCTTGATGAAGTACTTCTGCCAGGTGAGGGAGGAGTCGGGTTGCGTTATGTCCTCGTCACCGAGGCCCCCTGTGAATTTCTTCATACCATGCACAAGGAATATCTGAATGGAACGTGACTTTTTGAGCTTCAGCTGCAAGATGCAGTTGCCTCGGGCGACCTGGAAGGAATTGGCTTGCACTTGTATGAATGGCCGAGGGTGTTCACGTGATACTCGATCACGGGAGTATCTCATTCTCACTTCTCACCCGATCTCTGAGGGTCTTGTCTCGGTTGTAGAATTTATCATCGGGTCCTTTACCGGAAATCCTGACATCAATGAGCTCAGCATCATCGAGAATCGACGGAGGGACGACGGCGTGGACACATTTCACATTCTCTTTTTTGCCCGCCCAATCTAAATACCTGGGAACCCGAGGGTCAATTGATTATGGAGAAAATGCTCTCCCAATCCGTTCATAACATGACCTTCAACTGGAACTCACTCGGTAGGGGCATTGTGAGAATCCTTGGAAGGGTTTTTAGGGTCCAGATCCGGACGAAGCGGGTATCTGATGAGGGAGGAGAATTCCCGGCACACAACTGCTTCCCTCGCACTCCCCACTAACTCTTTCACCTTTTCTTCCAGCACCTCCATCCAAGGGTTCATAGGAACCATGGCAAGGGGTTCACACTCCAGTTCGGCAATACTAAAACCCTCTGCGATGGATCGATACAGGCCACAAAAGCCCCGGAATTATAATACCGACCCGCGCTTTGCTTTCCCGGCTTGCAAATGATCATGCGATTCGATCCAATATCCACGAGGCGGCATGACGCAATCCCTTGCAAAACTCTGAATGTGTCATGCTGTTTCCAGAAAGCCTACCAACGTTCATGACGTTCGATCTTTCCTCGTAATATTAATCCATTTCTCATTATTCATGACGGCCAATTAAAATTTCATAAATAATTCATAATTGTGATCAAATGGTGGTTGTGCCGCGATAGGAACTTGCTTGAAAAATATAAACCACGTACTATGGCTTCCCTGACTTATGAAAAAATTCCAAATCTCAGCGCTGTCTTGAACGGTTCTCGAGATATGCTGCTTTAAAGCCAGCCATAGAGGGAAAAGGGACCATATAGGAAAAACGGCTATCTCCTGCCCAAATTGAACTAGGAAAGTGGTTTTAGGTTCAAATGAAAGCAAAGACAAGGCTATATAAAATATTTCCAATCCATCTTTCAATATCTTTGTTATCGAGGATATAATAAATATTCACAAACGTGAAAATGCGCCAAAGTTTACAACAAAATTTCGAACAGCGGGAAATAGAGCAACACCATGAGCCTTTGGAACATTGCACTCAAACGAAAAAATGCAAAAAACAAATCTGACTTGGCCTAATCACAACTTTCATTTGGTCTAAAAAAAAATCAATTTCAAACGCAACTGAGACCAGAGATGGCCGTTTGACCAACAGGGTCACTGTCCTCTCTTGGGGCTAACTTTGAGGCAGCATATCTCAAGAATCACTGGGCTTGAGCTTCAAGATGTGGAATTTATTCAATCAGGGAGGCCACCTAACATGACATAACATAACATTTTTTCACCTGTCAAGAGGTGTGAACAAGGTCCCCCAAAAATGTTAAACTTGAACTGGGATGCCTCAGAGCTGATCAATCAACCCAACAAAAAGGCTTTGCAGTATCAACAATAATGGGCCTCTCATTCTCCCCATGAATGGGCACCCCTCTTCCAGGAGAGGCCTTGAACAATATTCAAGTCCCAAGGGCCAAAAATTATTTGAGCAAATTGCAATGTGAATAACTAAGAGACAATATCTCTCAAATAACTTAAAATATTTTATTGTCTATTCCATATTGAGAGTTCACATGGTCAAATCACAGAAAATAAAAAAAAATCATCTGTAAGCAAATAGTGATATTTTCACTCACTGACAAGGCTAGAGAACAAAGAGAGGGAAGCATATTTCTCAGCAATAATATTTCCTTCCTTTCATCCAGCTCCCTGGGATATCATGGCTATGGCAGCTGTTGCTGGTGACTGAGCATTCCCAGAATTCTGAACAGAGGTAGTATTAGTGGTAGAAAGCAAGGAAGAATTTAAGGGAGTAGGAGGAACAGGAGGAGGAGGAGGTGGAGGAGGTGGAGGAGGAGGGGGAGGGGAGGATGGAGGTGGAGTAGGTGGAGGCAGAGAAGTCAGAGCAGGAAGAGGATTTGAAAGATGACAGACACTGTCAGGAATAGGTGATGTGTTTGTACCATCCTCAATCTCTAAGCCACCAGGGGACTGCTTTGTCTTCCTATACCAGTATTTGAGTCTCACACTGTCCATCACATCTAGAAGGTTCTTAGCATCCATGGCCAAGATATGAGCAGCAGATAGCATCATCCTGTCATGTGAAGGCAGCATACAAATTAGTAATGGATTTAAGCCAGCACTTTCAGCAACAGGGAAAAACTCTATCTGATACTGGAGAGCAGACTCACTTTCGATACTCTTCATCCAAAGTGGTGGTTGAGTACTTCAGTGCAAGCTTTGTTGAATTGATCAACTCCTCCATATCTTTACTAAGCACCTTGTGAGCCATCTCAATCTGAACAGGGGACAATTTCATTGGAGTTTCTAATGATGTACTAAATAATAAATCTAGTTTAGCCTCAAAACCACTCACTTCCCGATGAGCAACTGTAGGAAAGAAGCCAACAAGTTGGTCAACACTGGCAACCACTGCCTGGAGGTCTCGTCCAACTTTCCAGACAAGTTCCCAATAAGCAGATGTTCGACCCTGCTGAACACCTGTAGGTTCACCACAAACCATGAATCAATGCCATGAACATATATTGGTGATGAAAATGAGCATGACACTAACCTTGGGAGAGACTCATTACAGCCCTTACAACATTTGTTGTACAATCATACACTGCATCATCAGAACGGTCCAGGTCAGCTGTGGGGGTGGGTTCAACTTTCTGAAAGAAAAAAGGAGTTTATCTGTAGGCAAGGATATGCATTGAAATATTTTGAAGCTCATCACTTCAGTAACAGTGCTGAAGAAAGGGATTCACAAACCTTGACAACTATGATTTTCTCTGCATTTGGAACTTTTTCTGAGCAAATGGAAGTAGTAGCATCAAAAACTGGAGATGCAGAAAGCCTGGGAGACACTGTCTGTCCCTCCTGTGAGTCAGAATCTGAAGGGTCTGAGAGTCCCATTGATACAGAGAAGCGATTCTTCTGTATTTTTAAAAAGTCCAGGAGAAAGAATAATTACTTCTGAACATTGATGAGAAAAAAAAATAAATAATAAATAATAATGCTTCCAGACCAGATGAGTTTCCTCTTGAGCAAGCCATCTACTGTCTTCTTGAGACTGTTGCTGCTGAATGCGCAACTGCTTCTCAAGCCTTCTTTCTTCTATTTCAAGGAGACGACGCTGAGCCTCAACCTTTGCCTCCCGCTGTGATGGTAATAATACTAATTAATAACAATGTATTAAGGTAGATGCTCCTCATGTCTCATGCTTTGCAATAACATGAATAAATGAGTAGGATCAAAACAGGTTTAGGCACTGCTGAAAGAGGAATCATGCATCTAAAATAGCAGAAGGCAAAGAACAGTAGTTCCAAAAAAAAAGAAGGAAGAGAATTTAAGAACTGATTACCCATTTGGAGATGACATAACTAATGGAGAAAAAAGTGAGAGAGAAAAAGAATAATAGATTAGTCAAGAAACAAAGAAACGATAGTTGAGTCAAAACACAACAGGAAAAAAAAATCATGCAGAGTGACTCTCTTCATCACCCAGACCTGAACCCTGAGAGCTTTCAGACTTGAAGACCTCATGGCAGGACCACTTGTACTTGAACTGCTGAATGAAGACAGAGAGAGATCTGGCATGCTATCTGAGAGAGGATCATTTTCATGTGCACCAAGCCCAAGCTTTTCCTCCACCACTATCCCATTTCCACATATTTCCCTGCACTTGCTTGACGGACTTGGCACAAAATCTACCGTGAGTGTATTAAAAGCTGAAGCTGGGGCATTGTAGCATGAAGCCGACATGATCTTATCCTCATTTTCACGAATCAAGTGAGCCAGGACCTCAGGATCTCGAGCCACGATGTAGGTGGTTGGACCAGTTGTGCATCCACTCTCAGGTCCCAGGTATGGTTTTGGTAGTCCTTCATCAGATGCTGTAAGGAGACAGCCCTCATGTCATCTGTGATTTCATTTTGCAAAACATTCTCACTCTGCACAAAATAATGTTATGATGAAACATACCCCATGACATTCCCTGAATTCGCCTGTTCTCTCTTTTAGCATTCATTTCCTGTTGGTCTTTCTCATCTCTCCAGATATCACTAGATGGATAAAAATTCATTAGGCCCAAAATTAATTTTCATACATCTATGCTGGCAGAGATGATATCCACCCTTATCAAGATTCATTCATGCAGATAAACTTCCGTTCATCATACAGGGTGTTAAGAAAGTTGTGTCCCATCGCAATATGCATATAACCTCAGCTAAAAAAAAACAAAATTCAGGAAAATTTTTTAAATGTACAATAACAAGGACAGTCAACTGATTTAGAGTCACTTAATAGTTTTCAATGTAGCTGCCCTTGGCACAGATGACAAGGTTCAGACAATCCATGAAAGCATCAACTGATTTCGCAAGTCTTCCTATGGAATTTGCTCCCATTCTCGGTTCAGGGATATCTTGAGAGAATCCAAAGAATGGTGTTTTGTAGAACACACTTTGCCCTCCAAGATGAACCAAATAGAAAAACATAAGGGGTTGACATTGGGGGAGAAAGGGGGCCATTGTGAAGTCGAAATGAAGTTGGGGACATTTGTCTGCAACCACTCCTGGGTCATCCGTGCCTTGTGAGCTGGTGCTGAGTCCTGCTGGAAGATCCAGCTGCCTCCATTGAAATGATTCATGGCCCACAGAACCAGGCAGTCTTCCAGGATGCTTTCATGGTATACTTCAGTGTTGACCTTCATCTTCTCAAGCATGAAAATGAGTGGAGTGCATCCAGAAGTGGTAATCTCAGCACAGACCATTACAGAAGCCGCCCCCTTGACGCTGAGTGGCTTGAAAAACATCAATTTAGATTTTTCAATTTGGTCCATCTTGGTGAGCAAAGCGTGTCCTACAAAACATCATTCTTTGGATTCTCTCAAGCTATCCCTGAACTGAGAATGGGAGTGAATTCCACAGGAAGACTTGCGAAAATCAGTTGATGCTTTCACGGGTCGTGTGAACCTTGTCATCCATGCCAAGGGCAGCTACATTGAAAACTATTAAGTGATTCTAAGTCAATTAACTGTCTTTGCTATTGTACATGAAAATTTCTTCCTGAATTTTTTTTTCGTTGCTGAGGCTATATGCATATTGCAATGGGACACGACTTTCCTAACACCCTGTATTATGCATACCGGTGTTGGCATATATAATATAGGGAATTCATATAACTCAATATAAGCATGATCAGCCAACAGAGTAAAAATCAGTGAAAAGTTGCAACAGTGACACATACTGCAACTTTTGTTTGATGTCTTGAAAGCTGGGTCTCTTGGAAGGTTCAAAGGACCAACAGAGTGACATAAGACTATACAGAGGTGGAGGACACCTAGGTGGCAGGGCTAATCGTTCCCCATTCTCAATTTTACCAATCACATCATTGTTCTTGACTCCTTGAAATGGTTTCACTCCAAGCATGAGAATCTCCCAAATGCATACCCCTGGAAAAAATTGGAAATTATTCACCAATAAGTGCTGTATCCTTATGACATGCAAATTTATATGTACATAGCATAATGTGGCAGATAGATGGTAGGATGAGTTCTAAGTCAGAGAACTTACCAAACATCCACACATCAGAGGCAGTTGTGAATCGTCGGAAGTTGATGGACTCTGGAGCCATCCATTTGATGGGCAGTTTCCCCTTTGAGGCTTTATAATAATTCTGATCTTGAACCCAACGACTCAATCCAAAATCAGCCAGTTTAACGCATTCATGGCTGGACACCAGGACATTCCGTGCAGCAATATCCCTGAGGGGGTAACAAAACATGAATGGAATACCATTTGAAACAGAAATGTCAACAATTTTTCATTCACAAAATTTCATTGAAATTATTGTTTCATACATTATTTAAAGGGGAGGAGACTTTTTGGTGATATGATTTGAATTAATACCATGGAAATGTTCCTTACCATCCAAAAACATCTATCAACAAAATTTTGGCTCTCCAGGTCAATCCATGAGCAGGGTTGGTTTGTTTGCTCAAAACCTCCAGAGCCCCCATTACAAGTAAATTTTTTGCTGGCAACATTTCCAGAGACCAGACACAAACTAGCTTTATGTATTCAAATTAATACCAAAAGATTTACAAATATATAATGAGTGCTGTCAGAACAGAATTCTTACTTTGACATTCATGCCTAATATTAAAACCAACATATGATTCATTCATGAAAATATGTGGTATCACCTCCAAACCCCAGATCTCTCAAAATAAAAAATGAATAGCTATTTTAAAAAAGCAATTTAAAAAAAATTTGCATTAATATTGCAAGCATGTATGACTTCATTTAGTGCATAAAAAATGTCAGCTGTTTTATGGTCAGCTGAATATGCTATCATTGGCATGAAAATAAAAATTCAGAGCACTATTTAGATTCACTGGCAGCACTACTGTTACTGTTGATGCTAGCTGGTTCTGTTAACTCTTGATGCCATGCAAGGTTGCCAATTGTCTGGTGCCAAGGGCTAGCTTAAATTTTATGAAAATTCACAGGTAAACTCCAGATGATATGTATTAACATGACATACTGCAAAGCAGTGGGTATGCTACAGGGAACAGCTGGATATTCAAAGAAGTTTGTCAACATGTCTGGACACAGTGACTCATAAGGTTAAGGGTAGTACTAGGACATGAGAATATACAAACGAAATACTGCAGGACTATCAATAGGAATCCAAATGGAATATGCCAGTAAAATATGATAAAATCTGAGAACTCATCTTTACCCTTTAATTAGTGCTCCCCCTTAAGCAGAGATCATATTTTGTTACTCACCGGTGAACAAACTTCTTGCTCTCAAGATAAGACAAGGCTGTGCTGAGTTGCCAACAATACAGGATGAGGGTATCAAGGTGTAAGAGATGGCTGTTCTTCTGCAAGTATGCTCTCAGCTCTCCATGTTTTGCAAGCTCCATTACAATATAGATGGGTGAACTGGAGCAAATGCCTATCAGCTTGATAATGTGTGGATGATCAAACTGCTGCATTATATCTATGAAGATTGCAACAATAAAATAGGGTTTGATTACTTGTATCATGACATCTAAACATTTTGATACTTTAGGAGGCTTACAAGCTTCTTCTAGAAACTTCTCTCCTTCTGATTCAATTTTGCATGTCTTTATTGCAACAGGGATCTGTTGTCCTGCTTTGAACTTGAAAGTTCCCTTGTAGACATCACCAAATTGTCCTTCCCCAATAATAGCTTCCAAGTGGATGTCTTTTCTTTGCAGTTCATAGTCCTTGGCTAGAGGAAAGGTAAGGTGAGCAAACAAATTAAAGAATGAGAAAAGTTTGGCTTAGGGACATATATAAATTAAAGCAAGCAGACTCATGATTCAGGTTTACTTACTAGCTGGAGTTGAATAATCTCCTTCTTCATCAACAATTTCTGCTGTGTCATCACCAGCATCTTCAGCTTTTACATCTGTGCCTAGTAGTCCTCCAGGGCCGCATCTTCTATACCTTGGTGGTCGGCCATCTAGAAGTTCATACCATATTAGCCTACATTTTGCAGTATCCTGGTTAAAGGGAAGTTTGCTTCCTTGATTAAAAGCTTTTCATAAGACAGGCTTTTACAGGAAGAATACAAGGTGAGTCCTTAGTAGCTCATGAAGTGTGAAGCCTCATAACTGTGGATGTAGAAAGTATGATGATGATATAACTCCTTCCCAAAGATCAGATCTTACATCATAAACCATAAAATGTAAAAAAATTATAAAAATGTTACATTTTCATGTAAGACAAGAAGTCAAACATTGAGAGAGCATTGGCCACCATGTTCTGAGAGAGCATTGGCCACCATTCAGAAATGTCTCACAAAACTAAACTCTCCTTCCACTACCACAATAGAATCAGGCTTGTACTCGAGGTCCTTCAGAAGATAGTTGACACAGTCCTGAGATGCTCCAAGTCCTTGTGAAAGTCAGTGATTCAACATTTGGGGACTTCTAAATATCCCACTCAGACCTTTTCTACATCCACAACATGTAACCCTTGTATATACCAGCATATCACAAAAGGACAGAACCCACATTATGCTCAAAGACATGCAGGTGTCAACTGGATTACAATGTGCATACCAGCCTCTTGGGAGAAGACACCATATGAATTTCAAGTTCAGCTATCTGGATGATCAACTTACTGTCATTCCCATGAGCAGCTTTATGGGAAAAAATGTATAAAAGTAAGAAAATGCACAATTAAGCCAAATTCAAGTCTCCACATTAACCCCTACCTTTCCTCATCCATATTGACTGCTTGTGGGGTGTAAGAAGCTTGTGGTAACCATCAATCAGATCAGCAAGGCTCTCTGCATCATCCAAATCTTTACAGGTGATGCTCAGACACTTCAGGGAGTCATGGACTTGCAACTGGACAATTGCTTTCTTTGTATCACCATCACAGTCAAAAATAAGCGTTGAGATGCTCTTGATCTCCTCAAATTGAAGATTTGTCTATGAGATGAAATAAATAGCTCATAAGCGAGTGCCATAAGACAAGTTAAAGAATTTACTTAAATTCTCAGATTTCCACTCAGGACTTACAGCAGATGTTTCCATGTTGTGAGAAACCCCTTTGCAAGGATTTACAACCAGTTCTATAGGAATAGGCCATTCAGTCTGAAAGATGACATACACACTCCAGAATCAATGTTTCATCAAACATTAACATAAGAATAAAGAAGTGAAACATCACACTCACACTCAGTTCACAGGAGAATTTCTCCACAGTGAAGTCCCACTTGGGCATGACACCACTAAGGAATTTTAAAATGCAATCCCTTTCAGACATATGTGACTCTTTTTTAATCATGTGTTGGATGGCCCTCTTCAATGCTTTACGCTTTGCATTGAGTATCACAGACGGTGGGAGGTACTTCTCAAGCTCTCCCTCACGGTCCAGGATCTCCAGACTGTGCTTCTTCTCTGTGCCCGTTTGAGCACAGAAAATATTATGAAGCTGGAACTTAGCCAGGCCAATAGCAAGTTCCTGATCCCAAGGACCATCACTCAGCAAATAATCCATTTGAACCTGATACAGGAGAAAATACATGTATCAAAGAGGAAAGTGTTTGAGAGAAGAAGCAGCATAGGCAATGTATGTATAGGCAGTTTTTTGGACCTATAGTCCAATGTGCACCTGTCTATAAAGAAAGTCAAAGCTGAAAGCATCTTCTGTAGCCAAGGCTGCAAAATCCTTGGGGAAATATCGAATCCGCAAATCATACTTCCATTCTTCCACGGGATGTCGACATTCATATTTCTCTTTCACCTACAAAGTAGGTCCAAATTCAGAATATTAAAAAATGTCCTACATCGACTGAAACTACATGAACCAGTAAGTAATAAATACCTGAAACATTGTGAGATCTTCATGTAGCCAAAAAGCAAGACCACTTGGCATGTGAAGGAGTCTCATGGCAAACACAGGCATGGGGGATGAGCCTTCAATTCTGTGTCTGACAAGTTCCTTGGATAAAATTAACTTGATCAAACCCTGTTGAAGAGACAAAAAAATTAGAATTGCCACAAAACATAATGAAATTGTATTATAATAATACAATTCTATTGTTGTTCCACAAATAATCTTCACAGTGTTACTGAGTTAAGCAAAAATTATTGGAAGACAAAGGGCTGACAGCAACATGTACCAAGCAAGGGACAAAAAGAAAATGAAAAGGGTGGTGCCTGCACAGAGCAGAGAAGAAACCTAGTCATCACATTTTTATTGGAGATTCTTCCTATCTCTATTTTGTTGGCCAACTGAGGTAGACTTAAAGGTTGTACACAACTGTTACAAAAGTACTCTCATCAAGATTGTAAGGAATGACAACTCCTTCTTGGAATAAGCACAATGTGCAGTTCTCATACAAAGGAGGGACAAGCCAGACACGATTAGCCTGATGAGGCTTACTTTGACATCTATAGCTTCACTGTACTTGATGGAGTGGCATTCTCCTAGAACATGAACTTTGACGAAGGCTTTCTCAGGGCTGCTGGGAGACCTCAAAGTAGATGGGACAGATGGAGTTGGCAAGGGATCTGCCAATTCACTCTTCCAAGCTCCTTCCACTTGGAAGCTGGAAAGAAACAAGATGATAAAGTTATCTACATACCAAGGCATGCACGTCATGAACTGAACAGCATTGAGATCTGCAAAATTCTTCACATGATATTGTATACAGTTGGTTAAGTTTCTTCCTCTTGCATATATGCTGATGAAAATAGTGCTCATCGATAATTATAGAATCTCTTGGAAAAAAAAGCAAAATTGGATCAGTCTTGACAGGAAGTTGCCTCTGTTCCACTTTGGCAGGATGAAAAGATTGCAAAGATGCGAAACAGAAGAATCCAACTTTGAGAGGTAAGAGTCGTTCAGGTTCGGAGCTTCTCAAAGACAGCCAAGAAAAACACTATGGGCTGGCAAAGGCTCAAAAGACTACGTCTCCCCGACACTTGCCCCTCATGCTCATCTTGGTTTACATTCATCTCGGCAATAGGGCACATGACGCGAAAATGTGGGTAGGTATAATAAATGGGCCAACATAAGATGCCAAAGCCATCATGGATGATACTAGTGATGAAAGTACTTTAAAAACGCAAGTCCCATATATGAGTCCATCGGGTTGCTTGAACAATTCCATTCCATATCAGTTCATCATCCTGTTTCTGAGTCATCCCTCCTCCGGGGCTCAGTCATGGGCATAAAACGAATAAAGGCCTATTGGGATTCAATGCGTGGGAGATAGACGGCCGATCGAGCCCTCACGTTTATCCTCCCACGCGACCACAGAATAAGAAATGAATATATGGCAGTATGCGGAAGGCAAGTGCCTCCCACAATCTCAGTTTCTAGTAAATGAACAATAATATCGACGCTGGTTTATACCCTAGAGTATGGAATCGATTTTACCTCAGAATTGGATCCTAAAGCAAACACGTTTACTAGAGAGAATCTTACAGGATTGGATTGCTCCATAACCGCAGTCATTCTTCATGGAGGGAGGAAATGAGTTAGCATATGAAATAATGCAATATTCAGAGCGTCATTTCATGCCCAACGGTTCGACTCAACTTTCCAAACTTCGTAGGGTAGATTGTCTATGATTTACTACAATGTACCTGTGAACCGAATGCCGCTTGATGTTTCTGGAGATCTTCTTTGATCCTCCGAGAATCCGATAAAGCTTCATCCCTGCTTGCACCATGACAAGTGATGAGCAACGACGCAAAAGCGATATGAGCACCTCATACAAGCCCCTTCCTCCTTCACATATAAAATTAAACTTGGAAGCATAATGCGCCTGGAGGAGTCGTAATACTGTAGAATTAGAAGCAACGAAGTAGGGGTAAAGCACTACTTCCACTAGGGAAATCGTTCACGTGAGGGGCTTTCACTCTGCCAGGGGACGAACGTGGAAGAAAGAGGAACGAGAAGCGAGAACTTTTCCATCGCTAACTAACAACCTACTATGGTACACGAACACAAGACTCCATTCCCTTCACACAGATTAAGATCACTGTTTGGAGAAGGGGGAAAGAATGTCGAAGAGCATGAAGCACATAATGCTAGGTCACAGGGCTCAAATCTCGAGCCTCCGATTCTGAGCAACTGCAAACTGGGGGAGGACAAAAGAAGCCGAAGACAGGAAGGTGCAGGAGAGGGAACAGAGGAGAAGAGAATGAGAGAGTGTGGGAGAGGAGGAGATTACGAAAGTATCTTGGGACGGGCCAGGTAGGGGACCGAAGTCTCGACGGCAGCAGACATGAAATTCTTGCCAAACATCGCGGCCAACTTGCATGACACATTACGGATGTGTTCAGCTCTTCATTCGTGTACCCCATCAAGCAATACAAACAGTCCTTCAGATATTCCGTCATCTTTGACTGCCATATGGGGGAGGGAGCATAAGAGGGAAAAATTACGAACACGGAAAATTGTCCACCATGACAGAGCATCTCTGGTAAAAACATTAATCCATGCCTGGCAACTATTCTTTACAGGCGAAGCCGTCATGGACTTCAACAGTTCAATCGATGGGCGAGATTAAAATTGACGGATGAGTCCAGACCTGAGCAGCACCGCCGATGAGAGAACATTGTAAACACCTGACAGAACGCAATGATTCAGCTGTCACATGAACAGAACGATAACATGAAAGCTATAAACACATGTCAAGAGATCTTCAGCAAACATTCCCTCATTAAAAGAAAATCAGGTTGACATGCATGTCCCAAGTCAAACGCAGTTTCCATGCCTCATTCACCGGAATGAACACACTATTTGACACACAAGTCCTACTTCAAAAGACGTTGCCCAGGAATCAACCTTCTTTCCCGAGGACTGCCGTTCTCGTTATACGTAGCAGCACAGCAAGAATCCTCTACAAACACTTTCTTTGAGTTTCAATTCCAATCATACATGAACTCGTCCTGTATATTTGAATTGGAGCTTTATTGACATGTCATACTCTCCCCAATACGGACGCTGCTCTTATATCGAGGGGTTACGGCAACAGTGAATAGAACGCAGCACCAGGAACTAAGACAATGAATGACGCGCATTTATGATTTAAAGCTATTGAACGGCATTTGGTGACTAGCAACGAATAGTAGAATAGGCCAGCTCCACTGAATTCCATACCTGATCAATTGACACTTACAAAGTGTGAAAAAAAAAGAGGATTCTCCCAACATACGATATTGACAATCCCAAAAAGGTATCAAGCTCAAAATGTACATGAGCTCACAAATATCCCTTTTTATTTCGCAAGCAGCTTCGAATCTTCATGCTCAAGCTTGAGAAAATACGAGGTAAAAGAGTCGGTACACACACGGTTATCCGTAGACATCTTCCCCGAGAATATCTTGTCAAAGCGAGATCTCTCAAGAATAAACTGAGCGAATATTGATTTAAGATGAAACGATTCAATTCCCCGATTACAGAGATTAATGAAACCTGATTTCAAGCACACGATCGAATGACCATGATCCTCTGCGAAAAAGTATAATGCCTATCATACCAGAAGCCTACCCAGAGGTGGTTTCGAGACTAAAGATATTCATTAGATATTTTTCACCTCTAAATGACATTGTAATCAATTGCAAGCAGTAGAAATCCATACTATTCAACACTGACTTTCACATTCTATCTCAAGAAAAAAACCTATATGGATATATTCTGAACCCAGAAACGTAAACCATGGCCTCTTGGCCAAACAAATAATCGAATATTGACCTATCTCCGTGCTCAGAACGCCAGTAATAAATATAGCCTCAGACGATTTTCTCGTTTCCCATGCCCACGTGATCTTCGGTAGTTGGGGTTTGACTCAGGCAGTACAACTCCCCACATATAGTCCTATTCAACCTTCGACTTAATTTAAGAAAAATTATTCTAACCTTCATGAATGTTATGCCGAGTCTCGGAGCCTACCCAGACAAGGATCCAACAGCGGAGCAACCAGGCGATCGATGGGAAAGAGTTTAACTTCCCCATCAATCTCCTGGTCCGCTCTTGTTCGGTTGCAAGCTTTTAGAAATCAGTTATATAGGGTCGAGTTTTACGGTTGAAGGAAACATTTTTTTGTATAAGCAGAACATTCATACTACTTTATACATTAATTATTCAAGCAATTATTCATGCAACGTTGATGCAGTCTATTAGTAATTCACATAGACAGAAGTTAAGCTTTCTGATCTTACGGGAAACTTCTATGAGTTTTTACGTGTTTGCAAAAGGCACATGATGAAGTGTAATTCGTTAGTTCTCTACTAAGTTCACCTCCATCGGGAATCTGGCTGCTGCTTTCAAGCTATGAATGAGCAAGCTTTTCTTGTCTCACTGGAGTGAGGTGAGTTAAATTTGACTTGGAACGACTTTTCTTCCCCCCCCCCAAGGTTGAATAACATTTCCTTTCATACTGTACAAGAAACTTGCATAGTCATGAACTTCAACACTGTGAAGAAAACCTGGCACATAAAAGAATAATTATCAGAGTCCTGGGAGCTCTGAAAACTAACTCTAAGTCCAATTATTTTTTACCTATGATGGGTCTATCACTCTAATTCACTTCTGCTTCATAAAAAAAAAGTAAAAAAGACAATAACATATAAATAAGTGCTAAGAAACTTTATAAAAAAGCTCAATCCCATTCTCTCTGGATCATCCAATCCCTGGGAAAATTACATAATAATATAAAAAGCATGAAATTTAAGCACAATAACATAGACGTGAATTTGAGTTCTTTAGCTGCATTCTCATTTTGGCCTATGATGCTAGATCTGGCCTTCACCTACCAAGGTTAATTTCAATGGACAATCACCACCACCATCATGACATTCCTTACTTATTGGGAGGGTAGAGGCCAGGTGCTAAGTCAAAAAAAATTAACAGAGGAAAAACAGAGTCAAGGCTCAAGATAAGTGATAAAATGCAGCTTAAGAAGCCTGATGCAAAGGTGGAAATCCAGTGATTTCATGAAGTATGTGATTTCAATTCATAGTCCTGTAAGGGTGCTGGCATTACTGGTATATCACCTTTATTTACATCTAAGCAATACTGTCAGACCAAAGGAAAAGTTAGTTCTGCTCACATCACTGTACCGGGTGGGCACAAAGTCCCTTCAATGACAATTTAAATAATTTGATAAACAGTAAATAACATGATAACATGAAACAAATAAATTTTTTTACTTAATTCAATGTAATTATGGATCCAAAATATCAGAGTGCAACCCATCATCATCATGGCATAACTCAATGCAGCACCATGTTCTCTTAGGCATCTTTTCAATTTGCTGTTAAGTTATTTTTTTTTAAGCTGTTGAGACTGCTGTTTTGAGTTGGTCAGCTATCAGATAATGCTGTTTAGACACAAGTCGTTTGATAATCCCCCATAAACTATTATCACACGTTGATCACCTACAAAGACAAAACAAAGAAGTTATTTTTTGCATATTGATAGGATTTTGTGCCCACGCTGTATGAAACTGCTATCTCACAGATTGCTGACTTTGGATGCTGGTCCCACAGGTTTGGCAACAACAAAACAGAATTTAGACAGAGCTTTTTGGCATCTTTTAATACAGGATGTTCATTATACCAATTAACTGAAAGAAACACAAATAAAAAAGTAACTATAATTTGGATATACATGAAACTTTGTGATATGAGAACCAAGACATTGTAAAGAGAACACCTAGGATTAAATTTTTGGGTAGATAGCTTATTAACATAATTAGATTGATATCTGTGCTCCAAAAGGTTCAAATCATCAAAAATATATATCATTCTTCTGCCTCCTGCAATTGTAGTTAGAGGTCATAATAGGATGAAGTTTGCAGAAGTATGACTTAAGAGTTGTTGGGATTACCATCACTCATTAATTCTACACCAAGCAATACTGTAATTATTTTCATGGAAAATTATCCCTATTTCAACAGAAAAAAATTTTGAGACTCTATTTAGAAGATCTATTAACTTTAATTCCCTCCAACTCAGCTAAGGCTTATGGGCTCATCATAGGCTCAAAGAGTAAGAGCATGAAGGGTGATGGGAAGCAACTATGAAGGCTTACCTCTTTTTCTGCCCTGATATAGGAAACATCTGCAGCCTTTGCTTCGTCTGGAGGGACATAGTCGTAACAGTTCAGCCTTGGGTGACGCAAGGCCTAAGTTAGTTCGCTAACGTTAAGCCTTAGTTGGACCTGCAATGTTCAATCAGGCCTGAATGTGTGCAATAAACATTCTAAATTGCACTGGTCACAAGAATGCGAAATCATAATGTCCGAGAAAAGGCCAAGAAGAAACCATTCTAGTAAGTCACGGGAGTAAGTTTTCTCGTCTTGTTTCTGATTATCGGAGTGTACACGAGGGGAGCAGAAGGCTCGCTGGGATCTTCCCACCAGGCGAGACCTCTAGCGCCTAGCGCAAGAACTAAGCACATTGTGACAGCCTGAGAGCCAGTTCGCAAATCCCTTTCCATTTGGGTTTTCCGCTCTGTCCCACACCAGCTCTACGTGACCGACATATTGGGATACAGAGCCAGACAGTGGCGTATTTTGACTGAGGGGTCAGGGGGGGCAGGGCAACAGCGCCAAACCCCACCCGAGCGATACCAGGTGGGAAACGATCATTGTCAATTAAATTTGTTGTCCAGTTTTCTCAAAGAAACAATAGCAATAAATATGGAGAAGTGAGGAGCGGAAGAGCTTATGGGGTGATGGGAAAGTTATTCCAAACGAAATCAATGCCTATTTCGTTCCTTTCAATTGTACAGTATTTTTCCATTTCCCATGCTGTGCACGTTGGAAGTTAAAACGCTTACAATAATAAAATAGCTTGTCTACAGATTAAAAATAATCATGCTGACTATTTTGGCTGAATTGCAATACCCTAGCATTATTGGCCTTGTGATCACACCTCGATGTGATGTAAGCGTGATCTTTCCAGCGCAAAAGCGGTGTACTCCTACAGTCTTTAAAGTGAATGAATGAAAATACCATGATCTGAAGCTAACAATCTAACGTTGACGTGCGCAAGAGTGCTTCAGTATATCTGCCATAGATGAGTTTTTCCATTCATTCCAAAATGATAATTTTGATTTTTTTTAAATCCCACTTACCCGGATGACCTTATGGTTTAAATTGTGATTGCAAGGGCTGAAATTTACATTGCATAGCAAATGCTTGTTTTCTCTCACTCATGGAGGGAGAGAAATTGAATCACTATACAAAATTTAATTGTACATATTTTTGCATGTATCAACCTCACAGCATGAAAATGTTTGAGTCACTCACGAGTCAATTGCATATTTTCACCCTGGTACAGGGTGAGAATTTCACCATCGTATGATTAAAAGAAAAAAAACTAAAGAAATGGCCACCGAAATAAGATTTCTCGGGTGTGTCCCGTCTCCGTCGCCAACCCCCCTCCCCCGCCCCGAAATTTAAGATGATACGCGTCCTGTCTCGGGGAACTGAAATCTTGGTCCTGCCCTGTGAGATTCTTCGTCTTCAGAAGTACAGTGATCGATTACCAACTGCTTCTATTAATCTAGGCTGAAATGAACGAATTAAAACGCACTTTGCCTGCTTCTATACGCATCGCATTAGCATCTTAATGCCGTTTAATGGGCTTGCACACTTTTAGGAATCTCTCATGCATATTTTTAATTTTCTGCGGCACATATATACAAGATTTCCATGCATAAAAGTCCCACTCCTCGTAATAGCATTGCAGTTCAGAATATGTTTAGATATTTTTACTTGTGCTTCAAATTGAACTGAAATTTTCTTCATGTACAATTCTAGCAAATTTGATACTTTTAAACATTTCCCCCACTGACAGTTTGGACATTCTCAGCCAATAATGCGACAGGATCTTCAAACATTAGGACAATTTTTCTTTCTTGCGGTAGCTATTGGCTTCTTGTCTTTTTTATCTTGTATACGGTCCTGGAGTTCGACTGACGTTCGTTTAGCAATGCAATGATTTTCGATCGATTGCATCCCTCCCTACTGTGGCGAGGGCGGGGAAAAAAAGTGCCGAGTTTTTTGCGTTAATTCTCAACTTCCAGATGAGACAGAGATGTAAAAATAATACCAGGTATACATCTATCTTTTCTCCTAACCCCATGAAAACGACAAAATTTCTCGCTACCAGAGTACACTCACAGCGGTTGTTCGACTGAGACACCTCTAAAATTTTCATATCACGCTTCATCTTACAAGGAAAGATGCGCAATAGGTCCTTCTTTGGCTTTGCATACGGCACGTAGTATTCTTTTCATTAAGAGATGGACTTGCTGATCTTCACAACAGGAATCTCATTCCAGGCTTGTTGAACGAAGGCTCTCTATTCTGCAATGGAGTGATTCGTCTTGATCACTCTACTCACCGGCTAGACCAACGGTTCCCAAATTGTGGCACACGTCTCAGCAAACATAGTAACGTTGTGGGAACATTCCCCTAGGGTCAATACTGTACAGTGTCATCGACGCTGAAGGTCAAAGACCAACGTTGCTTGAATATTGTTGCAGTGTTATGGCATTATGATACCTTTTTAAATAGCATTTTAAAATAATATTTATGGTTAGTTTCATGGAATATGCATCGCCAAATAGGGGAAAAAAAAATTTCCGCAAAACGACAAAGAACCTATCCAGTGTTACTACCCTAGTAATACCAGATATTGGGTGAATGCTGGACCAACATTGGGCACGATGTCTACATGCATCTTGCCATTATTGCCAATACCAGCTAAATATTGGCTCAATATTGACTTCCCAATTTTGCCATTCCATCATCGATGCAATATCAGACTGACGCGATGATCCAATGAGCCCAATTTCCACGGAGGAGTTAATTTTAAGGAAATGCTGAAGTTCTCCTCTTTCCATGGAAACATCCCTCACAGGAGTGTTTATTACCTCACCATATGTTTTTCATTGCCTCTTTATAACAATCAATAAAATCGGACACTTATTAATTTATTATCCATATATTCGAGACAGAATCATGGAGCCCAGGCAGTAAATAAGCTCATACTCCTTATGAGAAACCCTTGCATCGCAATGTACAATTATCTCAAAAAGAGTTTCTACAAACTCAATCATATACATTGGCTCTATTCTTCGCATTTGAGAGGGATAATTATTTTTCCACTCTCAGTGAAGGAAAGGAGGGTTTCTGTACTCCACAGAGCAGAAAGGGGATGGCCGTTCCCTGTGAAGTACTAAGATTAGTACTTTCAGAAAAATATTTAATCCATTGCCTTCATTATTGACAAATTATGGAATGCTACAAGGGTGGGAGTGAACATTCCAATAAGTGACATAGCAATGTTGGCTCAACGTTCAGCCAGTGTTGAACTTCAACGTTCATCTGAGAGTTCCGATAAGCGACATTGCAATAGTGACTTGATGTTGCAGCTGCAACGCCAACCAAACACAGGGAAGGTTCAAAATTAACGTTCATACAACGCTGATTGAATGTTAGTATGTTTGCTGGGGTAACACTAGCGGTACCCAAGGCAATGCCAGGTGGTACGCTAGAGGTTTTCAAACAGACTTATTTTTTAAAAGCTTGCGTAATAAAGTACTAGTCTTATATACTTTGTGAGATGTGCACATGTGGGACAAGTGATGGTATGCTACATATGGACCCTGGAGGCAAGTGGTAGGTAAAGGTCGAAAGTTTGGGAATCGCTGGGCTCTTAGCCCAAAGGAAGACATCAGCTTGACATCATACAGCGCTTGGGCAGTAGCCCCTCCTTCCGAACTGTGTCTGATGTGGAAATTTTCGAGATGTCTGAGTCAAACAACCGCTGTGGGTGTATTCTGGTAGCCAGAAATCTATAGTTTTCATGGGACCAAGAAGAAAGATGCTTACATGAAATTATTTGTACGCCATTGCTAAGAATTTGAGAAATTCGCGCAAAGGTCTTGGTGCATTTTTTATGCGCCACCTGCTAATTACTTAATTCCAACTTCAGCCATTGATTTAGCCAGGCGCAGTCGTTTTGAGATAGCAGATATCTCTCGGTTGAATTACATGAGGTGCTATTCAGAATGGGGTAGGAGGGGGAATGCAATCTATAAAAATCACTGTAGCCCAGTATTCCAGCGTTTCTCAAGCAGGGCTCAAGTCCTCATCAAGTCCTCGCAACCATGCCACGCGGAAAATAATGAATAATGGACAAAAATAAATGCCAATATTGAAAAAGTTAATCGCATGCTGAGAGTTTTGTGAGTTTGGCAGGACACAATGCATACAATAATGCACCTCATGGGTGTTCGTCTTTTCTCCCATTATGTTCATTGTTACCTAATGATAAAGTCTATAGACGAGACGTCTCGTGAGCCGGAAAATATCGAAGTGAATTATCATGCCTCCTTTGAAGGAAATGGGGGTCTGATATTGCCTTTTTTTTCATGAATAACATTTTGACAATAACGAAAAGACAGAGGGCACTTCGCCAAGCTGTCACGCAATTGAAATTAGAGAAATCCCTTTATTCTATGCCTCTTGTGGAACAACAATTGAGGAGTTCTCTGGAAAAGGGGCGTATGTGCCCATAAGCCCTTTTTCCATATCCGTGTGCATGTGCTGCTTTAGGTGACTAGTCATAGGATAGGGTGGTCTTCTAATAGTTAAGATGCGTATTCAGCAAAGAAGAAGCAGATTTTCCTATGCTTTCACTATGCAGCAGGCCAACTGCCTGGTAATTTCAATATGGCTGCCTCCATGAATATTCCACTAGCAATTGCATGCTGAACGATTTTGGTGGAATTATTTCGTCTTTTTAAACTGAAAGTGAAAATGAGAAATAAACCAGGCACGAGGAAAGGAAATGAAAGTGGCCCAGTCATTCAAGCCACTGGATGGATGTGAGAAGTTGGAGATATCCACGAAATAGTTGAAGATTCCGATTATGAATACAACAATAGTGGATCACTGCTGAGTGATTGGTGAATGAAACGTGTCCTGAATATTCACATTTTCATTGTTATTTTTCAAGAAACAGTTTATTTGAAATCTGTAGATGCATTTATAGATTAAATATTATTTTTAACTAGAAAGAAGTGGTGAAGGACTCGTTGGAAAATGTTCCAGCAGTGCAGATATGGGTAAAATGGCGTATGTGCATAAACACTTTCTGCCTGCATCCCAGCAATGTGAGATAAAGAAATTCATTTAAACCCCAAGTTCAATTAGTAAAAGGTCTAATATACCATTTTACTGATAACTAAGTTTTGACCAGCTTCAGATTAGCTATAGGAAGTTTTTATTTATCTCGAATTGCAACTTTTGCACATACGCCCTTTTCCAGAGAACTCCTCAATTCAGTATCAGAAATTGTTTTAAGCCTGTTAGATTGGCTCGTTTTCATCCAATAATGATCATCATGCCCAGAAAACCCTTCTTCCATCGTGAAAGGCATCCATCGAACTGGTGAAAAAGTGAAACATGAATCACGAAAAGGAATTCCTCTTACGGAATGCGTGATTTAGTAGACCAGACGCCTGAAGCTTTGTATTCCGTCAATGCAACATTTTAGGAGCAGTTCATGGCCCGTGTTCAATTATGAATGTTCGGGGACCGAAAAGTAAAACGGAACACCCGGCCTCTTAACGTCACTCCATGGGAAAGCACAGGTTGAACAGTGATGGGGATGACTGAGTCATAAATCGGGTTTGTTGAAAGCTCAACGTTGTCAAAGGCAAAATTTCCACTTGAATGCGATCTGCTTTGCTATGCCATGATGTTGCCAATTTATTTGTCATGCTATCAACTAGTCCGTAATTATATTGAAAGGAAGGCTCCAGTGGTGTATCGACAGGCTTTTGGAGATTTTAATTTAACCTCGTGCATGATGACATGCGATAAAACTTTGCTCTACCTATTCAAGGTCTTCATGAATACATTTCAACAAATTAAAAAAATACTGTCTCGTCTTTAACTTTCACAAAAAGTCACGTTAGTTGTTTACAACTTTACGTGATAGTGAAGGGTGTCTGTGCATTCATTTTCCAACAACTACCAAAGGGATCTGCATGGTGAAAAAGGTAGAGAAAGGCTGCTGTATATCGATGAGTGTAATCTTTTCTATACATCTAGCTAGAACGTACCTGGAGCGCAGGTTGCTAGAGGATATATCTCTTGCAGAAATAAGGCTCTTACCAAATGCTATCTGAGCATCGCCATTTCTGCCCATGCAGAACTTATATCTATATCTATATCGTCTATAATCTACTTGGTAATAGATCATAGGATGCCATATAAATATTTACTTATATTTTTCATTTTAATTTTTGCTGATGGCATTGTCTGGAAGCAGAGCCGTGAGACTTTTTGAGCTAGAGTACGAGGGGTGCCCATTAAGTCCTCTGCCTTAGACAATGGTTTTTGAAACACTTCATCTTGTATTATTGAATTTTCAATGGATATTGTAAGGGGCCTTCAAATGAAAAGTCGAAAATAAAGCATAAAATACTTATTTATCTATACAAATTCGCCATGCCTGTTGAGACATGTGTCCCAACGTGAAGTTAGCAACGTGATACCCTGTTCGTAGGACGACTTGGGCAGTTGCATGAGGAAATCTGTAACCATGCGCTGCACCTCTTCGTCCGACTTGAATTGCCTTCCTTTCATGGCTTTCTCTAGAGGTCCGAAAATGTGAAAATCACCTGGGGAGAAGGCAAGACTGCAGGGAGGGTGTTCCAGGCACTCCAAACCATACCTGTTCAACGTTGTTACCGTTAATTGGGCAGTATGGGGCGGCCGTTGTCATGCAACAGAACCACCTTCCAGCTCAAAAGACCTGGACGCTTCGACTTTATTGCCTGTCTTAAACGGTCCAAAGTTTCGCAATATCGTTGCGAGTTGGTGTCACCACAGTCCAGAAACTCAATCAACAGCAGATAGAATCAACAACAGTCAAAGAAAAACGTCAGGATAACTTTTCCTGGGATGGGCATTGACCATGACTTCCAGGGTGATGGGGAGGATGGATGCTTCCATTGCATGCTCATTTGCTTAGTTTCTGGATTGAAAAGGTGACACCATGACTCGTCACCTGCAACAATACGGTGGAGAAACTCGTTACCTTCCGGTTCATATCTGATGAAATGTTGCAGGCTCAAACCCATCCTCAATGCCTTTTGCTTGGGAGACAAGTGTTTTGGGACCCAGTGGGCGCAGACTTTGCGGAAGTTGAGGCGTTAATGCAAAATTGTGCAGACTGTTCCAGTGCTGATATTCGCTAATGCCACTACATGTCTACACGTCTGTCATTCATCACAATGTCATTCACTGCAGCAACACTCTCATCCGTAATGGCGTGGTGCGCCTGACCTGGTCTGGGATCATCCTCAATCGATTCACGTCCTCTGTGGAATTTCGCACACCAGGTATGCACTGCTGTTCTACCCAAACAGTACTCACTATACACCTCCTTCATACGCCTGTAAACATCAGATGGTATTGTTCCTTCTGCCACTAAAAAACGAATTACCGCGCGTTGTTCAACTTTGGACACTTCCATGAGGGGTCTGACTGGAATTCACACAACGTCTATCACGTTCACGCCGATACTTGTGTTGATGAGTTTCTTCTCATATAAGCCAGTTTCCCCGTGTGAGGGCGCAACGATCGCTGTCAATTACCTAGATATAGGAGTTGTCCACTTTTCATTTGAACGCCCCTTATAAAACATTGGAGCACTGAACTGTAATTAAGTTTTTATCAAGGGAAGGTTTGTTGCCACAGACAATTCATACGAACGTTTATCAAAATCAGCCACCTTTCTGCATCACATTGAAGTAGGCAGCTGAATCCCTAGGAGGACCTGGTTTAATAGATGGTCCTCGTCCGGGTCGACCATTTGACGTGACCACAGAGGAAACTAACATGGCCGTAAAAAAGCTGGTAATGGGGGACCGACGAATAACCGACATAGTCTTGGGTATCTCAAAGGGGGCAGTGTTCAAACCATCTTGCACAAAAAGCTGCTACTATCAAAGGTATGTATCTGCTGGGTTCCTCAAATGTTTTCCGTCATTCGAGGTGGTTACTGGGTATCATAATGAGTCGACTAATTCAATGCAGATCCAGCAGACTTTTCCTGACGGATATGAGGTGCGGTTAAAAAGTTTCCATTGTAGTCCAATAAATAAAAAAATATTTGTGTAACTTCGATTTGCATCATTCACTTCTCAAAATAGTCCCCTGCTTCTCAATGTAAGAATCTTTGGAACTACTTGTGGTAGCACTAGGTGCACGTATCTTTGGGGGATGTGGAAAACACTACCAAATCCATTTCCCAGAGCACTTCGGGAGCGATAGCGGCAACCCACAATAATTCTTGAGTTCTCCCTTGAAAGGTTGAGAAGTGTGAGCTCCATATGAACAACGCGGCCGAAAAGCTTCTTATTTCTGCTACATGATCGTGAAGTGTCGTTTTAAAAAAACCAGCTGGTTCGGCAGCTATAGTTTCAACGGCGCACGGCCATAACAGCGCTTCAGAGTAAACGAGGCACCGAAGCCTACGTGGCTGAATGCCCTTCATGTGGCAACTTTCAAGCCGAGATGTGATTTTTTGTGTGTCTTAGAACAGTGCTTCACAACCTTTTTTATTTCACGGCACACTTTCGAGTTTGCTCAATCCTCATGGCATACCGAACCAAATTTCACTGTCAATGTGTTTAATATTTTCATCACCCACTCGTCAACTCAACTGACGTAGCATGAGAATAATAAAACACAGGGATATTCTTTCTTTCCCTATGATTCCGAAAAAATTCAGCAGCACAACGGTTGGGAAGCACTGTCTTAGAATATGGCATAAGATGAGAATACTAGCTTGAAGACAATGAGAAAATTTGCTATGACATAAACAAAATTTGAAAAATGCATGTGAATTTGAAATGACAATAAGCAGCAAAAATAAACAAAGATGAAGGAATAAATACTGAATATACTTCGAAAATACTTCGTTATCAGTATCAGCAGAATAGCAGCAGTCTCAGAGCAACATTCCATTTTAGAGGACAAAATCAAGACAACACTCACCAAGTAATTAAAATATTTGAGGACCTACAAAAGACTTTTCTTTTGAGGACACCAGTACCTCTTGTTCCAGAGTCACATAGTCCCTTTAAAACAGAAGAATATTACTTCTTTCAGAGAGTACACCAATTGATTTTCATGATACTCATGGTTCCATCCCAATCCCCACATTTGTATTTCTTCAAAGTTGACTTGGGCAACAGAAAAAGGAAAGCAAGAGGGTGCAAAGTCCAGAGAATAAGTAGGTTGGCTGATGCTTGCAATTGAGTGGCAAGGCAGAAAGCTGTAAAGAACTACAACACATGCAAAGGGGCATTGTCCTGCTGTCACAAGTACCTTTTTTAGGCAACTTTTTGGCATGCCACTCAATAATTACCATTAGCCATCCACCCCTATCATTGGACTTGGCACCCTGTGACTTAGACTTCTTCCTGGATATCAATTTCATGAGAGATGTATATTTGCTGACCAGGATGGACTCATGAGTGCCATGACAAGTAATCCACTGACCCTTGCAAAAGACACACCTGGAGATATATGTGCACCAGAAGGAAGAAGTGCATAGAAATCACAAGGGGACTATTGTGAACAGGAATACTCAATGTGGAGGGGAAGCTGTAGGTGTCACAGGGAAAAAAACCTTTCAGGAAAATTTTCCAGAGGTCCTCATATTGAAGTTGAAACATGGGATGACTCATAATAGTGTCCAAGATATGAACAGAAAAAGTCAGTCAGAATAGCTCTAAATGAATGCATAAGTCATATGTATTATTTTGGAAATTTGCAAGTAAGATATCATGTGTGACTGCATGAAAAACTGCAAATGACAAGCATATATAAATCTGCAAGTGTCATATTCATACCACTGGAGAAAATCACCAAGGTTTGGCATGGACCATAATTAAATGTCAACCCATTTGGATGTTAAGTTAGATGCTATGTAAATGCAACTTAGAGCAAAGCATCTGATGCTACAGGCCTATCAATGTGCACACATTGGAGATAACTGCAGTATTCATCTCAATCGAACAAATATCATGAAACTTAGCAAGAATTGAAACCATACATTTTCCATCTGGTCAAACTTTCAGTCAACGGCACCAGAAGGCGTATTTGTACGGACACAGTAGAAGAAAATGCTTGACAATACAATTAGTAGGCTTTGAGCTATGACTTATCTAGAATATGAAGAAACTTTCCTCTTGTCATTTCTTTTGCTTCCTCAAGTCCAAGTTGATATGCAACTCTCTGCTGTTTCTTCACTTCCTCAATGAGGGATTCAGGAGGTAAGCTGCCATATTCCTGGAGGAGGCTGAGGTCATCCTCACTAAGGTCTTGCAACCATGAAGGTTCAGGACTATCACTGCGTTCATGTATCTGCTCAAGTGCAAATTCTGAAACTCCTGGAATCTGTTCAGGCCATAGCTCTGGTGAGTCCCTGTCCAGTTTCTCAAGGCTGACCAAGGACTGTTCCACTTCCATGTGACTTTCATCACCTGAGCAATTGGAGGAGTTTTTGCTTGAAGAGTTTGAGCATTGATTTTCACAATGCCCAGGCAACTTCTGTGATCCATTTTCTGTGATGTTAGGTGCATTGATAACCTCCATGCTTTAAGCATATGCTATGATGAGGATGAGTTCTACGTTATCCACTCGCTCTTCATCACAATTAGGGCAAACCTGGAGAGTGAAATGCTAAGACAATGAAAAAACAAAGGAGGCAAGCCCAACTAGCCTTGGGCTTTTCTTCTAGAGATTTATGAGAACCAAACTCTGAAAATACATACTTATGACCTAAGGAGTCTCCAAGCATGATTTGGTTTTGATAACACTCACTTGAGGTGATGAGGTCACAAAAATTAAACTTTTTAATCAACTTCAGATAATTAAAACTCAATTTTTTTGGTGCACATTAAAGTTAATGAAGTTCTTGCTTCCTAATCTCCAAGAGTATATACCTGGGGCATTATTAACCTCTGTATCTGAATTAGTTGTGGAGGTATAAGGTGAACCTCAAGGGGTAATGTATCTCTAATCTACAAGGTTTGTGGTTTCCTATCTCAGGAACTGTAGGGATGGGAGTGGCCACATGAGGTACATAAAAAAAACATAACATAAAAGGCCCCATACAAAAAGATGGAAGAAAAGGAATCCAGCTTTCAGCCAAGTAGCCCTGAAGGGAAAAGGAAGAGATAAGAATATCAGGAGCTAAACAAGAAGTGGATGAGAGGGCTGACCCCATCATGGGAGCAGGTTAAATGTCAGAATTTCAGATGATTTTTCAATGATTTATGATTATCTAGAGGAACTTGTGAATGGTAAAGACTTTAAACACTGATGTCATTGATGGAACAATTTGGAAGATTGAATTGTGATATGAGCTTTTTTCTTAGCCACTTGTTTGGTTTGAACAGAAACAGCATGGAGCCACCATGTTGCTTCTGGGAAGATTTCTTGTCTCAATCATTTTATATTGCGCCACATTAGAAGGGCTGAAATTGCCTGGAATGTGAAGGCTGTAAAGGTTATCTTTCCTCTGATTTCAATGTTGTTAGACTAGAGATAATTTACAGATTTGGTCTTATAGCAAGTGAAGCCTAGTATTAATCATAGAGTGGAATGCTGAATATATATTAAAAACCTTAGTGATTATCATCATTTGCAGTTTTGAGCTGTTTAGATTGTCGCTTAACTTTTATCCTGTGCCCTTTGACTCCATGAGATACCTATGTTTATGTCCCTCCCTGAATCAGTCTCTTCAATAGACCTGATTCATGGTGTAAAGTGAATATCAGGAATTGAATGTTGAACAATGGGACTCCAAACACACAGACTGGTACAAATTCAACCTTCTTCCCTGACTGGATCTTGAAGGTCTACTAGAGCCAAGATAATTGCATTCTTGGTTTTAATGTTTGGATAATACTTACTTTGTTCCTCAGTCTGTCACTCAGCATACAATAAAGCTTACTTGGGCATGATATTGTGGCTACAATAATCAGCTTTGCTTTCCAAGTTGCTCATGTGGCAAAGGAAGCCTAGGCACAGTCAATTTCAATAGGTTGGGGTATGCCTAGTCAGTGAAACAGCATTTCATGAAGATTTTAGCCTTAATGATAAGGTTCTATATATAATAGGATCATGTGGGTAAAGGCCCCAAAACTAGCAGACATTAGGAGGTCGCTTAGGAAATAGGCCTGAAAGGGGCCTAGGCAACTCTGAAGGTTAAACTCCAGGGTAGCACTGGTCCAAATGATTTAAGGCAGCAGGGCTCCATAGTCTTATTTGCTCTAAGATCATCCATATTCCCAAGAAGCAAGTGAAGCCCTTGAAAGTAGCAAGCTTTGGAACACCCAGAGGAAGCAACACCCAATTTGCATGTTTGGCTATCCCATGGTTTTTTCCATTACCCTGTCATCAATGACTCCAAACTCCAAGGTTTTCTATTGGCGCAAGCTTAGAGAGTCGCATTTCGTCTACAAGGCTACAGACAAATATTTGCCTCTCACTGTCTTCTGGCCAAACTCTCCTCTTCCTCCTCGAGGATTTATTACAGCTGGTGGCTTACATATGATATATAGGCCTAGAGTGACACATGCGAGTGCGGAAACACATTGGAGCACTGGCAGTAATCTTGACTGTTAAGTCCAGGCCTAACTTTCATGCGAACCCGACCATACTTTATGAGTCTTCCCTAAATGCAATAGAGGAACATAAGGTTTGAGACTGAAGGAATAGGCCTAGGTTTACGCGAAGCAGTCGAAAGTTGCGGCTACTACTAGAGGCTAGACCACAGTGGCCGGTCGCTTGTCGTCCTGAGCGGTGATTGGCCAGTTCCTTCCGAGGCACAGAGGCATAGCTCTCATTGGCTATGGCGTTTGGAAATTTTCTGATACCCGTGTTTTATTTTCAGGGGGAAAAACCTTACTGTGGTTTCCTAACTCTTATCAGTGAGTTCAGTGTTCTTGAATGGAGCTTGACTTTTTTCTTACTCCAATCCGAGCTTATCGGACTAAAATTTCGGAAAATAGGCCCACGTCTCAAAGCTTCATTCATATGCCTCATGTAATGAGGTACTAAGGTGTATTTTGGCGTCATTTTCAAGTTTCGAACTCGAGTAAAAAAAAAAATTAGTTGAGATTTTTGCGCGCTGTTCGTAGTTTTTCAGTTGCGTTCAACCCTTTTACAACGGCTCAAACATCAACGCATCAGATGAACCTGAAGCCTCTTGAAGTTAAAGCGATATGCGCATGAATTCGTAATACCATTTACAATGAGCAATATTATTTTCATAGTGCCTTTTTGGAAGAGAGAGCATATAGAAAGAAGCAGGGCATTTCTCCCCGTTTCAAATCTACAAATAATTTATGCTTGCTAGACATGAGAAACACTAGAAATTTAAAAAATCTTATAATTTTCCGAACAGGGGAGTGTTTAAGAAACAGTAATCGCTTCCGAAAAATTGGACAGCCTCAGTTAAACCTGGTCACCGTAGTTTAAATGAAGAAAACCATATAAGGCTTACGAAGAGCAATTGAAAGGTGGCAAGAATAGTAAATCACTTAATCAATTAGTAAATCACTTTAAACATATATGGTCAGCCAACTTCTATTTTGTGAAACCACAGGGAGACACATAACTCGAGGCCCACTCACACCGAAAACTCAGGACAGTGCAGCCTTAAGGTCAAGGGCGGCTCGTGGGCCTTGCTGTAGGGTACCCCATGGACGTAGCCAGAGTAAAAATGGCCCTATATCAACCTCTCTTGCCCCCCCCCCCGTTAGTCAGTCTCGTCCTGCCCGCCGTCCCCCCTCGTCTCCAGTAGCTCATATGAGGTTTTCCTTTTTTAGGCACCCGCATAACTTCATTCACTTCCAAAAACATGCTGCAGGGAGAACTACTCTTCAGGGGCCCTCTTCAAGTTCTCATGCCAGACTTTGTGGAAAGCACGAGTTTTTGCCCCGTATTTCTGAGAAATTTTCAGATAAGGTGTGCCTGGGTATTCCTTTCTGGAAATTTTCCAGTCTCTTTTTATCATCGTCTGAAAAACGAGGTTCAAATTAATCAGCAAAAATATTTTTCTGTCATTTTGCATTGACGAGGCCGAGAAGACGGTACAAATACGACTATCACTGCTATTATTACTATAATAGAAAATGCATGCTGGTCAATATGAGCTTTTCCTTAATATATCTTTTTATTACTTTAACATTTATATTATCATATGGTAAATAAAGAAAATATTGTTAAATTCATGCAGTGGCGTGCTCAAGGGGGGAGGGGTTATGGGGGTCAAAACCCCCCTCTTTCCCCTTGAGATATATTTTACAGGTTTGATTCTCGAACATTTTTAAATTTGGACATATGCAGGGTGGGTTAACAATTTTTCGTATGTTAATTATTCGTATGTGAAAGTCCCTGAGGGAGGGGGGCCTCCCCCATAGGGATTTTCTGGGCACCCTACTGTATACATGTAATATTTAAAAAATATTAATATAAACAGTGCCACGTGTACATGTCATTCAATAGTTGAATTACGGCACCAGCTGCAGGAATCTCATTATATAAGTCACTGCCAGAGGAAAGCCCAAGGGCAGGAGAGAAGATAGAGAACACTCGGCAATGTCAGGGTGTGAGTAGGTCAGGGTGTGTCAGTAGTGAACGCGTGGAATGCGTTAAGTGACGATATAGTAGCTGCCCCTCCGTGACTAGCTTAAAGATAAGGGTTAGGTGCCTTCATGAGCAAAACAAGAAGGTAGCTAGGTTGATGTGAGTGACTAGGCAGTAGGTGGATTTGCTCCCACATAAATATTTATTTGTGAGAGAGGTAAGTCTATTTTATGATATGGATATGGATGATAGTGGAACGATCGACCTTGACACGGGATGTCCTAATATTTGACATCTCAACCTGAACTTTGAACCTTGAACGCTGCATCCACTTGGCAACGTATCACTGAGGCGTAATCTCTTTCGAGCTCAAGTCGCAGTTCATTCGTTTCGCTGATTGCCCATTCCCCCTCCATCCGGCTTCCATTGGATTAAAACAGGTTAGACTATGAAAAGGCTGACCCAAGTAGGAATTGCGCATGCTCATACTCACCTGCCAGAGCGGGGAAGCCCAGATCAACCATTCCACTAGCACATAGGTTCTCAACTGGTGGGATGTGACAAGTATCTGTAAATTTAAAGATAACAACAGTTAGACGAACAAAAATTACATAGCTTTAAGTATGTAGTGGGCCTCGGATCACTTTCTAGTTGTTAAGGTGGGCCACGGAATCGAAACGGTTGGGAATCACTGCAATAGCAGACAGCATTCTCCATCCTATCCTGGGCATTACCCGCCTCCAGTACTTAATAAAATTTCATTAATTCCAACAAGGAATTCAGAGATTATTCTGGCAAGACGCATACCTAAAACTTTCAAGTAAAAGCCAAAATAATCTGAAAATTACTTGTAATTCACAGTAGCTCTCGGTGCTGTCTTTTTTTTTTTTTCGTCCAGTGTAGGCCCTGGCCGACGTGCCTACCAGGACGAACCGCCACTGTTGTAGATCTGCCTACTCACATTCCCTCATAAATCTCCTGCAGATATTAGTGCCCTCTCTGCACTTTACAACTGATAGGAAGGTCAAAAGCTAACCATGGCCTAATACCATGATCTTTGTTTTACTCCATTCTACCATGTTAATCCAGTCTGGGCCTTAAACCAAAATGTGTGTTCTTTCCTATACTGGTATGCTAGGGATAGCATGATAATCTGTTGGCAGTGTAGTCCCCAACACTTCCAAAACTGGGCTCCTGCTGCAGGCTTTCTTTTTGGAAAGAGCTTTAACTAATTTACACCAAAGTTCAGATATTTAGTTTAAAATAGGCATGAAGATGCTCTATAATCATCCCCCCATGCTTGTTTATTTTTTATTTTACCAAATAAGTTATTTTAATTAATGGTAGACTTGAATAGTATTTTAGTTGTTTATTTTAACTTATTCATATGCTATTAATCTAAAATTTCATCATTTATTTCAATTGTATTCATCATCAATATTCATAAAAATTTATCAAAAAACAATTTAATTTCACATGTCTCAAGATTTTCAAATCATCAAAAAGGTTGATCTGTCTGATCAAACTATTGGGTTAAGTATAATAATTTAGTGCCCTCTGAGGCCCAACAAATTTCACATTTGCTGTACTGGGAGGAGAGCAATGTTATGAATAAAGTGACTCTGGAATGAAGCTTCATTCTGGTGTCACTTTATCAGGGGTTTAGTAGAATAGGGGTTAGGTAGGATTAAGTAAAAAATTTTTTTGCTGAGAGACAATAAAAATTCTGCTTAATCCAAGAGTTTGACCAACTTGATGATCAAACTTTCTGAGGTTTTGAAAATAGTGAGACATGTAAAGCAAAAAAGTTTTTGATAAATTTTATGAACATTTTGAACAATTATTGGTGAATATCCAATTGAAGTAAATTGACATTTTTTCATCATTGAGAGGAAAGTTATTACTGAAACACTTCCACAGTTCCAGTCTGAGTTTTTGCTTGTAAGCAAAAAACATGTAATAATTAAAGTAATATATTGGGAGAACAGTGAAAGATACAAAGAAACAGTTAACCCTTTCATGATAAATTTTTTCAGATATGCAAATGACAAAATTCAGTAGTCTCCTCTCTGTGCCTTCCTTATCCATGTGCTTGTTATTGGTATTGTTACACTAAGCCTGAGTTATGTGTAAGCTTAATGCTTACTGCCTTTTGGCTAGGTCTATATTGCTTTGCTTTAAAAACACTCTCCTTCTTCCAGGAAAAGGAGGATGAAGAAGAGAAATTTCACACTCTTAGTTATGTCCATATTGGGCATCTTGGCCATGGCAAGATCACAAGGCCCTGGAGAATCAGATCTTGTCACAAACTTGCCTGGCTTGAAAGACCCAATACGATTTAGACATTATAGTGGATATCTCAATGGTGGATCTGGAAAGAACCTTCATTATTGGTGAGTTACCATAGGCTGACAGAATGTGTTCTTTTATTTTTTTGTAATTTGTAGACACATTGTGTTGACCACAGCTTCTATAATCATTGATTTACCTAATAACTATACTGGTAATAATTTTGTAATTGCTCCATTTATTGGAATAACATATCTGTCTTGATTTCATGAAAGGTTTGTTGAATCTGAGAAGAATCCAGAAAAAGATCCTCTTCTTTTATGGCTCAATGGTGGTCCAGGATGCAGCTCTATGGAAGGAATGCTGGCTGAATTGGGACCTTTTCAAGTGACCAATGATGGGAAGTCCATAAATTTGAATCCTTACAGTTGGAACAAGGTCAGAAGGATTATTTCATCTATGCATGCTTTTGACCTATTTCAGTTAATTTTGATTTTGATTTCCTGTGATAATAATTATAAGTTTATTCTACCGAAGGATTACATGATGGAAAAAACCTGGTTTTTATTTGAATGCCATTTTTTATTGTAGGCTTGAAGCTTTTATGCTGAAGCATGTTGGCTTGCAGGCTTTATACCATTCTTCTATGGTAGAGGCAGGGCAGATTGCTAATTATGCATGGGTACAGATCCCCAATTGCACCAAATAGTCTTTTTGAGCCTGCTTTCTTTTTGACTATCATTAGAATATCCAGCACCTAGCCTTTTCTCTTAAAGTGCCAACTTTTAGTGAGTCTACAAGTATCAGCAGCTCATTGACAGGTAACTTGCAGCAGACCTTCCATCTCCCACACAGTGGTCATATTCAACTGTGATGTGATATGGATTATGACTTGAGGTTCATAGTTTTGACCTCTGAATTTATCAAGAGCCATTTATGTCTATATTGACGAGAGGTGTTACTCTGGAGTAAAATGTCTTTTGAAGTCCCAATGCAAACCTTGAACTATGACCTTCAAATCATGACTTGGGTCACAAATGAATTCCCCTATAAAGGGGAAACCCAAAATTTTCAGGCATAAAAATCTTGTGCCAGACTGGTTGTGTTTCATATGTAAATTATAAGAAAGAAGGTTTTAAAAGACTTTCACAGAGTAGTCTTGCACATTACCATATTATCATGTGCATATTATCACCTATCCAATATGTAATGGGATTAAAAAAAAAAAACTACTGTTTTTTATACGAAAAATAGTTTCATGAATGTGAAAAAATTAAATGTTGGCTATGTGATCGACATTGGATGGTTACAAGGTGTTGAGCTGTACATAGTTTTTTTTCAGCACCCCTGCCTAAGTTGTGCAATGCCTGTTTAGAAGTGAATTAAAAGTGCTTAGAGATGGATCATTCCACCTCTAAGTGTGGTGATGGTCTGTGCTCAACCATCTCAGAATCCAATGAAATTTGGCAAACTGTCAGATTGTTTTGAGAATAGCCTGCCAACAAAAACTTTTCTCTGTACTTTGAGCAGAGGCCAAGGAAAGTGAGTTTTAATTTGATCATGGGGGCACAAAATGACCTCCAACCCCCAGATTTTAAATTCCTGACTACTTGGCTATTATAACGTCGCCACCCAATTTTGATTGGCCATAACTTTTCAAGGGACAGTTGGATGCAGCTCATACTTGACAGAGAAGTTCATGAATCTAAAATATATTTCTCGCATCCACAAGATGTTGCTGCATGCCAATAGAGGGCACTGTTGTTGACTGGAGGACCTCCTATCTTGGTACTATGCCTACTAAGGTAGGAACCTTTGAACGTCATATGAGCCTTTCTGCCCATATCAGTTGTATCTGAGAGCCCTTTCAAAAGATTTGGTCTTGAAGGCAATTTAAAAAATATGAATTTAGTAAAAATCAGTTTAAGGCCAAAACTGGACAAACTACTCTAATTGAATTTTGCGATGGTAGAGCATAGACAATTACTGCATTTGAGGTGTAATGGTCCACCTGTTAACTTTATAACAGGACAATGCAAAGCTCATAGAATTTTTCTGAGAAAAACCCAGGCAATCTTCTAAATACCTTGTATGCATCCAATACTCAAATATACAAATCTTACTTTCTTCCATAGAAAACTGTGGAGTATTCACCCTGTGTTAGTCTTCATCCCTATGGATTGGTAATACTCTGCCAAAAATTGTAGCTACTTGACCTCAAGTATATTCCCAGAATTTCTGCCAATAATATTGGGGGTTTTATTTAATTCATTTTTCATTATGTACAGTTTAGTGCAAAATAAGTGAACCCTCATGCATTATGCATAAACATGCAAATAGCTATTTTAAGAAGCAACAAAATCACAAAGCAAGTGATGCAGATAATCAATGAACAAAGCTGTTTATTGTCCTGGGTTGGCTTGAATGTTCGTGCTTCAGCCAGTGAATAATCAGCAAAAAACTAAAAACTAAGTGAACCCCTAAAGATATTCACCAGCCACTGCCAACAAAGCAGCTCTGGGCCATGGAACCGCTGCCACCAGCACTCCACTCACTGTACACTGGGTCCTGGCAGCGTGCTGGCCCCACCCCAACCGCCTGAGTCCGATTGAGTCAGCATCAGGCTGGCACATTCAGCCTTAAGTGCAGGCAGCAGGCTGTCAATTCCAGCTCTCGCCCTCAATCATGCCACGCGGTAAGCAGTTGGCTGACGACCTGAAACGGCGTATCGTGGCTGCGCACGAGGCAGGAGACGGGTACAAGAAGATTTCTAGCCGACTGTCTGTGCACATTTCCACTGTTCGCAGTGTGATTTACAAGTGGCGCAGTCACAGAATCGTCACTCCCCTGCCACGAAGCGGCCGACCGGTGAAAATCTCGCAGCGCGCGACCCGGCGAATCATCCAGACGATCAACAGCAACCCAGCCGTCACGTCTCTGGAGCTGCAGCAGCAGCTTGCACTTTCTGGCACTCAGGTGCACGTCACCACAGTACGGCGAGCCATTCATCGCCATGGCTTTGCCAGCCGCATTGCAAGAAAGAAGCCGCTGCTGACGAAGATGCACCGTCAAGCCCGACTGCAGTTTGCAGTAGAGCAGCTGCAGCAGCCAGACAGCTACTGGCGGCGTGTCCTGTGGACAGACGAGACCAAAGTTGAGCTCTTCGGACACAACTACCACCGACATGTCTGGCGCAAGGTCAACACGGCATTCAAGGAGAAGAACTTGAGGCCGACAGTGAAGCACGGTGGTGGCAGCATCATGCTGTGGGGCTGCTTTGCTGCTGCAGGTACAGGCCGGCTGGTTCGAGTCACTGGCACCATGGACTCTACTGCATACCAGCAGATTCTCGCTGACAACCTGCAGTCCAGTGGTCGTGAGCTGGGGCTGGGTTGCAGCTGGGTGATGCAGCAAGACAACGACCCCAAGCACACGAGCAAATCAGCCCGAGCCTGGATGCAGGAGCAGCGTCTGCGGGTCATGAAGTGGCCAAGTCAGAGCCCAGACCTCAACCCAATTGAGATGCTGTGGCTCGATCTCAAGCAGAAGGTGCAAGCCAAAAAGCCAAGCAACTTGGCTGAGCTGGAGGAGTTCTGCAAGCAGGAGTGGAGCATGATCCCCAGAGAGCGATGCGAGAGACTCGTGGGGAACTACAGGAAGCGCCTTCTTGCTGTGGTCGAGGCTAAGGGTGGGGCAACAAAATAATGAGCGAGGGGTTCACTTACTTTTGCACCCTTGGTTTTTTAGTTTTTTGCTGATTATTCACTGGCTGAAGCACGAACATTCAAGCCAACCCAGGACAATAAACAGCTTTGTTCATTGATTATCTGCATCACTTGCTTTGTGATTTTGTTGCTTCTTAAAAAAGTTATTTGCATGTTTATGCATAATGCATGGGGGTTCACTTACTTTTGCACTAAACTGTATATGTATTGAAGAAAATTTTGTTTCTCTCAGGGAACCCTCAGCATCCTGTGCAAGGGTACCCCTACCGATAATGAGAGCAGGGAATGGGGTTCTTCATACTCCATTTTTAACTCTTATATGGGCAAAGGGAGTATTAGATTCCTGAGCTGGTTTTTTTTCTTAAGTTAAAAATGTAAACATTAATTTTGCATTACTTTTCAAATTCATTAGAAACAATAAAGAAAAGGCTTTGCTTTGAAGTAAATGTGTTTTTGCCTCTGTTTTCACTAATTACATATACTTTCAGTAATTGGGAATCCAATGGAACACCTTTACCAGTTATGTTCATGTCTTACCTTGCCTATATAAGGGTTAAAACATTCCTCGGTAGCTGTTAGTTCATGTCTATTGTCACACAATAGATCATATGTCTTCAAAGTGTTTTTATGCACTTCTTGCAGTTTGTATTTTTTCTTTCGGCATATCATCTTGCATCCCAACATGTAATACATCATTTTAACATGAAAGAAGGAGGGCTCTACTATTGTGATTGCTATGCTAGTTGGTACACTTAAAGTGTTATGTGCATGGTAACTTTGATGGAGAGCCATTACTTGGGATGCTGTTTGTTCTTCTCTGCTCAGGATATGTAAAACTAATTTCAGTCTCCTTTTGCTGTTTATCTTAAATTGATTCTTTAAAATTATTGCTGGAACATTTCACAGTTGAATTTTTTTTTGCTTTGATACTCTTATATTTTAAGGTTATCTCTAAATACTTTTTATTTCTTTCACTCTAGATCGCAAATGTTATTTTCCTGGAAAGTCCAGTTGGTGTTGGGTTTTCATACTCAGATGATGGAAATGTTGTCACTGATGATGACAAGGTATCACTGCAAAATTTCCTTGCTTTGCAGGACTTCTTCCACAAGGTAAGTTGATGACCAGTAATTGTGCAAAAATTTGCTTGTTTTCAAAATGCCATTGGGTAGGATAATATGTCTTTCCCTTGTCTGCCATGCTGGGCACAATGTCTGTACATGCAAAAGCATGCCTGAGCCACCCCAACTAGCTTTTAAAGCCAGCATATATTTCCATTCAGTTAGACCCATTTTTCTTGACTTTGTCACTCCCCAGGCAGTTTGAACACTTTTCAACCTCTCCTAATCATGTCTATCATAAAATCAAATGAGTATGTAGTCACTTGAAGGATTAATGGAGTCAATGAAGTTAAAGTGAACCCAACTGAGACATGGTCAAAGAATATCTTTCTTCATCTTCAAATATTTCTCTATGAGAGTGATGTATTCACTGTCTTTCCTGTTTGGCTTGTGCTTCATTATTGTCACTGACCTCTGCAAACTGCATAGCAAGGTCCTCAGCAAGGATGATGCTAAATTTCTATTAAATATTTCTGACATGGGCCTCATAACAGCCCTTCTCTGTTCTGGAGCTATGCCTTAACATATATGGGGCTGAGAGCAAGTCTGAATACAAATTTGAGAAGATTGGTTATCTTAGCAGAATGCTTCTCAGTTCCAAGAAGTTCACAAGTCTGAAATAGAAGTCAACTCTGAAAAATGCCCTTAAACTTCAGGATTCCAATTCTATGTCTTTAGAAGTTCTATTTACTGATGGTGAACATAGTGCAGTTTTCCTTTTCAGTTTCCACAGTTTAAGAAGAATGATTTCTATGTCACGGGAGAGTCTTATGCAGGGATATATGTTCCCACGCTGTCAGAGAGGATAATCTCTAGCAATACCTCAAGCAACTTCAAGGGCTTTGCTATTGGCAATGGACTCTTGAGCTATGCTTCCAACTCAGAGTCTTTGATATTTTTCGCATACTATCATGGACTCATCGGTGATGGGTAAGTCTGTGTTGTTGACCTCAAGGCTATGATATTTACCATACAAGTTGAAAGAAGTTACTATGCTGCATCATGAGGAATGAATCTACTTTTCATTTCTTCGTCTTCTTTTCTTCTTCTACATATTTCTCTAAATTTCTTGTATTTTTCATGTTTTCAGAGTATGGGATGCTTTGCAGACTCACTGTTGCCAAGGAGTACCAACAAAGGAGTCCTGTAACTTCACAGTTGGGGATAATGTTTGCCAGAAGGCGGTCAGTGAGTCTCAACATGATTATTTTGAGCAATTTCATTGAACATAGCATTTTTTGTTTTATGAAGAAAAAGAAAAAGTCATTGCATTCCAAAAACACTAATATTGAGATAGCATGACTTGACACTGTAGGTAAAAAAATATGAAGCATTTATTTTTGTTGCTGTCTTGTTGGAAGAGAAGTGATTGACAAAATTAGTGAGAAAGATCCAGAGCAGGTGAACAATGAACCTTTATCTACATGTGCTTCTTTTATTTATTTACTTATCTTCCAGGTAGAAACTGTCAACCATATCATTGGAGATATTGGGCTCAACATTTACAACCTATATAGTGACTGCAGTGACTCCAGCAGACAAGGATCTGCTCTCAAATATGGAATTGACCTAACAAATCTACTTCTGCCATTTCTAAAACTGGTAGGAAAAGAGAAAACGGATTCCCTACTCATGGCTGGAAAATATCATCAGCATGCAAGCCCACCTTGCATCAGTGATGATGCTCTCTTGAAGTATCTGAATGGAAAAGATGTTCGGGCTGCACTTCACATTTCACCAAAAGTGAAGAAGTGGGATATATGCAGGTTAGCCCTTGTATATTCTGCCCAAGGGTGCTTGACTGTCATTTAAACCCTTTAGTTGCTCAGTTAAAATTCTTGCAGGCACACCCTCTGGCCTAGGTTGAGGTCGTTTTGTGGCACTTGTCACTTCTTCTGTCTGACTCGCTGTCACTTGAAATATTATAAGCCATTTCTCTAATATTATTAGTTTCCTCATTGCTTTGGCTTCATTTCTGAACTCCAGAGTATCAAATATTTCATCTAATATATCTGCATTCTCCTCCATAACCCTGATTTTCCTCCTATTTTCAGAATTTTTTACTCATATCCATACTACTCACATTTGGTAGAGACACTGTCTCTGTGGGTTATGTTGTAAAGACTACATGGTCTTCGTTAGTATTTTCTCTGTACACAGGCCAGTTCTACAGGTATTGATACAAAATTTGTTTCAAAATGTAGCTGAGGGATGGCAGCATTAGCTGGACTTGGTTTTGTAATGGTTGCATGTACACAATGGTAGCCTGTAGTGAATAAATCTTGAAAATGACTCTATGCAACAGTAAGCCATCAATGTGTTTAAACTACAGTCGTATGTACATAGTCATTAAAGGGTTAATGAACTTTTGAATGAACCAAAACATGTTCAAGTAAACTGGAGATATAGTATTTCAGTGTTTAACATTTGTCTCATGCTCCTGGACTGTTCAGAAGTACTAGTTTAGTTTGATTTCATTCAAATTCCTGTTGGGTTTTATTTTAACCCTTAGAGTTGTATGGCCGTACTGGTATGGCCGTGTTCTCCTGGTTCCGCAGGAGTGTGGCCATACTGGTATGTCCTACATCTTCAGCTCAAATTGCCATGTTTGTATAGATGCAGTCAGTTTGAGCTTAAATTTGGAGGTTCATGAATATGTATTGCCTTAGTCAGTATTGCCGTCTTGAAGCTAGTACAGAAAGTAACAGAGAAAAAATTAAATACTAACTTTGGGGCAGTTTGTGAGACAGGGTTTTCAGTGTGACTCTCTCAATGACAGATGCCCATTCCATTTAGAAAATTAAGCAGACAGAGGTGTGCTCTTGATTCTCAATGACAAATCTGGAAAGCCCTGGAACTGGCAATAAACTGATGACAAACTCCCTCACAGGAAATGAGAAGGAAATGGGGATTAAATCAATTACTTCCTCCATATTTCATCTCTTTCATATCTCTTTTTTATATGTGGAATACCACATGCTGTGGCACTACTGATTACCCAAGATTAGTAATGTTGAACTAAAATTATATTGACATACTTCAGAGATAAATGCTGTTTTGGTTCATAAAAGTGAAAAATTCAGAGCTGGAATCTGTCTGAAAAAAAACTCACTCCTGAGGGCATGCACAGCCTAAAAAAACTCACCACTGAAAGGGTTAACTATGCCTAGTAAATTTTTTAATGGAAGATCAATTAGGCCTATTGAATGAATGTCACTAAAGAAGTCTCTGGAAATTAACACATAAAACATTTAATACTCATCAATTCTTGTTAGGGTTGTTGTTCAATTGAATATAAACATAATCACTAGATATTTGATCAAATATTCTATTCTTGAAAATAGAATATTGCAGGGTGATTAAAATGAGATATTTGAAAGCTTTACTAATAAAATTGATGACTTTAGCAGTTCATCTTTCATTTCTAAGTTTTTCGCATCTCTAGAGGTGTAATTTACTTTGGTCTTTTCGTTGTCTGTGCAGTCAAGATATTCTCTTGTCCTATGGCCGTGTCTATGAGACAATGGAACCCCAATTTCATCGACTTCTGAAGCATTATCGGGGATTGGTATACAATGGAGACATTGATATGGCATGTAATTTCCTTGGAGATGAATGGTTTGTGAATTCCCTGAACCTACAGGTGAGTCAATCTTTGGCATAATTAATTTTGCCAGTCTGGTTTTCATTCTGCCAAGAGACTGAGTAATACGAGGTCTGACAATAAATTTCCAGGATTAAATCATTTGAAAATTTTTTTGTAAATTTACAAATTATGTTCTGTGGTCACCTTCAAAGTAATCTCCCTAGGAGTCTATACACGCTTAACAACGTTGCTGCCATGCTTCAAAGCACCCTTTGAAGTTGTTTTCTGAAAGGCCATATAGCTCGTTGGTCACAGCTCTCTTGATCGCTTCTATTGTTGCAAAATGAGTTCCTTTAATTCAAGTTTTCAGTCTTCAGTATCATTCTGACTTTGGACTTAGACATGCGAACTTTTTTTGGTCTTGGGAAAGTGGGTATTTTCCATTGCTAACTCTGGTGTTTCATTTCTGGGTCACACTGGAAGACCGAGGTCTCATCTCCTGTGACGGTTTTATTCAACAGATCATGACCTTCTGACTGAATGTGTTCTGATAGGCCAGAACAAACCTGGAGCCTCCTTTCTTTTTGTTCTTTGGGACCATCTTTGCACACACCTTTCTCATATTGAAATTATTGGTTAAAATCAGCCTAACAGTCTCTCTGTTCAAGTTCAACTGGTCCGCTATCAATCTGACTGTCAAATGTCATTCAGATTGAATCAACATTTTCACCTTTTCGACATTTTTGTTTGTTGTGGAAGTTTTTAGGTGTCCCAACCGTGCGTCATCTTTCACATCCATTCTTCCTTCTGCAAACTTCTTGGCCCACTCAAAAAATGTGTGACCTGGACAATGCATCATCCCCATAAACCTGCTTCAACTCTTTGAGAATGTCCTGGCACTTTCACTCAGTTTTATCAAAAACTTGATGATGATTCTCTGTTCCACGAATTTTTCGTTCATCTCCGGAACACGATTGAAACACTTATACTTTCACAAATCTCCAGGACAGCTACAAAACTCAACCGATCTATACAATTAACTGATGCAATACTGACAGTAAGGTTACAAAACAGGTCCAATTTAATGAAACCTAAGCCAGTGCTGCCACATGGCAAAAAAGAAATCAGTCCTGGAATTTTGTCAGACCTCATATGCTCAAGCCAGTAGTTCATTCAAGGTCTCTTCCCTTCTTGTTTTGAAGGTGACAAATCCACGAAAGCCCTGGTATTTCAACAATCAAGTTGCTGGGTTTGTGAAGAGATTCCATAACTTGGACTTGCTTACCATCAAGGGAGCAGGTCATATGGTCCCTGAAGATAAACCTGGACAAGCCTTTAAAATGATTGCCAGCTTCCTGTATGGAAAGAATTACTGATTTTCCTCATCCATCTCCAGGAGATTGATGGGAGCCAATCTGTTCTAGCAATATATTGTGAATTTTTTCACTTAACTGTTGATATGTTTATCTCTTGTTCATGCCCAAAAAATCATTGAATATGTGGAGTCTAATTTCTCTTCATTTGCAATGATTGAACAATTATATAATTTGTCTTATTTTCATGTTATGTGCCTCCGTATAACTTCTGTGCCAATTTTCTTGTCTTATTTTCTTTAACAAGACTTCCTATATCATGATCTTTGACTTTTCATTTAACCTTCATGTATTCAAAGGTGTACCAAGCTGAATCCACCTATATTCTCAGAAAATGCATAATTTTGGATATGAACACTGCTGTAGGTGTAGTTGAGTGACATAATTGTCTACAGCAAAAGGCATCAATGGAGAGATGGTGAGAGCTGGACTTGATAATGACTTTGACCTTAGGAATCTCTAAATTGCTTTATTTGGCATATGCATTTAGTTGAACCCACCTATGTAAATGTAATAATTACCCCATTAACTATCAATCACATGGATGTACACTACAACTTCTCTTATATTTTGCAACTCTGCCTATGGGTGCTTGCCATTCTGCAAAGGAAGAATAATTGGATGCAACAAGTGCTCTTGCGAAAGGACTGGAAAATCAAAGACAAGGTGCTATGTGTATGTCATGGGAATAGAACTATGGTGATTAATGGGCAAATTAATAGAGAGTTGTTGCATAATTCTTAGTGCTGAGTTTTTCTGTGAGTGCCAGCACTGCCAGTGCTGAGTGTTCTGCACATTTCAGTTGTAATACATTTACCAGATTTAGACTACTTATTGATGTATCATACATTTTTCATATAATTAACCCTTTCAGTGCTATGATTGAGCTTATTTAATTTGCATTTTCTCATTCTCTGCACAGTGATCAAGTGTACTCAATCGTAGTACTGAAAGGGCTAAAAGATATTACCCAGCAAACAAGGCTACATTATGTCAATGTTGTATCAATGATCCAAATGTTTATTCAATATTGATTCAATGTTATGTGTTTAAAATTGTTTGCTGAGTAAGTACTTGTGTAACTGTCTTAAAGTATGAAATAGTCTAATAATGAAATATCTTGGAATAGTCTTGCTCCTGACATTATAACCTGGTCTAACCTCAAGAAGAAACTGATTTTCAACTAGAATTTGGTACCACATAATAGTTTATGTTTTCTCTTCATAGAGCTGTTTGTTTTTTTTGCAGCAAGGACCATCCAGATTTGAGATAATTTAATTTTTCCTGAGGAAGTTTTAAGTGAAAGTTTGGGGGCTTGTTGCTAGACCCTTATTGAATCAGAAGCTTAAAAATTCTAGATTTTTTCATTTTTATAAAAGATCGACATCAATTGTGGAGCACTTGTTTCTCCTTGTCAGTTCCCAAAAAATTTGAAAAGCAAAGACTGTTGCCTCTGGAACTATTTTGGAGCCAAAAGTTGTAGTCATTCATGAAAAGAATGGGACCTTGTGAAATTTTAACATCCTCTTATCCTATGGGGAATAATGATGTGAAAGGGAATATCTCATGGTGCAGGAGAATATACAGTTTCCTTTGTAACAAAGTTCCTCTTATACTATTTTTTTTCTTCAGAATAAAAGCACTCAAAAGGGCAGGGAAAATTATAAGATTAGTGGGCCATTTAGACTGAAGAAGGTTGATATATTGTCTCCTGGGATTATGATTAGGCTCACATGACTTGGCTTTTGGATAAATTATAATGTCCTATTCCAAATAGCTTCTGTTGGGGCAATGATAAAACATGCTCTTTATATTCAGCTAATTTAAGAAGTTGGGAAATACCCAAGGTAAAGAATGTTCCATGTTGACTTTCTTCCAAGTATCACTCAAAAAGAGTGTAATTTCCACTCCAAGATGGCAGCTATCATGAGGATATGAATTTTTTTAAAGTACAATTGGAAATCCAGCCTAATAATTTAAACTTTTTGCTGTTAGCTTTAGCTTCAGGAGCATGAACCTCATTTGTCATTTATATCCATAAGGATCCCTTTATTAGGAAATAAAGCTCAAAATTTAATCCTTTTTTCCTCCTTTATGCCAGAGTTTTATAATTCCGGCCTGATATAATGTATAAATGGGCTTTTGGGTTAGTGTGAAATGATCCTGTGAACACAAACAGAGGAAAAAGCCAGTTAATACTCTTAAAATTCCTTCGAAATGGAAAGGGTCTTAAAATTCCTTCAAAGAGATGGAAAGGGAATGGTTCCAGTATGACGAAGTGTGAACAGGTTCAAACTTATCAAAACCAATGAGGGAGGTTTATAACAAAGCGAGTTGGTGCCGTTGGTTTTCTTCATGGAAACCATGATCAAGAGGACCTCTTGAGATGAGGAATCACTGCAACTTTTTCAGACTAAGAGGGTAGAACTGCTTAATTTCAATAATTATAAGGTGCCTGTGATTAGTATTCTTATATGTGAATCTTAGTCCAATGTGTTCTTGCTCCGGAGAAGTGTCAAGTAAAATAGCCATGATTATTAATGAAAACTTTCAAAGAACCTCTGGCTTTAATTTATTTTTTATCCTTTTAGAAGAAATGTTGCCTACGTTCTTTTCAGTCCCAGATAATGAAGGCAAAGAATTGCAGGGTGTGGCAAAAAGGCAAATTACTGTTAACCTATATAGCTCTTTTCTTAAGGTGGAGCTCTTTTCTTGAAATTTGTACTGTGCATATATTGATATGTTCCCATTATACTTTCCATTTTTGGGCAAATTGTGTAATATAAAGCAATTAAAAAATTATTTTAAAAATCGGAAATGGACAGGAGGCTCCAGTCCATTTTGAGTGCCTAGACTCCGCTTGCCTCGTTCTTCGACGAAAACTATGGGAAGCAAATTTTTTGCATTGGTGTTTATTGGTTCATTGGTCGATAATTGGAAAAAAGGTTATCAAAACCATCTGCGTGAAATCGTCAGCAACAAAAATGATATTCCTTGGAAGCGAAGTTCGAAGTGGTCTGGATGATGTGCAATCACATCGCAGAGGCGTACTCTCCACTCGACTGCCAATACGAGCTCTTATTCACAGGTGAAATTTCTTCATTTCCGCTTGGGAGAAGGAGTTGTTCAATGATCACTTCGTTCTTTTTGCACCAATCGAACGTGCTTTGTGAAGCATATTTCGAACATGATAGGGCTGCAGAATCATGATCATCGTTGATCCGAAAGGATTGTGCAGGATTTAAAAAATTAACCCTGCAAGTTAATTTTTTTAATTATCAATAATAGATTATATTTGCGGAGGCTCATAGATGAGTTCCTGAAAAGTAGAGCCTTTCATTTTTCAATACGCCCTCTGTCCATAGATGGCGTTTGTAACCCCCAAAACGTTTACTTATTTTTAAATTTATTTTCAGCAGGATTATAATTGCTGAGAACAAAATGCATGAAAAAAATGTTTGCAATCGCTATCAGGCCGTTCTTGCAATAAATCACATGATTATAATTGTGGAAAAAAATGGAGGAGGGGGAGGGGAATCCAGTGTATTTTGATTTCAAATGAGGAATAGAAAAAAAATGGTCCCAACTGTAGAAGAGTATAATACGCCATTAAAAAAACGAACGGATTAGCGCTATAATAACGCTATCATATTGATTATATATAATTTTCCAAATATAAGTTCTTAGTGATTTTAAGTATTGAGGGATCCTGGGAGGGACGGGATTAGAGGCGGCCCCCTGTGATTCATGGAGGCATTTAATACTTTCAGAGCTATAGAAATCCATGACATGATGGGAGTACTCGAGGTTTATTTTCCTCCCTTTTTCTTATCTGCCCTATTCCCTGGCTAAGTAATCAACCTCCCCCCCCCCCCCCCCCTTCATGAAAAATTGGACCAACCCTGGATTTAAAGAACATTCTCCAGGTCTAGTGACACCGTCTCACTTCACGTATGTATGCGTAATTTAAGGAACCCCAGCCACGACTACGCCTCGTCAACCATGAAAATTTCACGAGCATGAGGGAATGAGCCGTGTTTCTTTTTTTTTTTAGCATTTGTATCGCCCAGCGGATAACATGGGAAAAATATTCGCAATCTCGACTGAAGTGAGATATACATATGACTTTCTGAAGCCAGACAAGTTATTGCCACCATATGCTGCCGAGGCAGGCACCAAAAAAGAAAACCTCATGTGCAGCCGCTGCCATGTAGACAATTTCATTGACCATATTTTTCTTCTTGTCAACACCGAAACGAATCTTTTTCTTCTTTCGCAAAATGTCTTTCCTGTTTACCGGTAAATTAACAATGAAGCAATCAAAGGCCTCATAATTTATCCTAGTGGCAAGTAATAGCGGCTTAAGGCACTATCGTGTCTTACAATTCTGGACCTTTTTCTCACGTTCTCCTAGTAGAATTGCATGTTCTGAATGCGCCCCGAGTCTCGCGCCAGCATAAATATTGGCGTTCTATCTGCATCTCTAACGCATCTTGCGAGAGGTCAATGCAAGTGGCCTATTGGACAGAAGAAAATCGTGGAAGCAGAGTGTTTTGGGTCGAACCTGAAATTCATGTCTGTGGTCTTACGTTAACAAGGCATCTCATTGTGATGAAGATCGGTCAGGATGGTGTAAGGAAGCTGGAGGAGGGGGAGAGGGTGAGTTGGGGAGAAGGCGGGAGTGGTTGGGGAGGTTTGGCAGGGACCATCCCCGTGTTTTCCCCATACCCTGCGTCTGGCTTCTCTGGGTGGGTGCATGAACTCCATCTTTCGTCGGAACCAGGGATCAATCAGGTTCCTGTCCCTAACTCCCGTGACCCCGAAGTTAGCCAGAAAAAAGGGAGACAGGAGCACAGATGTGCTTGTCTATCTGTGGCATGCGACTTCCATCTTTCTCCCAGATGAGAGGAAGAGCGAGAGGTGGCACGTGCGCCCTGTCAAGCCTCCTCCCCTCTATCTCCACCCCGGATTCCGCCAACCTGCAACCCCCTTTCCTCCCCTCTTCTCTTTTTCAAGTGAACGTTGGTTCCCTTCGTTCCGTCAATGTTAACCACATTGCTCATCCGGCCCTTAAGGAAGCACTGAGTGACACGTACGACCACCTGCTCCTCCTCTCCTCTCCTCTTCCTCTTGTCATGTCGATCTGCAAAGACGTGCAGCGAATCTGAACTCCCAGAGTTCCTTTCAAACAAACCTGAACCCAAAACGAACCTGACGTACATTTCAACCAAGAAGCCCGAGCTGAACGCGAACCTGGAAAGGGGCGAATCTGAACAGAACACAAACTGAAGATCATCATCTCCCGACGGATGTGAAATGAAGGCAAAGCCGCACCAAAGCGAACTCTTTCAAAAGCCAAGGAATGTGCCTACACTGCTCACAGGGCCGAGAAATAATTGAAGAAATAAATTTTCGTGGAGCGTGAATTCGGCGCACAAAACAGGACAAGTGACGACCAAAAATAGTCGACGATCGGACATAAGGGGCGAATAGAGCAATTTTTTTATTAATTATAAGTGCAAGAATATGGGGCTTTCCAGGACTGCGAGTTGTTAAAGAATATTGGGTTTCCCGTTAAAAAGCTGACACTCAGCTTTTTGCAAAGTCGAACATTCCTCAATTCTCTCTCTGCAGTACAAAAAATTGAATGAATTCTTATCCTCCTGAAAGTTTTTTTTTTATATCTTCAACGAAAATGGACTATACTCTCACAACCCTAGATTTGACTCACTTCCAATGTTGACTCTTTAAGCACACTTTGCCATATCTTCTTAACTTTTTCAGTGACTTGCGGACTTGAGCTAAATCTAATCCCTTGAGACTGACTGAAACGAAACCCGAACGCAATATATCATACGAGGCGAACTCGATCAGTATTTGTTCAAAGGTACAACTCGAACTGGGTGCGGACCCAATTGGAACGTACCCAAGCTGAACCCAAACTCATTTGAAGTGAGTTCTTTCCCTCTTTAATCGCAAGCATATTATAAGTTTTTATAATTGATTAATTGGAATGATGTACTTATGCATGCGATCCCAATGAAAGTGAGGACTATAGAAGCATCAGGAGGGACGGACTCGTTCTTCATTCCATCGCCCTGTCGAGACTCCTGGAAGAGTAATCAAGAATTGTAAACTGAATCAAAGATAAAGAGAGCTTTTTAACTGCCGTAATTGTCAAACATAACATGGTTTTTTTTCCCCAAACCAGGGCTCTTCAAAGTCCATGCATACTCGTCTCATGTTCGCGCTCCGAGCAAATTGCCCTCTCAGCTTGGTAAAATGAAGAGCAGACGCGTGACCTACCACATCCCAACATCATGAATAAATTCGTCTTTGGGGAGTGCCCGCCAGATAAAAATAATTCGGTCTGACTCGTGATTCGTCTGATCAAGGTCGCTGTGGTAAAATTGAATAAAGCTAAATTCAACCCAACAACTGTAGGGAATCGTCTCGTGTTCGGATTAATACAAGGTGTGGAATTCGCTATAATTGCGGCATGAAATCGGGAGCAATGAAATGAAAAAGGACTCAATCCCTCATTCCTTTAAGACGCATGGAAGAGCGGCAAGCTCCTTTTGTTTTCTTCTTTTTTTTTTAGCTGTGCATTGCTTAGTATGCGACCCCTATAGGTATTATACGCGTACAACCTTATGACGTCAATCCATGTAGCAGTAACGGAAATAGAAAGTTCCAGGAGCATCTTCTATAGATTGGCATGCATTCACGGTATACCTCTTCATACCTCTTCACAAACACAAACTAATAAATACGAAGGAACGGATCGTTCTTTCTGAGTGTTTCTATGTCCAAGAATGTTTGGGTTCAAGCTCTTTAACGCTTACGCATCAATTCAGCCGGTGCAGAGCTTTATTTCATGAAATAAATAAATAAAAATCTGCCAGCAAAACCAAAAAAATTTGGGTCGTTTTCCTGAGATTTCAGAATACTGGTGAATGCCCAAGTAGGTTTGGTGCAACAGCTCAATATCGCGATCGAGATGGTCATGCCTACTACTTTTCGATAACTTTGAAAATTTATAAATGCATTTGAAAGTCTAATATATGTATATGCACCCACAATTTTTTTTTTTAGCAACGGGAGATGGCTCGAACTGGGACCCTTCGAGAGGAAATCCCTTCGAATTACAAGGAAAAATGATGAAGATATTGGATTTCACTTCCAAAATTGCTGATGAAATACTGAAACGCAAAGTTGATGACAAATGTGCGTTTTATAGTTTCCTTAACTTTAAGAAATTTTTCCCGGTCAGCATATGTTCTGGACTTTACTCGCTGATTTCAATGCTGAAAAGGAGTTTTGACTTGAGGACAAAGGAGGACCCCACAGTATTTTGCTCTCGAACAACTCGAAGGGGACAATCGTAATGCCTTGTTGGGTCATTTTTATCTTCTTTCTATCTCTCTTGACTAAAATAGCCCACGCTATGCATTGCTCATGGAAGCTGTTGCCAGCCGGCGGATCGAGTCCTTTTCTCCTCTCCATAATCTCGCTGCGTATCGCAGATTTTTTTTTTTCCCCGTGAAGAAACATTCTTCCGCATGAGGTGATCATTTCATCCCATCGAATCCTTTCAGAAGCGTGGGGAAATTCTTGCCAAACTTGCCTCAAAATTTGGCCCTCAAAGACCCAGAGTCTCGCCCGACGTTCTGAGAGTGGAACGAGTTCAAGAACTAGCTTTTACAAAATATTATTTGAATGTGTCTAGTTCAAGTAAGTCAATTAATGGAGCTTGGATGTCGTTTCACGATCACAAAGGTCACCCACCGCCCGCCACTACTTCCCGATGTTTTCACCAAGAAAAGACTCGCTTCGTGCATGACCGTGACGGCAACATCAATGTGAATATATGTGAATTATAACATGAGTCAGAAAAGCATCATTCCACGATCATGAAGCCCTAAACAGAATCCAAAAGCAACTGCGCTTCCCAAGTGGCAAAGGTCGGCGCCTTTTCCTTCATTTTAGGAATTGAGAGACCGAGTGGAAGAAGGGAGGAGCAGAGGGAGAAGAGACGGAGGGGGAGATCCGACGGCGCGTGCTTTCATTCTATATTTAGTTGCATATTTTGGTGCAAGTTCCTCTTGCCAATGCAGAAGGCTGTGGCGAACGCTGCTCGCCTGCCAGTGGTTCTCTGTGTAGGTGAGAGGAGGGGGGGAAAAGGAACCACTGAAAGAGGCACGAAGTTACAAGGTTCTTGGCAAACTTCACCTCCACTCTCTCTCTCCCTCGCCCTGTCAGTCTGTCTGACCTTGGCACGGTCCAATCAAAGGAGGTGACGGACCGTCTGTCTCATGGCCTCCTCGCTCAACATTTCACCTCGCCTCAGGGATGAACTGCGTTGAAGGTCAGCATTCTTTCCGTCAAAATCTTTTATTTTGCTTATATCACTCGGAAGTGAGTCTTTCGGCGCTAGGTTCATGAACAGCTTTCGCATGATATCACGATAAGGCTTATGGTGCATGCTGCAATTTCTTTTATGCTTTTAAATAAATATACTCTGCCTTATTCCTTCCCGATATGATCAGCAGAAAAATATGCTAAGAGAATCATTGTTTCATTTTCCATTCATGAACGAGATCAAATGCTTGTTACCTATCTAAATTCAAGGGTAAAAGTAAGATGTCAAAGTGAAGAACCAAATTATTACTCCCTTAGAAGAAAATTGGTAGCGTGATGACCATTTCAATATATTATCCCATGAATGTGTGCTAAAGCTAGTGCACCTTACGTCAAAAAAGTTTGATTATTTTCTTTCTTCTTGGAGATCATGTTAACCTCGAAATGCATCTGTCAAATGAAATCAAATTTGACGGGAGAGTACTACTTGTAGTACTAATTATATATATACATATATAATTCCCTCTAGCGAGGCGAAAGAACCATCCACAGGGCAAGGAACGATAATTAAAATGCCGGGAGATGCAATTCTAACATCTGAAGAAGGTTCAGATTTCGGCAATAGTTTAAAGTATGCATGTTTTTTTTTAAATAAATGACTATACCATGAATTATTGGGAGTTAGAAATCGATGCAAACTAACCTGCGAAGGGACTTGCTGGAGAACCCCTGTTATGTGCTTTTATGCACCTACATTACCAAATTTCAAATAAATTTGTCTTTCAATTGTGGCTGGCTGTGATTTCCACCCAAATATTTCAGGAAGAAACCGTCAAATCTTATTTCTGGCTACTATAGTTTTGCCTTTCTCAGACCAACACAGACTGGACATAATTGACTGTGAGTACACCTGGAAGAGCGAATTGCTTTTGTGATGCCTTTTGTGAAAATATTAACGCATACAAAGGCACGAGAATTGAGGATTAAAGCGATTAGGAAGTCACCAGACATTTAGTGAGGGGGAGGAGAGTTCATGAATTGAATTAAAGCAAAAATATACCAAATCAAATCGATTGAGTCATTCTGAGCCGTGGAACCTTACGGATGTGCCGCCTTTCCGTGGCCCAGAATAAGTGTGGTTCGGTATGTACTTTCAGTCTCGAGGTGATGGAAATATTGTATGAACTTCCTTGATTGTCACAGGATACGCAATGGGTGCAATATGTACGGAGGAGCAAACGCAACCCGTGGATCTGTCCTTGAAGAGGTCAGGGGGGGATCCGGAAGAGCACGGATTGGACCTGAGCATCAGGAAATGGACGAACATCCACGAGCCTCCAAATGGGACCACATTGCCTCCATTTATCTGTCGCGAACCTAACGAGGCTTCCTATCAGAGTCTGAGCCCCGTCACTCCGAACAGGATCCCGTTGCAACCCTCGAGTCCCGAGGCAGGGACTTCCCCTAAGAAGACCCATTCACCCGAAACTCCTAACAGTCTCCAGTTTCTCAATCCAGATGCCTTCTCGGATCTGGGTCGACTGGCCGAGATCTCGGCTCGACAAAGTCCTCAACTAGAAGATACCATGGATGTCCTCTCGTGCCCGGAATGTGGGAAACGATACAGCACGTCGAGCAATTTGGCAAGACACCGCCAGATACATCGTTCCATCGCGGACAAGAAGGCCAAGCAATGTCCCCATTGCTCGAAAGTTTACGTCAGCGTCCCGGCATACTCGATGCACGTGCGGACCCACACTCAGGGGTGCCAATGTCCGTATTGCGGAAAAAGATTCTCCAGACCCTGGCTTTTACAGGGCCACATCCGGACTCACACGGGGGAACGTCCCTTCGCTTGCCCCACATGTGGCAAGGCTTTTGCAGACAAATCCAATTTGCGGGCTCACATTCAAACCCATTCCTCGACGAAGCCCTGGATATGCGGTCGTTGCGGAAAAGCTTTCGCACTCAAATCATACCTGTATAAGCACGAAGAATCGTCTTGCATGAAGATGAATCGACAGTTGAGTCGTGATCAACGCCTACAAAGAAACACGACAGCTCAATCCTGAAACTCATTTCCAGTACCTTCTTTCTTCCATGGGGACCAAGCACAATTTTTTCCTCCTCGACGTTTCGATGTGGACGAACATTGTCATTCCGAAAACCACTATTTAATTCCAGACTTTTTTTTACTCTTTTTCTCAAAGGATCATTCTTGCTCTACCTCAGGAGGAGCTCATATTCAATATTTTTGCCAGGATTTTTTTTTTACCTACATGTGATAACTTCCTATTCTAACCAAGAAGAAATTAGAATTAAGAAGGAATTCGTGACATCTTGTTTTGACGACGCCATGATTTGATGCGTCTTTAGCTGAACGAGAGAAAACGAATTTGGAAGCATTGAAAGGAAATGATAGTCTTCGATCTAGTCCGCCGTCGAGTCCTAGACACTATATAGTATTCTCTCTTTTCCTTCGTTGCATAGAGTGACGTGATTGTACAGTCGAACCGACGAACGCTTAGATGGAGGGTTATCTCCTCTTCTCTGTAAAATAACTATGAAATTATCAGAGATGGTGTGCTTTCTTTTTTCCTTCTTTCGCATTTACAGGATGCTGTAGCATTTGCGGTGAGTCCTTCAGCGGCAGCTAAGTTTCGGTCGGTAGGGTACTTCTGGAATCCTTGGATGAAGGTCAAAGTAGCATCGGCTGTCTCCACTTAAAATTCGCAATATTGCATCGTCGTGCTCTATAGTCCAACAACAGAAAGGGAAGCTGTGATTGAAACGAGCACAAATTGTGCCTTCTAAGCAACGATACCTGTCAGCTCAGTTGTCTTGCACCTGAACCTTGGGAGTCATAGTGCATTATTGGCAGCTCTCTTTTTGCATGGATTTATTGTCACCGTTTTTATAAAGCATATTTATTTCTCAAATGGACATTTTGACAAAATAAAGTGCAATGCGCAAGAGTGGGGTGTCCCTCATTGCCGGTTTGAACGGTTCGTGAACCTACTGAGTTTGTCGTGGAGTCTGGGTTCTAGGATTGCCTTAGGCGCAAGGGCTTTCCGAGTATGCGGAAGGGGTTTCTCGTTTCAGCTGCAGAGTATCGGGAAGCTGCACCCTGGAAACGAGCCGAAATTGCGCCACTAATGGTAGTAGGGGAACATGGCGTGGCCTAAGCCCGGCATTCCAGACTGGCACGTGTGCAGCCCATATGCAGCCTACGGTAAATTTGCAGTCACTTCCCCGTCAGGGGTGCAAGATGAGAGCAGAGGGGGGGGGGGAAGCAGAAGAAGAAGAATCAAAAGAGCACCTCTCTCTCCCTCTCTCTCCTCGACAACATCCCCCCCTGCTCTCCCCCCCCACCGTCAGGGGTGCAAGATGAGAGCAGAGGGGGGGGGGGGAAGCAGAAGAAGAAGAATCAAAAGAGCACCTCTCTCTCCCTCTCTCTCCTCGACAACATCCCTCCCTGCTCTCCCCCCCCCCCCCTCCCCCCACCCTGTTCTCTCCCCCTTCATGCCTGTACATCACTGGCGCAACAACTGCACACCCTGTGACTGGAACGACAACAGGAAAAGGATTGTGCCCTTGAGACGGAAATTGATGAGTTTCACCGGAGGCAGCAGGGGAGGAGGGGGAACTGCTCCTCCCCCTTAGCTCTTCCCTTTAAATCCGGGGAATCCTTCCCACCAGAAGAACCCTCTCGAGACCACATGTGAATGTCAAAAGGATTTTCATTCATGTGCAGGCTTCCCTTTTAGGGCTTGTTCGATAATCCTGGCGAGTGGCAACCTCTTGCACGGGAGAGGAAGACGAGCAATGAGCTTAAATCATGCGATCTTCCTCGCAACTGTCACTCGGATGGAGGCTCATCCAAGACGAAACACTGGCGTGGCGCAGTTTTCACAGGCCAAAAAAGTTGCTTGAAATGAATGTAGGATAACGCATCATTCGTCAAGTGTCTGATGCCCTAGTTTCGTAGGGATGAGACCAAGGTCGGAGGGAGCGTCTTCACAGACAGGATCTCATGTCAGTAGAGGGGGATTGCCCGGAGCTGTGTGCACATCATGGCTCCCTCGATCATACGCCTGCTTTTTCTACCAACTGTGATTTTCTGTTCCTCCATTGCGGAAGACCATTTGGTGAGGTCTTATTTCTCGTACTCTGTGGTCACCTTTGCCAATTGTATCGGCATGCTAACTTTTTCGAATTTTAACTAGGACGGGCGCATCAATCTGACGAGGTCCAACCAGGGAGTAGAGTTCCACTTGTATCCAAAAAGTCAGACCTTGATGTTGTCACAGCCAAATCAGAGTTTCCAGTCCATCTTGGACTTCAACAGGGTCTGTGGCTCTGTACTCAGCGAATACAAATGGTGGGGAAAAGCTTGAGAAATGAATGTATCAGTTGCATATTCCTTACAAAGGGCTTGGAGGTATTTGAGGAATCGAGCACTGGTGACTGCTACGTTCACCACATGAGGGGGAATACCTCGGCAGATATTTTGAGGGAAGTGGAAGCGCAGGAGGAGTTGATGGAGCCGTCTTCCTTGTCAACGGAGGTCGTGTATATGACAAGGATTAAATTCCCAAGGGTACGGCTCGGGGACGTGGCGAGGGAGCGTTGCAGGAACGCTTTCTGGATAACGCATCATCGCCCTCGCACAGTTCTAAGTAGGTCCCCTACTCCGAGCACAGACTGAGCATGGACTTGGGATGTATTTGTCATCATGCAATAGCACCTATGCCATAATCTTATGATCCTACGTTTAAAGGAGTCCATACGTACAGACGTCTAGAATAACCATGCGCTTTTCCCCCCATAAAAGTTTGCCGAGGATGTTAATGTGGATCTAAGTATTGGTGGACGCATTCAGTTACCGCTCGGACGGGAGCATAAGCTTGACTGACTTAAGGCGCTCGAACTCCAATCTCAACGCTTCAGCCTCTCTGTCAGGCTTATGAAGATGAAACCTAAATGAATCTTGTCGGTCCATAAGCCTAATTCTCGGTCGCCTGAACGCAATTGCAATAATCTCTTGCAGGGACCTACCTATTTTGAGAATATATCAAGATCCAGATTTAGAAATTTCCCGTTATCCTCAACATTTGCTCGACGAAAAGAGCTGAATTTCGCAGGCGAGAGTTTATCTAAGACTGAGAATCGTTACGCACTTGGCCATTTAGCCAGGGTGCGGGAACGAGTAATTGAACGCAGGAATTGTATGATCAGCGTTGTTCAGCAGAAGCTGCTCGCGGTCCGAGCAGGAACTGAATGTGCCCTAGATTATTCTTTTTGTAAGCCATGTGTGTTTTCATTTTCTCATTTGAGTCGACGATGATCAGACGAGACATAAAAGGTCGCCAAATCGACAGAGCTCAGGAGGACAAGCTCCCAGATCACAAATAAGTAAGGCAGCATGGATACAAGTATTCATTCCTAGTATCTAGTTTTTTGACATGCAAATTATTTGAGTGCCTGTGACTCACGACCAGAGCCAGTGGATGGATCTGAAGCGCAAGTCCAAGTGTCCATTGGGGACAATCGCGGAACTGCTGCAGCCACATCTGGTGGTCAATTGAGAGACAACAAGTTCCAGAGTCAAGTTCAGGGCACTATCTCTGGTGGGCGTCTTCGAGCATGGCATTATTTATCCTTTGCATCAAAGGGCGAAAGAATAATGTAGAAAGTTTGCGGCTTGTGTCCTGTCTTAGTTGGTGGAAGCAGCTTTTCGGGACAATCTCAAGCCAGCAATGGACAGGGTGGCTCTAGAAGTCAAGTCTCAGGCGGGGACACCGGTTTACAGGGTCAGAGTTCGGCTGATACGGGATCCTACGGAGGCAGTCAAGCTCAGGTTAACTTCGGCTTCGCGGATTCCAATGGATCTGCAAGTTCCGGAACGGACTACCGAGGCAGTGTATCTGGTACTCAAGCTCAAGCCTCGAAACACGGAGGACAAGCATCATCCCATGCTTCTGGGAGATACCGCTCTTCCACACAGGCTCAAGTGAGTGCTGTCGAGAGTAACTACATGCAACAACAGTACCCGTTTGCTGCTTGCTTAATATATTTCTCACCAGGTAAATGTCAACGGGGGGCAAGGGGATCAAAGACAGGGTGGTGAGACTCGTGGAGGAGGGATGGCTTCTTCTCAGAGTGGAAGTCATGGCAGCCAATCGCAGAGCTCTTTGCAAGGCCAGTTCGCTGGTGGTGGCAACTATCTCTCCTCGGCCCAGGCTCAACAATTTCACGCCGAGGAAGGTGCGCAAAGTATCAGGGACGAGAACCTCTCTGGAAGACGGCACCACCGTGGGAGAGGCGGTGCACCTGCGCAAGGTCACGGGTATGGCGTAGGGGGACATCGCAGGGGACCTCCTCCAAGTGACTTCGTGAGACCTGGAACGAGGTATCCCTCAGGAGTGAGACCAGGACGTCATCACAGGCCATATGCACCTGATGGCATCGGATACCCTTCGAGTTCAGGAAGCTACTACCCTTCAAATGGTCAGAGTGGTCATCATGGAGTACGACCGGGACAAAGACCTGGATATTTACCCCAATCGGCCGACTATGAGGGAGACTTCTCTAGCTCGGGATCGGGAACCTGGGAGGATAGTTCACATCACGGCACTCAATACGATAAGGATAGCACGGATTTCGGGGACTATCCATATGATCGAGATTCTCAATATGGGAAGGACTTTGGATATCCATCACACTTTTATGACACGTATCCATCATACTCGGAGGAGCACGTTCCATCGTATCCCGATCAGGGACACCATCGACAACCTGCAGCACCAACTAGCCGGTATCCGGATGTCCCTACATCTCATTTCTCCGGAGATGGATCTTTGCCCTATCCACCCAGCAGTCATTCCAGCGACTATCATCGGGATTCGTTTGGAGATCAATTCAGTCCTTCTTCTTCTGGCTCCTTTCATAGAGGAACCAAACCCTCGCAGCATCAAAACGTACACGTTCACGTCAACCAAAATGGAGGAGATGACCGACGAGTTCCTGGCAAGGCTAACCATCGACATCCGTGGACTCAGTCTCATTTCACATCAGAAGATTCTCGACATGTTACCACCCATCAGTATGGCAAGGAGAGAAGGGTGCATCACAACGGTCAGTTCATGCCAGGGACCAGACCCGTGAACGGCCATCACGGTTTTCTTCCAGCGTTTGATGGAATAAACGGGGGAGGTGCTGCACCGTCGAATGGAGATGAACTGCCCGGTCCTGGTATAGATGTTCCTCGGGTGAATGGACATACTACGAACGGAGGAGCTCAACGGGCACCAGATGCAGTGGTGAACATTGAGGTAGTTGGTTCGCCAGGAGAGCCGGTACCAACACAGCCCCCTACCAATGGACAAACCATCAATGGTGGCTACGGGTCTGACGGGGAAGCCCCTGCAGGTCCAGGACCTGAGCTTTACTTGACTCCTTCGGAAGCTGGGATAGGTGTGCAAGATAGGGATGTGCCTGGTGGAGATGCTGCTTCCATACCGCCCTCCTCTTTTGGGGCAGGTGACTTCAGCTCCTCGGGAGAGGGGAAAAATGCTTCCTCTTCCGTTTCCACTGATGAGGCGCTTATCACTCACAGCTCGTTCAGTGGCTCCACTAAGTGTGGGTACTTCAGCTTCACTTGCAACATCGTCTTCACTCTTCCCAAGAAAATTAGGATTTGCAAGCCTGTACCTGTTCATACTCTGTGCTGCAAAATTTGCTGAGCATTTCTCAAGATCTTCAATACAAGAAACTGGAGGATGCTGGTGGATTTTCATTCATTTCCCATGCTTCACCTGTAGAACCCACAAGCTGCTATATATAATCAGACTATTGCTGACTGTGGCAGGTGGAACCTGAAACTTATCGCTATACAATCAAAAATAGAACCTTACCTGCAGTTTTACTTCTCTGGAGATGGTTTCATTTTCCAATATACTGTGCCATTTCATTTAATATTCCTGCAAGGAAACTGCCACAGAAGGCCATATTGCTGCTTGTCCAAAAAAGTTCGCTGCTTGGAAGCAGAAAGAATAAGTACAACCGAGGCCTGTGAATGATTCATGTAGGTAATTTTGTGCATTCAGAATGAAGAAGAAAGGGATGCACAGCTACCAGATTTAACTTCAATTATAGTTGCAGTATAAAATATATAGCATCCGCAAAATATAATTGGCCCACAAGAAATTTTTATTATTATCAGTTGCTACGTAGCAGGAAACAAATTCAGGAGTCATGTCGCAACTTATAAGTACACTCATTCTCAAGAAAAAGCAACATCAAGGAACGGAGCGATATTGATGACATTTTGAAACAATAAACTTATAGTATTGCGTCATGAAGTCGTTTAGTTTCGAGAATGTAAGATGATTATCTACAGAAAAAGCTCACCAGATGCCCTAATTTAACCCTCTCCCGCATTGATTAAATGTGACTTTTTTCTGGCATTTATTTCAGCAGAGAGTAAAATTTTGTTAATCCGGCTTTAAAAATTCGTATAATCAAAACTACTGAGTGGAACTCCATGAGTAATATAGAGCTGTCATGCAGTCTGAAAGTATGGGTACGCTCTACTACGCAATGTGCGGGAGGCCGATATGTATTTCACTACGCTCTACTACGCTCTTTGCGGGAGAAGGTTAATTGCACAAAAGCGAAGTGGCTTGCGAAAAGAAAAGGAAACGGGCATCATAAATGAAGCGGCCCTCCTCTTCCATCCCGGCAAAAAGTTCCTGCTAGAAACAGCAAGCTTTCCATGTGTAAATGTGAACCACTTCCAGCAGGAACTGCAGCATTTCCAACCAGACTATTTGTAAATTGGAATGCTGCTTCCAGATAACCATGAAACCGGTGAAATACCACTCCACCAAACCCTCCAAAACTCCACAAAACCACTCCAGATAACCAGGAGAATCCAGCTGGAATTTCATGCTGTATTCTGCCAGATCTCTGCCTTTTTCAGTCAGAAAATGCCTACTTTTCAATTCCCAATTGGCGCCAGTGACGTTTCCTGCACGGCAATCCACATGCCAGAAACGTCCATCACAAACCAGTGACATTTCTGGCTGGAACTTTTTGTCGGGATGTCTCGGGTGTTCGGCAAGTTCTACAAGTTCTACATCATCCTACTCATACATGACCTAGTAACTCTCTTTCCCCCCCCTCGCCAATGTGAACCCATTGAGTCATTGGATCTAGTTAGCTCCAGCTTTGTTCATTGAAGTCTGATCAGTACCATCCAGAAATTTCTACCAGTTCCAGTTGGACCCCCCCCCCCCCCCCCCCCCCCCCCGATGCCATTAATAGTTCCTCCTCTACGTTCATTAATAAATCTCTTCTGGGTCTTCCTTTTGAATATCAAATAGCTCAATTCCTTCTTGGCTCTACTATTTTGGTGATGAGTATTGTGATCCACTTATACAATAATTGAGCTTGGTTCTGCTTCTTGATCTGGTAGATATTCGTGGCGTAAGGTTCAAGCTCTTTGCAGATGATGCAGCTCTTTCGGTCCAATCTAAGTAGGAGCTTCAGAGGTTACTGGATCGGTTCAACTCTGAATGCACTGCAGCTGAAATTATATTCAGGCTTCCCAAAATCTGTCCCGATTTCTTCGAGAAATATTGCGTAGTGCGCTCTACATGGCAGGGGGCCCCACTGGAACAGATTAAATGTAAGTTCCTTGAGCTCTCGAGTGATGTGCGATAAGGAGACGAGATCGAGAATCGAATCAGCAATTTTTCGGGAACACTGGTAAACTGTGGTTCCATTGAGGCGAAACTCTCGGTTTCATTTTTTTTTTAGGAATGCCCATCTCCTCACCCTCATCTTTTTTACCAATTAACTTTGTCCAGTGACGGAGAGACTCCAATTAATATTCACATCGAATCCTCCTTGTCACGCATCGTAATGGGGTGCAGAATACTGTCATGCACCTGAACCTCTAGGTCGAGCAGCTAATTCTCTGGATCGAAAGATCCTCAGTCCGACGGTATGGACACGTCTGCCGCCTGAGAGACTCCCAAGAATCTCTTAATCCAATATGACCGACAGAAAAACCGGTAGAGGTCTACCAGCTGGCAGATTTCGTACAAAGTGGAACTGCAAAGCTTTTTCACGAGGCTTAGCATCCTACCTGCTGAGCTCGAGTCCATTGCCCAGGAGGGAGAGATGGACTAGAAAATACATGCATGCATGTAAGCACTTGAGGAGTAACACCTGTTCACAGGTGGTTTTCCAATGTTGACTACAATGACCTACAACAGCTGACCTAAACACAGTAACATTCGCACCTAGCTGGCCTAAACAAAATAATCATTCACACATTGCGGTGGTTTTGGAGTAATTGTAAGCTTCTCATCTCTTGAAAAGACACAGTACAATTTTAGACTGTGTTCAATAATGGGTTTACCTGCTTACCATTCTGGGGAAACATTTTCCCATTCTGAGGTTTCATCCCACAGGTGATGAGGTTTGAACATCAATATACTTATACAAGATCATGTAACACAAGAAAGTACTGTACTGTGAGTCTAATGGAACTATTCCACTTTAAAATAGAAAAAAATCAGTTAAGTTCTGCATAAAAATTTAATTTATTTCAAGTTGCCTGCTGTAATGTATAGTCTCAGGCTAATTTCAAAACAGCAGTCCAGTCACAGTTCAGTTGCAATTCAGTTCCAGTAGTTTTTTTATGTGAGAAGTTAGACTACAGGAGAAATTCAGTCAGACCAAAGTCTGAACTGAACTGCCGTTTTGAAACTAGCCTTTGTCATGACGTTCAGTTCAATCACATAAAAGATCATGATGTCCTGTTTACATTTGAAAATTTTTTCAAGAGGATGCAGAAAAATCCCTGACCAACCCTCATGGTCTCAGAAGGGGGAAAATGTTATGCATAGATTGGATTACAGTTCAGATAAGATAAAAGCAAAATCTTTCAAGGATGATATCATCTAAGTTAGGGGACAAACACAAAAATTAATCTACAAGCTATAGACAGACTGAAAGTTGATAAACCAAATCATTCTAAAGTCAGGTGTAAGATATTCCACCTAATTTAATACCAGGAAATTGCATTATTGTCTTTACTGGCACAGACAGGAAATAATCATAATTGGAAATGATGATTGAGACCACACTTGCAAGACATGAAAGCCCATATATTAAAAACCATTATCACAGGAAAATTTCAATACATGGATGCAAAGAGAGAAGAATGCAAAGCAAGATACCTTCCTTACTCCTGTCCCTTATCAAGGCAGAGAAAACCCCTTGCTATTCACCCCTCTTATTCTACCAATGACCAACTTGCTCAGGAGAACAGACATTTTCCCAGTCCCAAACATCTCTACATCCCAAAAGGTTCAATGTTCATACTCACTCACCCTTTCCACACAAGGCTAGAACAAATGATTTCATAATCGTTTTCAAAGAAAATATGAATGGAGAATGTTCAGATATTTTGGAGGGCTTTGTTCAGTATAATCAATTCAAAAGGTAGAACTCAGCAAATACACAGTCAGTTCAGAGATCATATGACAATGCTCTCCTTTCCAGACAGGAGCAAAATTGTTCCTTTCTATACAAATGGGAAATTGTCATGTGTCAATGGAAAAGCAGTTTTCATGCATAAGAAAATGGAGAGATATAAATAAAAAATTTTAGATTTAAAAGTGAATGATTTCCATTGTTTTACAGTGTATATCTACCAAGTTGAACCAAAATCCAGTATAGAAAACAGAAAGTAAAGCTCAGCTTTGTCTTGTGAAAGAAAAGACATGAGTGGTTCAGACTCCGAAAGAGTAATCATTCAAAGAAAACAATCACATCAAATGGAATGAAGATGGAAAACTTTTGAGGGTGATTTCTTGATATCTCTGTAACTCAACGTAAATTCACTAGAAAATGTCTTGGAAATCAAAAACAGACAACAAACATCAAGATAATGGAAGAACATGATGAACATGGGAACAACCTTGTTCCAGATTTCAAATCCACAGGTCTGACTAAAAAGTTCCAACTGGAACTGGTAGAAATTTCTGGATGGTACTGATCAGACTTCAATGAACAAAGCTGGAGCTAACTAGATCCAATGACTCAATGGGTTCACATTGGAGAGGGGGGGGAAAGAGAGTAACTAGGTACCAACTGGAACTGGTAGAAATTTCTGGATGGTACTGATCAGACTTCAATGAACAAAGCTGGAGCTAACTAGATCCAATGACTCAATGGGTTCACATTGGCGAGGGGGGGGAAAGAGAGTAACTAGGTGGAGCCACATGAGCTGTCACTTCATTTACAAAAACGGAAGGTTGACTGGGCAGGTCCTAGGAATATTAAAATATATATAATATAAGCATATTTATGATGTTCTCCTCACAAATACATGAAGAATGACAAGAATTGACATTTGGCAGATGAGAGGGTCTTGATGATGATCACTCTGTCACAGAATTTTCTCACTATTTTAACCAGATGTTTTGGGAATTGAGGGTTGATAAAAATGTTGCTTACTTGATCAACCATTCCATGATTGAGCTAATTCAAATTTTACAATGCTCTCCATTGACTTCATGCTAGCTTTTTGCTGGACAATTGCTGCACATTAGCAGAAAAATATTTTTCTGTCTTAAAAAATAATCTGTATGCTCTGCATGTTTCATACTCCCTCCTCCCATCTCATAACAGGAAGGGCTTGGAAGATAATGCAATGTGTATGAATCATTTTGAGAGAGGCATTAAGCATTTTACCCCTCATGCCAAGCATATTGCCAAGCATACAAATTTTACAGAGAAACAATGTACATCAATTAGCAGCCCCTAATTCTTCATATTTGTATGTTTTCAAGGGATGCAGATATAAAACCTTTTTTTTAGATTTAGCATTTACTGCATTAATAATAATCTCAAATTGCTGCAATTCATAAACATTTTTTGGAACCAAATTCATCAAGATAACAATAAATATGGCCAATAGGGATGCAAATGAATCTGAACCCATTCAACAACCTACTAGCCCACAATTTTCTGACTGGAACTTTTATGGAATTGCACATGATACCAAATAGAATCAATCAGGAGTCACTGGGAATTCCAACTGAATCCAAAAAAAAAACATTAACCAAATTAAGAATGAGAGGATTTTGCAGCTGGAAAAAAATCAATATTATAATTGGTTTAAGCTGATTATATAAGGGACTCCCATTAAGGACAAATTGGAAATGGACTGATTTTCAGTTGAGGCTAGTTTCAAATTCCAGCTGGAATTTTTGTCAGATTAGAGAGCATTTTTAAAAACTAAAATTTATTTTGAAGACATAGAAGACTGAAGCAGAATATAAAGGCTTTTTAAACTGACTGATGGTTATCTTCCATGAAGTTGTCTTATGTTGTTTTTGTTGAATCAGGTGCAGGAGATTCCACAGACTTGTGAAAAAATTCTGATGCATGGAATATCTGGGGAGCCTCATAGGAGGGTGTTTGAGGTAATGTCTTCTTGGCAGGAGTAGGAGTGCTTTTCTGAAAGGATATGAAAATGAAATTAACGATCAGATAAGGAAATGTGTTGTTCCAAGCTGACAATGGTTGGCATGACTCACAAAGAAGAGAGGTTTAAGGACATCCCTTATTGACTTCCCGGTCCCTGAGGCTGACTCAGCAATTGTCAACTGGTGCTCCAAGGCATCAAGCTGTCCCTTTGCTTGATCCATAAAAGCTTCCAGGGCATCAACCTTCCGGTAAATATTGTCCATTTCTTTGGCTTGGCTTATGATATTTGGCAATGCCTTGTGCAGGCAAAATTGGTTGTCACTGCGCACCTTAAAGATAACAAGGAAGACAGTCGTTTTCATTTCTTATTCTTAGGCCTAATCGACTATAGGCACAAGGTAAGCAAGAGGGTGGGTTCAAAAGAACCTCATACCACAAGTGTAAGCTCACCATATCAACAAGACATGCATATTCATCAAGACGAATCAGCAAGTCATCAATAGCTTCCTCCATGCCCTTCCGCTGAAATAATAATAGTCACGAATTAGAGTCTGAGCTCATAAGTTTAGGGTCAATCTTTTCTTTTGAAGCTGATTCTTGGACATCATAGACGCCCTTATTTATCTGTTCACCTCAGTAGATGTATCCACTCTTAAGGCTTCCGCCAAGCATTGAGCAAGTCTTTTTAGCATCGCCTCTGGAGGATCTACCGCTTGATCCGTTGGACTGGCCGCCTCTACAACACTAGTTCTAGGCCTCACAGTAGCCATTATGGCTTTTTGACAGCTTCTGAAGCACTAGGTCTGAACTGGGAAGTCGAGGTTTGTAATGCGGGGTAGCTGTCCGTCCCAGTGATCCTCGATAACGGCCACAAGTTACATAGTCGGCCAGGTTAGAGGTAACTCATGTGCTCTCGTTGGGCTGCGCCATGGTCAACGCTCTAGATGTCATCTATAGTTTTAGCTGGGAAGCTGAAGGTTGCCAGAGCCACTCCTAGAGTCCTTGACTAGAGCTTTTGAGAACGTACAGCTAATAAACCCAGAATCCTTTCAGCAAGTAGGATACACATTTTTTTGCATATCATGAGTTGGCTGTACGAGCCTGCTCTAGATGTACATCCAATAACTCAGAACCTTAGTTGTATATCATATTGAGTCCGTCTTCCTTTCACTACAAGAATCACAGCTGGCAACCTCCATGTACAGAGAAGGAATTCCACACGCAGAGGGAAGTTTATGCTGTGACTTTACGCTTCAATCAAGCCACATTGATCAATGTCTTCCTCGTCAGAGTGTGACCGGCTGTTGAATGGAATGATAAAACTTCAGCCGGCAGGGCGTCTTCATCACGCGTTCTGTACCTATTCTTGTCAAGATGCGTCGCCTTTCGCGAGACCAGTTCAATGGACTCGTGTTTTTAGCGATAGGTTTCTCGGGCTTGAAGGTCAGAACTGGAGAAAGCCTGTGACCTAGTTCATGGTTGCACAGTTTCACACATGACTTCTTTGTAACAAAGACAAAGAATGGTGAGATCAGATTCATCTTTCATTTGAGTCCAAAAGCACATTTCTAGTTTAATTAGGGGCAAAGATTGCCATTTGACCCATTTTTAGAGTCAACTTTTCCCCGGGGGGTTTACTTTGGGGCAGAATGCCTCGAAACCGTTTTGTGCTAGAGCGCGGAAATTTAGGATATTTTTTTTTTAAGTCAGGGAAGTCACCATGTATGAATTTTCTCCAGCTAATCCCTGTTGGACGCGCAACCACCATTTGATCCCTCGAGTTGGAATGCCTTGGTGATGAAAGTCAACCTCAAAGAAGGGAAGTGTTATAATCGAAGGGATGATGCGTTCCCCCCCCCCCCCCCCCCTATTCCTGTCATTAATCGCAGGAGCCCACTTTGGCAATAATTTCTTTTAAGTCTATGCCAGAAGTATGGAAACGTCGTTCCCACTCCTACCTAGTTGCTTTCTTCAGTGGTTGCAAGAAAAGAAGGGAAGGTATTTTGTCATCTAAACTGCAAGTAAACATTGTGAAAATTTTGAAATTATGCCCAATCTCTTTCCCCGGTGTTGTCTTTGGCGATGGCGTGGAGTTCTTCTGGGAAATGTATTGCTAGTATATGGAATAGACGTTAAGAAGTGAAGAAAACGTGCATCTCTTCCTTGCCATACAACTATATATTGGGTTAGACCAGTGGTTCCCAATCTTTTTTCATTTGCGGCACACATAAGGACACTCGAACTCTCCACGGCACACCCAGCCATTTACTTACTTTCAATGGGAAACTTGTGCTTGCTTCGCCGAACACAGCAGTTTGATAGTGCTACTCTCAGCTCGTTTTCTACTGAAAGATGGCGTTTTTAATTTTTTTTTAGTTTTAGTTTTTTTTGTCAACTCTGAAATCTCACGGCACACGGCACCTTACTGGCGGCACACCGTTTGGGAAACACTGGGTTAGACTGATGGGAACAGACCCGCAAAGGGGGGGGGGGAAGCATAAGAGGCAATTTGCTCCCCTCCCCACCTCGAAGGAAAGTGGAAGCCCAAAATCACGTATTAGAGAAGAAGCAAAGAATCGAACAGACAGACGCCCCCCCCGCCAAGAAGGAATGAAGTCGTAAGAAAGGCTTGCGACGGCATGAAAATTGGAAAAGCAGAGAATCGAGGAGCGATTTGCATTCAGACCTCAGCGCACCCACTTCCTCTTTTCGCCATGGTCCTGCAGCGAAGAGAAAGGAACCCAATGGATTCCTCCCGCTACCGAAATCTAATTTAGGGCAGGAGTGAAATTTGCATAATATAATAGCCATCCGATACCATATTCATGAACACGTCCCCAACGAGATATCAGCCGTTCCTGTATGCACAAAGATTTCGTAAGGAGGAAAAGGTTCCCCAGAAACACGAAGGCACCTCTCAGTTTTCTCACTTTCACCCATCAAACATTTATTCCACCCTTTTCCAAGTCCATTCACATTCTGATTGTCATGTTTTTGTGCTGGAGTGTCATCGGGATAAGGATGAGGTTGCCGCAAATTTTTTAGGTAATTCTTGAAGGAGTTGTATTGAATTATGAATTCTATGGAAATATACAGAGCCGAAATCCTCGTTCGCATCGTTCATTTCCGCTGAGATTCGTACGTTTTCGTGAATCAATCCCACCACAAGCCAAACGGACTGGCAATTTTGGGAGAAGTCTGTCACATAATGAAAATCGGTTCCTATTGAGAGAAATAGATACGAGAGGAGATGAGCCTCCCTTGTTTCCACAGACGAACCACTACTGCTGCTATCATGAGACGCCTCCGGTGCTATGCCTATTCTTCCTCTGATATCGAGCTTGAGGACATTGTCCGCCCTAGGGGATGTACAGTAGAGCTTGGATTTTCCGAACTAACCTCGACCCGAGGGCGTCCTGATAATCAATAACATGCTCTTTATATCGTGCCACTTATGTCCACTTCCTTTCTTTCTCAACCCCCTCCTTTACAACAAAAAGAATAGAAGGCTTGAGACAAAAGCAAGGCAGGGTATTGACAGGCTGTAAGAAATGGCAGCCCATTCAGAGGGCTCATGCCGCCTGATTTCCTTCTGGAGTTGGAGAAACTAGACTTGCCCTTGGGCCCTTCCGACTCATGCAGCTGCTGTCGTCTCAGGCAGTGCCCCCCTCCGTGCTTCAAGTCACGTGCGCCACACCATCACCGTGGAAAGTGACTATCGTAATGCAGCCCTTGAATTTGCGCCGTGTTACCGCCCTCTTACTCTTTTTCTTTTTTCGTCGGATTACCGAACGTTCGGACGATCGACGTTCTACTGTATTTAGGAGGAAAACTCGCTATCAGACGTATTTCCACCTTATTCATCGGGGAAAATAAAGTCGACTGCTCCAGCTTTGCTTCCAGAAGCATCCAGTCCGGAGAGCGGATAGGGCCACTGAGCACGGCCTCGTATCGATCAAAGACGGATCTCTCTCCATCCAGCCCTTAACCGTCGATGATGAGAAATAGACTCGAGAACCTCATCCCAAGGATAGGTTACCACCTTTTCGGCGGGGAAATCACGGAAGGGGAAGAAGGAGACGAGCGTCGATGGTGGCTCGAGAGCACCGCGAAACTCTCGAGGACCCTCTTCGGTCTTCACTCTTCTTCTACACACCCTTCACAGTCTTCACTCATCGATCTTCCCGTGGAGTTTCCGCGGAAATTAGCTCGTTCGTGCCGTATAATGAACTATGAGATCGTGCCTTCTCTTCCTATCGTATCTTTTGGAAGAAATGGAAGACATGATGGAAAGGATTCCATACGAGCAGCGAGGCGGGCGGGAAAGGGAGTTCTCGACGGGAACAGATGAGGAACGGGAAGGTATCTCAGGGCAAATCTGGAGACGATCGAGGAAGGGAAGAAGCTCATCTTTCGTCCATGGCGAGGGGGGACCAGTCGCATTCCCCGGAAGAAGCTCGATCATCGAAAGAGACGGGGATATCATCGCATGCCATGCTGTATGTGTCCTTTGCGTCTAGTCTTCTCAGCCCTAAAAAAAAAATGCCGGGATTTTCCGATCCAAAGTCTTAACAGCGTAATAATTCCCGACAGACTAATCTCTGGCTGTAAACCTCGATTTCCCCAAATGCTCTTTTCCCTTTTCTAGGAAATATCAATTCTCACTATTTCGCGGAGTTCTTTGCACCTTCCTCCTGGAATATTGCGACTAAAGGTCATTCTAGCTGAAGGTCAGGCAAGGAACATTCCGTATCATGCTGAGGAATAGATCGGAGACTCCGTCTCAACCGCCGAAATTCCCGCAATTGCGACATGCTGATATAACGGGAATCCGAGGTTTCATTTCCCCCAAAAGTGAAAGTTTTTTTTTTTCGTGCCGATTGCTCTGCCGGATGTGGAGGAAACGGGGAAGATGAAACGATTCCTTCACCCAGAGGATCCGGATTTCCATTTTTCCACACCCCACCGAGAGGCAAATAACGATGCGGAATTTTTAATTACTAGAGTAATTAGTCTCTCTTAAACGATCTCTCTTTGAGAAAGGAGAAAGAGCGAGTCGCGATCTTTCTCGTAAAAATAAAAAATAAAAATTTTTTTATTCATGGAAACGACGCACCAGCTGTAGGAATCTGCCTTTTCACTTTCCTCCGCCATACCGAGAAAAATCCTTTAGACCGAAGACCTTTTTCGAAGATCCTTGAGATCGAAGGGAGAAAGAGGACATGGCGAAATGAACGCGATGGGAAATCCCCGAACGACCGATTCCGGCTATTAACATAAAAATTCCGAGAATAATTACGATAGGCTGGGAGATAAGAGAGACAAGCTCCTTTCCTCGAATGGAACGATTCCGGGCAGGAGATGACGACCGGCCACGTGGCAGAAAGAGATTCCGGGGTCGACAGCATCGCTGCGTGTGAGAAAAATGGAAAAAAATCCCGCCGGAATTCCATTCTCTGCCCTGTAGATGGCAGCAGGGTTGCTCATGTTTTCCTCGGAATTTCCACTTGTTTCTTTCTACCGTGAATGCCGAGAGGAAGAAAGGGAAATCTTATGGGACTTGAGGAGCCAATTGACTCGATAATAGTTTATCGTCGAGGAGAAATATTTCCCCTCTCATTAGGTGGCAATGAAAGTCTTTACGGAAGGATTTTCACGTTTTTCTTTCAATCCGCAATGTCTTTTTTTTTTTTTTTTTTGGAAAAACTTTCTCTCATCTTTTGATGGGGGTCGCAACCAGAGTGGAGTAACTTCACAAACGTTTTTTTTTAGATGTCAGTTTCAAAGTCCTCAAGAGTATTCATTTTTGTTCCTTCCCGATGCTTGTGAAATTCTGGTTCGAACACTTTCTTCGCAGTTCAAAGCCGGAAAGGCGTAATCCAGACGTGGCGTAAGACGCGTCGACGGCGTAATTGCGGCGCGAAAAGCGCGGGCTTTTCTCCCTTTCTGGCGAGAAAGAAGCCATCTTCCTCAGCCGATTCCCTCGGCTAATTTCCATCACCGGAAAGTACACGAGCTTACACGAGCAGCACGCGAATGAAAATAAACGCGAACTAGGATCTCGCCAATTCAAAAGCGAAAGTGATGCTTGTCACTAAATGCACAGTTGCTTGTCACTAAATGCACAGTTGCATGTCACTAAATGCATAGATGCATGTCACTAAATGCATAGATGCATGTCCTTAAGTGCATAAATGCATGTTTTTACGCTGGAACCCCCCCACCCTCTCTAGCCTGCGAATGCCGTCTCTACTCTTTCCTAAGAACATGGACTCGCAGGCGATTCGAATCCCTTCGAGTCTTGCTTCCTTGCTTTTGAGGGCGTCGTCCCACATCGTTCTTATCTTTTTTTTTTAATGCGAAGCGATTTTGGATCTCTGTTTCCCTTTCACTTAGTGCAGGCCATTTAGCTTTTGAATCGCTCGAATTTGAAATGGATCGGTGGATTCTCCAGGAGATTTGCCTGGAGGATTCGATTGCGAGCGTTTCGAACTCTCGATTGCAAAACGGCTGGAAATGCACCTTGAACTCCCCCTGGGCCGTGACAATTATCTGTGTGGCAATTATCTGCGCGACAATTATCTATGTGGGTGAACCTCGGGACGATGAATCCCAAAGATAGGTTAATGCTTCGTAGGTCGATGTCTTGCGATTCGCGTAAATTTAACCCCGAGGGTCGAACCTCGTTCTCGTCCCATCGAGAATCAGCGGTCCTCGCATTTTCCGCAATGCACGAAAACCCTTTCTAGCTTTTAGCGAAACTCCCCTTTCTTCGAAGAAGAAATGAGGTTCCTCGATTCATCCCCGTAGTACCTGTGCGTGTCTGCGTGCCAGCTTTCGTCCGGGTTTTGCCAATGGGGAAATAGTAATGATTCGACTCTCGAGAATTTCACCACGACTCACAGATGCCGGAAGATAGACATACTGTATAATTAGTCCCTGAAACGTTCCGTTCAAAAATGAATGAATGTCATTATAAATGAGGAAATCTGGAACTCTGATAGAAGAGAGAAGAGGGACTGGATGATGGAATCCCTACCTGTGCCCCAATCACCAACCGTGAACCGCGCAAACTGTGTCCAGGTCGCCCCCCGCTGGAACCCCCCCACCCTCCAGAAGGAAAAAGAGGGGGGGGGGGGGGGGGGGGGGAGGGGGAGGGGGGGAGGGGTTGTTGACGGCCGCAGTTGGTGGACAGAGATCAAAATAAAGGTCCGCATCTTTTGTCACCAAAGACCAAACTCTCCTTTCTGCAGGTTTGCTTTTCGTTCGGCGTTTTTACACACTTCTCGACGGAATTTTCTCTGTCGTTTAGCGACAGAAACGATATCGGTTTACGAGTCCGCCGTTCCGACGAGTCGAGATTTACGGCTCGGGCCCTGAACTTGACGCTAGTTCCTCTACCCACCCCGTTTCCTCGCCCCAGCTTTCTACGAAGAAATGAGGCCACGTTCAAGGCGGATGCTCGCTCTTAGCATCCGTCGTTTCCGTAAACTAGGTCGAAGAGGAACTTTCACTCCCGACGGAGCGGCGAGCAGAGGGTGAGAGAGCGCGCTTCCACCATCATCTCGCCGTGCGTGCGCTTCTGCAGACATCGTGGCTTCGACTGCGCGTCTCAATGGTGAGCTGCGGGCCCGAACCGTTCTTGCTTACTTCATCCTAATTTTCTTCGTCTGTATCCAATCGGCGGCGGAACGATTAAGTCGATCGAGTCTTAGGGTAGATTTCTGCAAGCTCGTGTTCGCACGAGAGTTGCTCGCGGAGAGAGACGTTCCGTCCTTTTTTGCACACTTGGATGGAAATAAAGATCTCTCGAAAATTCTCTCACGGGCATAGATCGGTTGTGGAAAGAGTCTCTCACGCGAGTTACTTTCGTGCAAGTATACTTATATGTATAAACTCGCCTGTAGACTTTCACTCGTTCCAAATGTAGCGTGGAAGAAACCAATTCCTTTCGGATCCATTCCCTTCTATGTACTCTGTACTCTACCAGAGGTTTCAGATGCAGTAAATCTTTTGCTTGATGTGTCGATTCCTTCCGTGCCGCACTTGGGATGAGCTTACGAAGAGCTCTCGGTTGTCATAAAAACGTCCGGATTTCGAACCGTATTAAAGGTAATTTCTGTTGCACCTGAGATCTCTATACCTGAGGATTATCCGAGTCACGTGATTATGTAGTTGTCACCATTTACTAATATATGTACTCCGGGGCCATCATCCTCACTCCAAAAGTATCATGGAGTCAGGTAAAGATTTTTTTCAATGTAGAAAGCAGTCTGGATTTCAACCAGCAGACATTTCAAACGGCACTTTGTAAGTGCTCGAGGAACGAACGGTTTCCAGACCAGACAGAAAAAAAAAAACCACGCATAACCACGATTTGTTGCTCTCTCGCCTTACGCTTCGCCGAGCGTAAAGCTTCCTCTCGCGGCCCGAAAACTTTTCCATCCTTCACTTTGCTCATTTTCGCCTCGGAAAAGCAAGGAGTACTGTCCTCTACTTTTAATCGAGTTCTCATGTCCCATCAGAGGGCTCCGTCATCTATCTTCTCTCGATTTAACCAGCCAATTGGCTCCCTTCCTAATGACTAATGAGGTTCACGGTATAGCGGAACGTTTTGGGTCCGCGAAGTCGGAGATGAATGAACACGTAGACGAGGGTTATTCCAGCACTTTCTCCTTCTCCTTAGTGGAGACGCAGACATGTGATTTCTGGCGATTAATGCACTTCGAAGTAATAGTGCAACGATGGATGGGGACGACCGATGTATAGGAGACGGTTTCGGCGGCGAAATAAGTTTATGGGCAGTCCTAGACGCGTTCAAAGTATCATCAATTACATTGTGAATATATATATATTTTACTCCCACTCTCTCTCCTCTAATTGAACAACCTTCGCTCGTGTTTCCAGGGGTTCTGGCTGGTTTTGACCTTGCTGGCGTTGGGACAGGCTGAAGACAGGTGAGGAAACGAGACATTTCCCTGACAGCGGCGTATGCAAGGCGTTGGGTGAAGAGGCTCGAACTGGTCGTCATTCAACTTCCTCGATTCCGAGCCTCCCCTTCTTGAATTCTTGCTTACATGGCTGGTCTCCGATAGTAGCACTAATAATCCAGGTGTTTTTCTTCCCTTCTAGGGTCCAGCCGTCATCTGGCTCAAGAAATGTGGCCGAAGCTGTCAACAGGGATGGTCTAATAGAAGTGCCCGTCTATCCGGCATTGGATCAAGACTTCGATTTCCCCGAACCAGATTACAGTGGTTTCAACCCTGCACACGTCCCAGGTCCTGCTCCACTAGCACAGATACCTGCTCCAGGAGTGCCAAACATTGCCCATACATACTCGGTCCCGTCGAACGGACCCGTCGGTCACGGACAAGGCCACGTTCCACTCCCCGCCCAAGGAAGAGGATATGGAGGCATAGAAAATTCATACACGGTTCCTGCGACTGTTCTCGTGCCTCAGGCTTCTCAGGGAATCGCTCTGAGCCAAGGATTCGACAATGGATTCAGCGGGTACGGTCAAGGAGCGGTGAACTCTTTCCACCCCGCCTCAGGTTCGGGTAGTGGGCCAAGCACGTTAATCGGCGGCTACGGAAGTGGAGGCAGTGGAAGCGGCAGCGGCAGTGGAAGTGGCAGTGGCTACGGACCCAGCAACGCCGGCAGTGGCAGCGGGAGCGGAGGAGGAGGAGGAGGTTACCGGGGTCAAGGACAGAGGGGACAGAGCGCCGCGGAGTTGCAGAAGGAACCTTTCCTCAAGTTCAAAAGATATCCTGCCGTCGGATACGACGCCCATCCCGAGCCGTACATCTTTCACGAAAATTACGATTACTATTATCCTCATTTCGTCAATGCTGGACTGGATAACTTCAAATACTTGAAGAAGGGAGCATCGAAACTCTCAAAGGGATTGAAGAAGTTGACCAAGTGGCGCCCAGAGTACGATACAGCTTACGGAAAGGGCTCGTATTACCCGTGGTACGTGTCGCACCATAACAATTTCTACGGAAAGAATCACAAGCACAAGGAGCATTTGATCGTTAACGATAGCGGCGGCAAGAAGGGATTTCTGGGCTTGAAGAATTCCAAGAAAGAGTGATTTCATTCTTCCTAACCAGCCAGATCTCATTTTGTATCGGCTTCCAAGAGGTAGATGCGTCGCCCCGAGTGTGTTGCCCACCATCTAGCTCATTTCTACGCTTGCTTTCAGGTACATGTTGAGATCACTTCTTGATTTCCCCCCAAGGTAACTCGGGGCTCGTTGCCAAAATTCTTGCAAAAAAGAGCAATGGCGAGTCTAGTCAAGTATTTTTGTTCTTTTCTTGCTGCTTCACGGGTGACTGTCCCTTCTGCTTCTGAGTAACTTTTTTTTGGCCTGGTTTCACCACCGTGTGATGCGTTTCCCTTGATTTGTTGAAGAAAATAAAACAATCATTCATGTTCTCAATTCTATTACGAATACATGGACACGAGAAAAATAAGGCGAAAAATAATACGCAAGTCCCGATTTAGTCTCGAAAACAATAGGTCAACGATGGAAGGAATAACAAATAGAGCGAGGCTGAGCAACATGGAATGGGCACATCGACATGCGCGAAAAGATGCACGCGTTTCTCCCCCGAAAAAAGACAAGGAAGCACAATATCACAGACACGAAATAAGCGCGGACCCCTTCAAGTAAAAATTTAAAATGGCAGACTGGTCACGCTTCCTGGAATCGGCTGCCCTGGGCAAGGAGGAAGTAATAAAATCAATTGTGGAATATAGACACAGAATGCACAAGTCTCCGAACACAATTGTCACACTTACTCGCTGGCTCTATCTGTAGAAGCCCTCGATGGGGGTAAATTCGGTGTATTTGTACACGTTCCTTCCACCATATCCATAAAGGATTCTGCCGTAACCGTGTTTGTCATAGTAAGGTGCCCGATACTCGATCCTACAGGGATGGACAAGTGAGGAGTTTTCATTACTGACCGTCAGACATGTCGGGAAGAAAGATGCGCACTTTTAACGTGAACTCACTTTTGGTAAGCCGGGTGAAGACCTTTCAGCGGTTTCAAAGGCCCGCCCCAGGTCCGTTGCAGCTGATTGCCCGTGCCCCAGTTGGGGAAGAGAATCCCGAAGAGGGGACTGGAGTTCGCCACGGCCAGGAAGCATACGATCAGCAGCAGCAGAGTCTGGAGAGAGAATCACTCCGTCACGACGAGATGCCAAAACATTTCCTTAAACCGATCCGCAACTAGACACTGAGGGTGTTCCACCTTCGAAAGAAGGAGCGACAGGTCAAACGGCTTCATTCACAGATGTCTTTACACTAATACGGGATTCCCAGACGGCCGTAAATTGAAGCCGCTACAAGTAGGACTAAACTTTCAACAGTGTGGGACGGGTATCCGAGTAGAACAGAACAGAAGGCACTTGAACGAGGAAGATTCGGTGAAATGAGCCACACACGCCATCAGTTCCAGCGACGTGGACACGGTCACCGACATTCCATGGTTTGCCTACCATCTGCTCGGTTTTCAACTTCCTCGCTGTGTCTTGCTATTAGATATGGTAACGGAACAGGAACTAAATCTGGGCCGCCACTGTTCTTCAAAATTTTATGCTCTATTAATCCTCTCGATCGATGCAGTTAACCTATCTCTGCGGAGGACGAGGGACCGTTATCGATTGTAAGGCCTTTTTTTTTCCGGAAGAAGCGAAAGAAAAGGGGGAAGAGATGTGGCACGGCGGTAAACAAGAGGCTCCCGCATGCATCGAGATCGTGTCCGGCGGGAAAGGGAAGGAGCTCGAGGGCGCATGCATAACATACACTTTCACTGCTCGCCTCCGAGTCAGTCCACTTTCCATCGTCGCCCCGAGGGGATGACATCGCTGCACTTGCATGCCTGATGTCACCGGCTTAGTTATCGTTACGTGATACTTGATTGCGCGGTCATCGGAGTCATTGCCACAGGCGTCGTTTTCGTGATCATGGAGCTAGGATTCATTCGAAACCTCATCCAACTAGAACGCTAGCCACTGTAGGTATGTCGAATATATACGCGGAAGCTCTTCCACCCTACCTGGCTTTGCTCGACAGTTGGAGCTTGATCGAGGGGAAAAAAATCTTGCCGACGCAGATGACGCGCGACGGGTGCCGACCCGTCGGGCTGGAAGCGTCACGATTTTCCGAAGAAAATATCGCGTCCTACTTGCTTTCCGGCACGTAGCCAGATTTTTTATTATTTTCCAAATTATTTTCCTGTCCTCCGATTTGATAAAAACGAACATTAGAGTGTGAACTATCGAGGCGATCTCCTCTTTCCTGGTACTACGTTCCTTCTTGATTAAATTATTTCCTCTCGTCGATGGACCACCCTCAAAGGCTTGCATCCAAAGTGCGTTACTTTCCATGTAATATCTCGAGCTAAACATATTAATGAAAATCCGAACAAGCGCCTCTCCCACGAGAGAAGACACTCACCTCCCGGACGTTCATGTCGAAACTGGGCACGAGAACAAGGCTATGGCACCGAGCGAAGGGAAGAGAATGGAATAGAAGCAACTCGAAGCCTGGGCCGGTGAACGGTAAAAATAGAAGGTAAAAGTGAAATTGCCCGCAGGAATGTAGGCCAGAGGACCTGAAGACAGCGCACACCCAGCCAAGAATGGGAGAAGACTGACTAAATCCAGCCTCGCCGTCACTTTCATTTTCATTCGCCTGTCTCCCTCTCCTTTTCCTTCGCTGTCTGTCTCTCACTTCCCTCTCACTTATTCTACGCAACAAAGAGCGGGGAAGGTGGGGGGAAGGTGGGGGGAAGGTGGGAGGAAGGTGGGGAGGGGATATTCATGCTCCAAGATTGTGCGATGATAAGCTCATGTGACTAGAAACAAAGTCGAGGTGAAGCGGAGTGAAAGGTTTCAAATGTATTTTTTACAATGTCCGTATATACACACGTACACTCACGTACACACACACACACACACATGCACCCACACACACACAGGCTTACTCCGCAACTATTACCGGTAAAAAAAAGGGCGAAAATTCAAAAACCATCTATGAAAGTTTTGAATTTAATCCTCGTCCCAGAGATGGCACGTGCTTGTTTTGCCGAAGCAGATTTTCCAATTATGTCCTGCAGAGGGGAGGAAACCAGAACCGAGGTGAAAGACCGTCGGGAATTGAAAATCCAAGACCGTCTTGCAGATTGTGAGACCAGCGTCGAAACAATTAGACCACTTCCCCCGCCCAAAAAGAAAAGCGGGTTCGCTTAGTTTGCATTTCAATGCAGCCCACAATTCGCACGGTTCTACCCTTTCCGAGATCTACACTTATAATGAGACCGTTTTCGACCGACTCGAGGCGAGACCCCCGGGACTTCGAGGCAGAATTATATTTCCCTTATTTATTTTTAAACGTCGGAATTTCGGGTGCGGGAGACGCCCCACGGCGTTATCTGAATGCATTTTGCCGAGGTAGATGTTACAAACGGATCCTGCAGAGGGCAGGATTATATATATATATATAATCTATATAATATAATATAATCTAATATAATCTAATATAATCTAATAATATATATTATATATATATATAAATATATAAAGGATATATATATATACATATATATATATATATATATATATATCATTTCTTTATTTCGCGGTCGGGCGCTTTAGGGAAGTGCTGCCAAGCTCACGTCCGATGCTTGGTCGGCAGACCGAGGACCGGGCAGACCGAGGCAGACCGTTTGTCACTCCAGAGAGCGTCGTGAATGGGTCGTTCCCGAGTCCGCTTCGAGATGTGCGAGGGAAATTTTTTCAGAATCCGAGCAAATAAACAATTGAAAAATTTTTTTTTTTTTTTTTACTGGTCCGGAAAGAAAGCCGAATCGTGGATCCGATTCGGCGTCCATCCATCAGCGCCGCTGATGGATGGATGGATGGATGATGGCGGATCCGATGATGGATGGATGCGAAGGGATTCCCGCGGGTGCGAAGCGGAATCTAAAGTATCGAAAGGAATTTATGCGTCCCTACTTGAGCGTATTCTTCTACTCGGGCCGAAACGGAGTCAGAAGAAAGTAAGGAATGATCTCAAGCCTAAAAAAAAAAAAAAAAAATTAAAATGCAAATTCACTTTCTTTGCGACGAGATTCAGATCTTCACGCTTGGCTTGGCGTCGCTTCGGCCATTTGAACAGTTCGACATCAGCGGGAAAATCGGATCGCTCTGAAAATCGGATCGAAATCCAGCTAAATCCAGCTAAATCCAGCTAAATTAAAATCGACGACAGCAGAACGAGAAACTCGAATGAGCAAGGAATGGTGTGGGGTCCGAGCTGAATCCCAGTTTCCTCGTTCCCTCAGAGAGTTACCGCGCCGATGAATGGCCTTCGTGGAATTTTGCTGCAGCAAAAAAAAAAAAAAACTCACTGTTATCTTGTTGCATGCTAGATATTGCGCGGAGGAGAGATCATTTTTCTCGTTCTGGTAAGAAGCAGCGGAGCATTTCTTACCGAAACTTCCATTAACTGTGCTGCCACATCTCAAAGGAACTGGAGAGCATTGTCGCAGAAAAAAAGCAGCCCATCCCCGAACGCGCGACCCGGAATGGGCGATCTCCGGCAGGATCCTGGCAGGATCCTGGCAGGATCCCGGCAGGATCCCGGACGTGCGATGTCGGCCATGCGATGTCGGCCGTGCGATGTCGGCCGTGCGATGTCGGCTCGTTTCGGACTTTCTCTTAGTCGCGCGAGATGGGAAACTTATCGGAAGAAATCGTCCTACTTTCACTCTTAAATGCAAAACTCCTGCAATGTCCAACAAGTTTTTTTTTGGGTGTTTAAGTTAGACCCAGTCGAATAGCGAGCAGACGACGGCAATACGGCTCAATCTCGAACGCGCCGACGAACTTCTCTGCATTTTATTTATATTTTTAAGAGTTTCATATTTTCGCGTCTCGTCCGACTTCAAAATGTAAAGTGGGAATGGGTTTGCCTTCGAGCACCGAAGTACTTTTCAGCCTGAATCGATGGACTATTGCAGGAAGTACTGAATAGTACGTATTATGCTCAAGAAGCAGGTCAAACGAAAGGGAAAGACACTGGAAACATTAATGGAAATCGCCGGGAAATCCGCTGGCAAGGGGCCAGGTAAAAAAAAAAAAAAAATTATAAATAAATAAATTTGGACAAGTGAGGCCGACGGACTTCTCTCGTCCTGGTGGTGTTCCTTTTCGAGGTTTCAGGTGCCGGACGAGCACCGGGAGCAATAACGACTTCCGGTGAATCCTCGAGCGATCCCAACAAATTCCAGAGATGAGGACTTGCCTCATGACCCTTACCCAAGAGACTTGCCTCATGACCCTTACCCAAGAGACTTGCCTCATGAACAAATAAATCCGCCTCGGCTCGCACGAGGGCAAAGTGCGTGCCTCCTTATGAGTCCCCGCGGATCGCACCTCCAACCTCCACGGATGCCCCCAGGGCCGGATTAAGGGGGGGGCAAAGGGGGCAGTTGCCCCGGGCCCCAGAGAAGGTCCCCCGGGGGCTTTCCTTTAATTTTTGCAATTCAAGTTTTTTTCCATAACATAAACGCATTTCATCGACCCCCCCCTCCGGGGGAGCCCCAAGAATTCACTTGCCCCGGGCCTCGTAACTTCTTAATCCGGCCCTGGATGCCCCAGAACCACCGGATCAGCGGCCAGCTACTTCCTGAGGAAACGCTGGTCCTCCGCAAATGCTCTAAGACCGTCATGGCGAACCTTTTTTTGGTTTTCGGTGGCACAAAATGAAAAGCAATCTCACTTTTCCGGGAGGAAGGAAATTTTTTTTTTTTTTTGGGGGGGGGGGAAAGATTTCCAGCGACGCCCAAGCAAAAATATTCTATAGACTCTCTAAGGAAAAATTTCTATAATGTCGTATTTAATTCTATTATTTCTCTCAATAGAATTCTAGTAAATCACTGTATAGAAATTTGTGGAGATTCTATAGAAATCCTATCAAGAATCTTACCAAATTTCTAGAGAGTTCTACGAAGACACTGTAAATAAATTTCTATAGGGCTGTATGAATTTTTTTTTATCACTGTCTAGAAAGTGTACAGAATTTATATTGAATTTCATGTAGCCAGCGTATAAAAAATCTGTCTGTTGAAATCCTATCGAATTTCTTTGGAAAAAAGTAGATGCAAATAGGGTTCCCAAAGGAAAAGATAAAGAATTAAAGGTAGCCTTTTTTTCTTCGACATTAGGCCGTCGAAAGGTCATCTATAAATATACAGAATGAAAAGAGCCTTTTAGAAGGACTCGTACCCGATTAATTTATGATGAACTTGTGAAAGCATTGGCATGTAGTGGCGGAAGGATATCGCACAGGTCGTAGTTGCGAACTGCTGGAAATCCCCATGGGGATCATGCATCGGAGAGTCGTTCCATCACGAGTGGTGCAATTTTAAAGAGCTGCGCCGACTGGGATGAGGCTGTAAAATAAACATGAACTTCGGAATGCGAGAAACTGGACGAACCGGAACGTCCCTATCTGGCCTCCCATCTGGGAGGCCAGAGCCTCGAGCCCTCCCTTGGCTCATATGCGATGGACGAGGGACATCGCATAATGCACGCAAGACAGAAGTACTGTATGCAGGGAGGCCGCCTCGCCGGTTGCATCGCGCACGAACGGGCGACTGCTGACAAGTACACCGTCTTGCCTTTGGATTCCTTGGATTCCTTTGGTTTTAGGTATGTCTTTCGGTTCCTTTGCTTTTAAGTATGTCTTTAGGTTCCTTTCCCGAAATCAGAAAGCCTCTCGATCATCTTAATCTGCATTGCCAACATGTATCTATTTCATTCTCCACGAATGAAAAAGACAGAAGATATAGTCTTCGTGATCATTATAGATGAGCTAGATGCGTTTTTTTTTTTTTTTTTTTTTTTTTTTTTTTTTTTTTTTTTTTTTTTTNTTTTTTTTTTTTTTTTTTTTTTTTTTTTTTTTTTTTTTTTTTTTTTTTTTTTTTTTTTTTTTTTTTTTTTTTTTTTTTTTTTTTTTTTTTTTTTTTTTTTTTTTTTTTTTACCAAGTCCCGAAACTCGCAAGGGGTGTAAGTCGTGGGACCGAGAATTTTCTCCTCGGACCGGCTGCACCTCTACTCTTCAAGTGTTCCAAGGCTCTTCAATTTCCGCTCTCCTTTAACGTGTTTTCGATTCGATATAAACCGCCAACACGGAACACGTTCAGCCTTTTATTGCAACTACCTGCCACTTGAAGCAGTACAGGCGACAAGACCGACCTAAACGCCCCTTTCGTGCTTCATGCTCCCATTGTTACAACAATGATCTCTAGTTCATTGTGATGGGGTGCTGGCCACCCCAGATTTTCGTCCACTCGCCGCCACTGGTTGCTCGGTTTCTAGCCCCTATATCTTAACGTTACTATATCAATCTGTATAGAGTCCTATCCAGACGCAATGAGTGGTTAATTGAATTATATATAATTGCATTGAAGACTCTTTAGAAGTCTATAGATCTCTCAACAACATTTTTGCCCGGGCGGAAGAGGAACAGGAAAGTGAACTCGGATGGTTTCCAGCTGGAATTTCCCAGTTCGACTGAAAATTTTTTTTCTCAAGCTGTTCTCTGTCGGAATCCGACTTCCGGAAGCAGCCGGATTATCGATGCAATTTCAGTCCTATTACAGTCGAGAATCTCTGATGATTCCGAACTGGTCTCAGAATTCCCAGGATTTCATCGCCAAAATACGCTACACGAAGAAGGAGTCGAGCGCGACCTTCGACGCTTCTCGACGCATCATCAAGCATCCAGATTAACCCAGATTAACCCAGATTAACCCGCGTCGACAGAAGCATTCGAACTAAGCCGATGAGCCTCGAGCCGATGAGCCTCGAGCCGTCTCGGCATGGCCTCGCGTGGCTTTTGGCAATCGCACGACAGCGAAAGAAAAAGCAGCTGGCTTTATCAGCGACGCTTCCCTCTTTCCTCATTGACGTTCGGCAAGTTTCCTCGTATCGCCTTATCCGATGATCCTGTAACTTTGCTCGATGTCCCAACAGGCCATTAAGAATTGCTATACCTCGCTCCACCAATGAACTTCCTCTGGGTCGTTTTGGGCGATTTATATGAGCCTTGCCTCCTTTAAATTGAAGGGTTTGGCATGTTTTTTCTTTGAATACCTATCCTGCGCCCTGGAAACTCCAATAGATACGACACACTGCTACGAGGTCGTGCATCGAGAATTTCATCGAGATCGTTCGTCTCCGTTTTGGTGCTAATTTTTTTTTCGATGAGAGTAGCTTACGTATGGGCCATCCGTACCCTCAAACTACAGCCATGTCTGCTCAGGGAAATTGCAGGTGTCCTTTTACGGACCCGTTGGATCTAGAAATAACCAATAAAACAGGAATAACATCGTCGGAATGCTTCCATTATATCATGTTATTTGCTCAACGATTGTTTACATATACAGACTTTTTGCGCTGATACGTAAAAGCTGAGAGAAATCGGAGCGGTAAACTGTTTCGGACCTGGATGAGATATATGCATATATTTCAAATAAAACTTGATTATGATCGCAGTGTTATGGGTGATTGATGTGGGAGGACTGTCCTGGCGCTCTCAAACCAGTTCAGAACCCCTTGGGTCCTCCAGCTATGATAGGACGATTGTTCCCTGTTGTGCGCACTTTCGCCCTCTTTCTGTTGGCTGAAAAATAAAAACTACGGATTCCTTTTCATAACCCTAATGAAAATCCTCATTGACCGCGGGCCCACGTGGGCACACCTCGCGCAGCCCAATAAAAAAAAAAGGGTGTTCCTTTCGTCGAAATGGATCCTTTCTTGTTCTGTGGAAGTGAACTGAATGAAAACTAAATGAAGACACATCTATTTTCCTTCTGGAGGGTGGGGGGATTGCCCCCTTACTTGTCTTAATAGCTTCATCCGTCCCTTATTTCTCCTCAAGATACGGCGTGAATGTAGGGAAGTGCGTGCTCGCGAGTGGCGAAGCTGACAGCGTTAGGAGGTACCCAGCACCCTGCCCAGCACCTCCCCCTCGGTCCTTCGCACTCCGTCCTCCCTCCATCCCCCATGTACGGCACACCATAACGTCTTGACAGACTGAAGTAGGGCTGGGCGATATGGATTTTTTATGTATCGATATCGCCGACCCATATATCGTGCGATATCGCGATATCGTCGTAGTTCAACGGGGGGGTTGTAGGAAGGCATATTTATTTCAGGACAAAATCACTTTATTTTGGTAATGGATTCCAACATGGTAGAATGAAGGCACTTGAATATATCACATCGTAGTTGATCGCGGTTCAAAGCAAGGAAGGAGAAGATATTGACGTTCTCTGTCGCAAGGCATGCACGATGCTTTCTTTTCCCATGGAAAAAAAAGCAATAAGGGAGGATTGCAGTCCGAGGACCCGACTATCCCATACCTCCCTCCCTCATCCTATCAGTTTTGTCAAGGCGTCAGCCTTGTCAGCCTTGAGCCAATCCCTTCATTGTCCTCACCCTTTGTTCTTTTAAAATAGACACGAATGGCGCAGTTCGTGTGCTCTATTTTCCTTCTCCTGCTGTCGCAGGAGATTACTTATTTATTGCAAATAAATTATCGCAATATTCACACATATTGCCGATAGTATATCCATCGAACGGTATCACGATATCGTGATAATCGGCACAGCCCTAGACAGAAGTCAACGATGGATGGGAGGAAGCGTCTCCTGAAACCTTGGACCGACTTAGTCTGCCCTGTCGCCGACTTTGCAGCCTTCTGTAAATCTCTTCCCTGCTTAACAGTAGATAGTTATCCTGTGGACAGAAGTTCATCGTTGTTTCTCGAATAGCTGGTCACATGAGAGGGCCTTCTAGCGAGAGGAAGCTAAGAAAAGCTATATTTGAGCTTTCTCAATCCATCCAGAAGCATCAGGGAAACTGCCTCGATTTTATTAGAGCATCTATCATCGCTTCGAGGTTCTTCGGTACAAAATGGGCGTATCTCCCCATAGACAATAATGTGATTTCTGACGGAAGGTACTGCTTTAACGAAAAGGAATTTGTTCTTCTTCTGAAATGGCTTCCTGGCAAGCAACAAACGTAATAAAACTGTGTTGTTTGGGATTCACTTAAATGTCTCCGTAATTTGTTGGAGAGCAATTGAGCAATGGGGGGCGACATCATCTGTGCACATATGGGCCCCTGTGTACCCATCCAGATGACCATTCGGGTGTGAGCAATTGGAGCATTGGGGAACAGGATGTGCGCAAATAGTCGTTACTTGATGAAACTGTTTTTTTTTTTTAATTGCTGCTATCCAGCTGCTTTCATAGCTAGACACACCAAACACCAAACACCAAACACCAAACAAAATCATTCTCAGTCCAAATGAAACAATTTTGCTAAAAACTATGTTCATTTGTTCCGGCTGTTTCCCGGCTGGAACTGGTCGGAATGTAGAGTTGTTGTCCAACTGAAAATCATAGCTGAAATTTAAAACTGGGTGGTATTGAAATCATTATGGAAAGAAATTCAAGGAGTTGGTGGGGGGGGGGGAGAGAAAAGTTGTTTTTCAATCTCTAAATTCAGTTTATGTTTATTTTCAATATCCCACCGTGTGCTAAGAGAATTGGCACCTCATGCCGTTTTGGGCGCTAAGAGACCCTCAGCAAGAGTGCCTTGGTTTGGAAGTTACATTTCACTTCCATCCGCCCAAGCCCCACTTTCTACAAATGAAAACTGAGACCGCCCAGGCTTTGGGGACAGATTAGCTATCCTCATATATGAAAGTCACAAAAGGCGGCTTTACTCGTCCTCTTCTCCCATTTCGCTACTTCTACGAATGTCAGTCATGATGTGCGTCATCTTCCTCCTCCTGTTTCCAATACTCACCGAATGATGTTCCACTATCGAACTGGGGTGATTCGACTTGCTTTTCCTTTCTTCTTTCATAGTTACCAGACAGTCGTAGCTTATAACTTTGTAAAATTGTGACCAAGTCGTGCCTCTACCAGCACTTGAGGGACCACCAAAAGAACAAGGCGCGTTACTCCGCAGAAAAGTGTTTGTCACCAATCCACTTGTGCGAACCTAATGGTGACTGAGGGCCCCCCCCCCCCCCCCCCCCCCCCCCCCCCAATCGTTCATGTCTTACCAAACCAACCGGAGGTAGAGGGTGCTTTTCGATCAAATTCAGCTATTCTGATGGAAGATGCTCTGGAGAGAGCTCCTTCCGACATCCAGAACTCAGAAGTTCGGACTCTTAAATGAAACACCAGCCTGTATTCGGTCACCCTAAAGATGTTTCGGTTCAGAAATTCGAATTGAACGGTGCCTTATAGAGCATAAATACTTGTGCCCATCCCGACCAAAATTGTCAGGTTTTTCCCATAGATGAAAAAAAGTAAGCCCGTTCATGTCGTTTTACTGACGTAACACAGTTGAGACAAGGGTTTTCGTTCTGCTACTTCCAATCCTATTCTGTATGATTTTGCTTGACCTGAAGCTTTCATATTTTCAGGAAAGAAAATCTTACTTCTTGCCAAGTGATATTTGTTGCTGATCAAAAAATGAATTGACTAGGAGAGTTTTCCAGCGTTACTGACATAACAAATGAGTCAAAAAGCGAGGTTCAGCATGCAAGTGTTAAATTCATCAAACTGGAATGGTACTGGAGTGATGAAAAACCATCCCACGTCAGGTAATGAATGTTTAGTGGAGCTCATTTGGTTAAAGATCCTTATACTATCCATATATCCAAGTATCCATATAGTGCAGGGAAAGTAAATTGGATGAAATTTTTGTAAATCAATCAATTACTTTTGTCCCAATAACTCCGGAACTGCCCAGTGGTGAATCACCATGTTACGAACTAATGGTGGGTCGCGAGAGGATCAATTAAGTAAGAAGCAAAACAATAACAACGAGGAAAGATGAATAAATATTGATCAGAACTGCCAAAACCGAAGTCCTGCTTGGGAATACATGAGCCTAGGTCTTACATCTCCTGAAAAGGATCACCCTTAGAAACCAAATCACAAGCCTCCGCTTTAACTTGGATATAGCTCTTTCTCGATGCGAGGACCAAAGCCGGAATGGCAGCTTCTTTTATTTATCTCAAGTAGACACTCGACGTGAATGACTCTGAACGCTTGGAATTTTTAATATCCACGGTCTAGTGGGAATCAGAGCTGAAACTATGTGAAAGCCGTCTCGAAACTAATGAAAAATCCTTAGCAGTTGCCGGAAACAACTGTCGCGTTGCTACCGTCTTGAGCCCAGTGCGGATGAGTGCAAAGACCATCCATGAAGAACGCCGATCTCATGTTCAAGGTTCAGGTCGTTTCAGGAAACAAAATGTCTATTAGAATTTAAGATTTAGCCCTTTCAGACCTGGCGTCCATCCCAATGGACATTGCATTTTCATTGTCTCCATGGGGAATTTCTTGGGATTCTCGGGACTTTTCATCCCATATTACACTACAATGGGTGCAATTATGCATGGCTCAATTCCATCGGAGACCTTCTTTCACCCTTCAGTTTTTAAATCTTCAGTTATCTAATTATATGTCTATATAATATTGAATGATATAATAACATAATATATTAAGTATGGTATGATATGGTACATTTATACAAAAAATAAAAACGATATATAAAACAAAAAAATTTAAGTTACAATAGCGAAATAGCCCAAAAATGCAAAAAAATGATATTATTCCAATAGTGGCTTTAATTCAAATCTGAAAAGGTTGGGGGGGAAAAGCAAAAAAAAAAAAAACATGTACGAGGGCTGTTCTGAAAGTTTTTAGTTAAAGAAAAAAGGCCAATAATTTTGTTGAATTCTATTTATTGTTTTCCAAAGTAGTCTCCCCCAACACTAATACACTTATTTATTCTTTGAAACCATTTGTCAAAACAAGTTGAAAATGCTTCTCTTGGCAGGTGGCTTGGCATTGTGCTTTTTATTGTAAGAAATAAAAAAGTTGCAAGGGGCCAGGTCAGGACTGTAAAATGGATGGCTCAAAAAGTTGGACACCAGATTGGTGTAAAAAGTCCAACGTCCCAGCGGCCCTGTGCGCCGGTGCATTGTTGCGTGGTGCGTTGTCGTGGTGAAGCAGAATTCCTCGCAAGCCACAAGTGATGAATTTCAATCGCGTCAGCCGCTTTTATAGACCAACGATAAGGCTCCGGCTATCTTCGGAAACGTTTGGGAATGGATTGTTTTCAAAATGTTGAATTGTACCATTATATATGACGTAACTAAGAACTTTCAGAACAGCCCTCGTATATATATTTTTTTTAAGCCATAAATAGGCTCGTAAGGATTGACCATGGGCAATAATATAAATATTCATTATTTAGTGTTCTTTGTGCAACAGAAACATTGTGCTAAGCCTTGCACTAAGCGTGAACTACACATAAGGCTTCAGGCCTAAGGCCTATCAACGTCAGCCACGCATTAGGTAAGACCACTGCTAACCTGGAGCTTGAACGAAGTCAGGATCGCATTTCTCCTCGAAGTTACGATCGATAGCCTTTCCAAGCAGGTACTGGTCAGTATCGACAGCATCACCGGGCTTCTTGTACATCCAATCCATCCTTTCTCCCGAGTGAATGTTGTGCGATGCGATGTCAAGCCTCAGCCTACGCAGAAACTGTTTTTGCACGTGCTCCGTGAGAGAATGTATGGACGCCGACATTCGTTTTCCAACAGGATGCCGAAAATCTGAGCCCGACTTATGTCATGCGAGGACATAAGCGCCCTTTTACCTAAAAAAAAATTATTGTTTACCATATTCTTTTTTTTATTAAAGAAAGCAATAATCTTCAATCTTTTTTAAATTTCCTCAGGTTTTACCGAAATTTGTCCATGAAGAAAAGTGCACCTTGCCGAAAGATTTGGCAACCGTGGGAGGCGAGTGGTGGGATTCTGAGCTGTAGGTAGGGTTCAGGGAAAGGTTTAGGGGAAGAACGTCGACTCATCGTTGTCTGACGTGCCAGGGTCGCATGCTGTCTGTCGTTATCGATGCAATTCGTTCGTTGATAACAGCTAGTGATCGGGCTAGGCGTGGCAAACTGCTTCAGCTATTAGGTCTAACTATTGAGAGTTACTCATAGGCCCTTTTAAGCTCTTAGTTCAGAGCCTATATATACTTTTGTATTTGGAGAAGCAAGTAGCTTCTCTGCACATTATTGTCCCTTCCCAGAAGTTTTCAGTTTACTTCCTAAGCTATTAGAAATATCTGAAACTGACTGAAGCCTTGACTACTAGACTTCTTATTTTCCTCAAGAGTGCAGAAAGGCTTCTGCATCATTTGGAAGTTTGTGACCATTCCTTGAGGGCCTGGTTTTATTGACAATATGGCATCTGACCTGAATTGGACGAAGGCAGCAGAGGAACAAGAGAAGCTATCAAATATGGTTAGTCCCATTTGGTCTGTGCCTTCAATTTTTATAGGTTCATCTTTTAAAAAAAACTTTATTTTTTTAAATTTACAATGAATCCAAATTTTATATTAAATCTTTCGTTTCTGTGCATATCCAACATGTTCATAATAGGCACTGTCAAGAAGAATATAATCAATAAATGGGACAGGAATATCAGTTATGAAACACCTTCATACAAACTATCTACCCTCTTGCATCCCTTTAAAATTTTCAATTCAATTTCAACTTGGGGCTGAGCTAGGCATACCTACACTGAACCATTTCTGTCTGACAAGTGTTACAACTGCCTTGGCTCCTCATGGTTCATTCAACTGTTGCTCCATAATTGTCTCTAGTTTTAGTATTTGCAAAGAACTTATAAGACATCCCATTCTATGATTCAGAGGAATGAAATTATGTTTGAAATTTTGAACTGAATCCAATAGAGTTACTAAAAGTTTCCACTCATCATGGTACCAACCCATGGTAACAGTCTAGTGCAAGTTTGATTTCTATAGCAGCAGTTCTACCACTTGACACCCATACTTTTTCATATACTGGGAAATATATGATACTGACATTTTTATTTTGCTGATTTTAAAGTTTAGCCTGTATGTTTTTCCTGGCTTGTATCTTAGATTTCAGGTTGTATTTGATCACCCTTTGGAGCCAATCTAGGTTGATCCCTTGCAAGGAACTAGCAAGTCTTAGAAGATGAGCATATGAAAGGGTTAAAAGATACTTGGCCTCCCACAGTCCTTTCTTGCTCATATATTTGTTGTCATTTTGATTCAATTAACTCAGCTATCCATTTTGGGATTTATACAGCTTTAGATCCCCATTTCTACTTCAATTGATGAGAGTCCAGAGGAAGAATGATCTGAAATTAAAACTATGGCTAAATTGATTTGTAAATGAAGTGGAGAAGCTTCAAGTTAAGTCTTGATATAGTTAAAAATTTATATTCATGAAATGTAGGAAAAATACATAGTTCAGGTTGTTTCTTGTATTTTTAACTACACCGCTAAGTTAAAATGTTTAACTTCTGTAATGTATTAAAGGCATCCTAGATGAACATAGCCACAATGTTAAATACCCTATTTTCAGTTTAATTCCCCCATTCCACTTTTCATAAATTGGTTCACTTTAATTAGCTTAGACTTTTTTTGTTATGGTAGCTTCAGCATTACATTGTTATATCATGTAGGTGGGTAGGTTTCATAATGTCATGGCAGGAAATAATCCTGGAACAAAAACACGTTCCTACATGATTTGTGTCTTTTAAAGTCTCTCTGTTCATGTACATGTGCAGTGGGCACAGATCTCTCTAGAGTACAACTTAAGATGTCTGGACTGATGCTGAAATTATTTAGAAAGTGGCTCTATCCATAGGTACCTCTTCAATAATGAATTTTCTACCCAACTATTCATTATTCGTGCTATAGCAGGAAAAAGAATGTAAGTTCAAGGCGTGAGTGAGACTGGAGCCATGAAATGGCCAGATAAGCTTGGGACTTGATATCTGTGCAGGCATGCATGTATGCCTTCCCTTCCTGGGCTCAACATCTCAAAAATTTTAAAATAGGATATTTTAGGAAGGTTTGGACTACCTGGGTAGTCCAAACCTTAGCCTCAGTGCAAGGTTGTTTTTTTTAATGCTTGTTTAGACATGAATTTATTTAATCCTTCATCTGCTCTCTTTCTCTTTAGGTGTCAGGAGTGAGAATTAGAGATGGCACATCTCAACAACCTGGATCCTCAGCAAATGGACTGATCTCAAAATCTGACAAAGAAGATGAATCCATATCTGTTGCTGAGAATTCTCTTCTCCAGAAAATACTTAGAACTAAGCTAATTGAGACTTCTAGTGACTTGGAGATCCAGAGAAAAGATCCAAAGTCCCCTCTCTACTCTGTCAAATCATTTGAGGCCTTGAATCTGTGAGCCTCTCTTTTATTCGATACTTCAAATATTTCTTATTCGCCAACTCCTTGGATGTGATTCTGATCACATATATGAAATTTTTTTTTTAGCCGACCAGAGCTGCTGAAGGGAGTGTATGCAATGGGATTCAATGCCCCTTCTAAAATTCAAGAGACTGCCTTGCCAACTCTGATGGCCAATCCGTGAGTATCATCACAATGAACTGATTGCCATGATTGTGCCTGGATTTGATTTTCATGTTTTTTTTTTCTTGTCTTGTGTAGACCTCAGAACATGATCGCTCAAAGTCAGTCTGGGACCGGCAAAACAGCTGCTTTTGTTCTTGCCATGCTAAGTCGAATTGACCCTAGTCAGAATTATCCCCAGGTGAGATTTGAATCATTTTTGTGGCTTTTTTTTTTTTAGTGAGGTTTTATTTTTAGAGTGCCACCTGTGCTGAATGGAAAATAATTGACCCCCTGGATCTTCTGTTAGGATGGTGAAGAAGCTTTTATTGCTTACAGGCACTTTGGTACTTGGTTCCTCCTTCTTCATCAATTAATAGCACTGCATGATCATGAATTCATATGTTCAACAGTTCCAGCAAGCATAGCATAAAAGTTAAAAGATTGAGAATCTGAAAGTTCCTGAAAGGAATCTCAGCAAGATGCATGAATATCTCTGAGTGAAGTAGTGAATGTGTGATTGAAAGAATTCATTGTATTCAGGTGTTACAAAAGCAGAAGCCCATGTTCCCATCATCCTTGTGCATTGTATGGCTTTGACCAATTCAATCATGCAAATAAGAGAGATCCATTCAACAGAACAGAGTGGTATTGGGAGCAATTCAGCTATTATTTTGGAGTGAACCTCTGGAATGCCTTTGTATGTCATTGGTGTTGTGTTGGCATCAAAGGGCCAGATTACAAGGAATCAATGGCTTCCTGAGTTTATTGTTGACTAAGCATTGCCAATTTGCTCCAAAAATGCTTTTCATGTGTATGGACATGATTTTAAAGTGCTTTGGAGAACAGTCATGGCTGTGCAGAGAGTGCTCAGTCCACTACATGCAAACATAGGAGTATTTCCATTGGACTTAATTGCCCCAGTAGCTGGACTGTGGTGTCCAGTACCTGAATGTGCCAGCAGTAAATAATATGGATCAAAATTTCTCCTGACTGTGGTTGGAGCCACTTGGAGGTTTTTACCTATTGGGAGCATTGGTTATAAAACTGCCATTTTTAGGAGGCGATTAAAAAATCACCTCAATATTAAGGAATTTAATGCACTGTGCATTTGTTATGGCAGCCAGTAGCCATTAACCCTGAGATGCTTTGCTGCTATTTTTGGGAGCCCATCTTGAGATGATGTGGCTGTTTTGAATGGAGCATGGTGCTGGAGAACAGAGGTCTTGAAATCTTTGCATGGGCAACCAGTTACCTTCTTATCATCTAGATATGCACTCTAATAGGCTTTTTTGAGAGTATTCCGGTGTCATCACCTGTCAATAATGAACACCTTGCCTGCCCTGAGACCTGAGGTTTGCAATTTGTTCACTTTCGTTTTCTTGGCTGCAAGATTTCTAAAGTTGTCTGGTAGGTCTTGTTTGTTTGTGCTGTTGCCTTCATCAATGGGGAAGGAGTCTCTTTGAAGAAGTATTCTATTTGTATCAGCTTTTGTGGAGAATGTCATTATAGAACTTTCATTGATGTAAATTTCTAATGGGCTGCTCATGCCCCAGGGGATACCTGTTCTTGTACTAATGATGTGCCAGTATCATTTCCTGGAATTCCTTTAAAATAAATTCTCTTTGAGGTGAGGATGGTGCTTTCCCACCTCCCCCCTTTGATGTACCTTGGGTGGGGATACCTGCAATCCCACAGCATAAAAAGAGGTGCAAACCCCTTGATTAAAATTTGATTCTGGTCATTATTTCACATGAGCTACATGATGAAGAATTCATGACAGGCCTAGCAAGCAACATGCTAAAGAAGGCAGGAGACCGATACATGTAGGCATACATACATCAGAAGACACCATGGTCTTCCTGCTTTACTGTATGACAACCCCCTTTAGATGCACATGATTTGACAAGGTCTGTTATTTGTTATGCACAAGAGTGAGGTTGTTGGAAGGTGGTTACAATATAGAGGTGATGTGAACTGTTTGATGTTCCCTCTTGATACCCTTAAAAAATACTATTCCTCTCTTGTGAATGCCATCTTAATGGTTTTCTGGTTTTGCCAAGTAAAAAGGTCTCTACCAAGCAAAGGAATAGAATCATTCTGCAATCCTCTTACCCATCCCATCTCCAATTTTTCCTGTGTGAATATTGGCTATTGCTCTCCTTTGGTTTGTATTTGTGCAATTCCATTCCTCTGGAGGAAGGAGTAGGTCTTTGTTGCTTATAAGGACTTATAAGGAAGGCAGATGCCACATATGACTTGGTGGAGGGACTCCATCATTGAGCTGATATATACTCACTTGCCAGGGCTTGGCATGCAGGGAACATGAAAAAGTGAAAACAATAATTTTAAATGCAGTGTGATTCAAAAATCCCTCCCTAGATTAAGAAAATTTATTTCTTCAAGAGGAAAGAGATTCATGGAGATAAAATACATCATTCTTTAGAGCAGTAATGGGGGTTTTGTTTCTCTGTGAGAAAATTAACATTCCAACCTTCACTACCCTTCCAAATTAGCACCTTAATTCAATTACATTTGAATCGCACTTGAAGTCACCTGTAAACAGCCTCATTTGCAACTTTGTTTTACACCCTTTGGGAAATTCCCTGCATTAGAGCCTTGATGCATTTTTTTCAANAATCCCTCCCTAGATTAAGAAAATTTATTTCTTCAAGAGGAAAGAGATTCATGGAGATAAAATACATCATTCTTTAGAGCAGTAATGGGGGTTTTGTTTCTCTGTGAGAAAATTAACATTCCAACCTTCACTACCCTTCCAAATTAGCACCTTAATTCAATTACATTTGAATCGCACTTGAAGTCACCTGTAAACAGCCTCATTTGCAACTTTGTTTTACACCCTTTGGGAAATTCCCTGCATTAGAGCCTTGATGCATTTTTTTCAAATCTGCCAAATGCATAAACTTTTGAATTTACATAGCCCTTCAGAAAGAAATTGACAAAGGTCAGGTCAAGTTACTTGATCTGACTGGAAATAAAGAGGGTCCTCAATCATCTGCTGATTTCTGATTGTCATCTGTTCAAGCTGACTTGGGGCATCTGCCATGGAGTTTGCCCATGATCAAGCCAATCTCTAAGAATTCCTGATGTGTGTTTCTTGTGGCTCTGGCATCAGGAGTGTCATGAGGTGTCTTCGTAATCCACACTGCACTAAAACCATTGAACCAAAAGTGCCCATTCAAATAGCCACTTTGCTCTGCTGCAAAACCAACTTGGCCTCTGCCATTTTAAGTCAAGAACAGTAAGCTCGGTGTTTCAAAGTAGTTTCCCCCTACTTGACTAGCGTGTAAGCAAATTTTACCTTTAAATTGTCAAAATTGAATGTAAAGAGAACAAATTAGGGAGTCACTTTTGAATCATTCTGTATATGTTTATTGAAAAGTTTAATCTTTCTTGTAGGCCCTCTGCCTGTCGCCAACATATGAACTTGCACTGCAGACAGGTGATGTTGCCCAAAAGATGGCCCAGTTCTGTCCTGAAATCAGAGTCCGTTATGCTGTCAAAGGTGAAAGAAGTAAGTAGCCCTGTCTTGTGCCCTCAATAGTCTAGTGAGACTTCAGATGTGATTGTTTTGTTTTTGTTTTGCAGTTTCAAGAGGAGAAAAGATTGATGAGCAGGTTGTAATTGGAACCCCAGGGAAGGTCATAGATTGGGTCATGAAGTTCAAATGCTTCGACACTCAGAAGATCAAGGTGTTCATTCTGGACGAAGCAGATGTGATGATCGCCATGCAGGGGCACCAGGACCAGTCCGTGCGAATCCACAAGTCCGTGCATCCCTCGGATGGATTTCCTTCTGATTTCTGTTTGAAGCCTGGCTGAGACCCATCTCCTGTGTTTGCAGGCAGTTGCCTCAGGACTGCCAGATGATGCTCTTCTCGGCCACGTACGACCAGGATGTGATGGACTTTGCCGAGGCCATCATCAAGAACCCTGTGACGATCCGTCTGCGACGAGACGAAGAGAGCCTGGATAACATCAAGCAGTATTACGTGGAATGCAGAGATCAGGATTCCAAGTACCAGGCCATAGCCAACATCTACGGAGCCCTCTCCATTGGCCAAGCCATAATCTTCTGTCATGTGAGCTACAAATCCTGTTACGTACTTTCCTCTCCTGTATTGGTCTTGTGAGAGGAAAGGACTGTTATCTTCTCCCTGCTTGCTCTACGCAGTGGTGGATACAGAAATTTTTCATGGGGAGTGATTCGCTAGTACCTTCCCCCCCCCTGGGATCTGCCACTGGCTTACGTGGTACTTAGTTCAGGACTCCTTGTGATTATTCTTGACAGATA
>CAJPEV010000080.1:0-12849 GCA_905338385.1 Darwinula stevensoni
CAACGACACCGTTGTGTTATTCGACGTGTAGTTAGGCTTTACGACGTCACCAGAGGGTATCTCGAATCGGAGGTCACTTGTTTTCAGTCCCTCATTCAATCCAGCGTCTGTCAAGGTGCAGAGGAGCACGATGTCCTGTCCGCTCTCAAATATGGATTGGCCATTGTTGCTCCTAATTCCTCCTTCTGCCTGCAATACTACAAATCATTCCGGAATCGTTTCGCATGTACTATTCTTTTCTGAGTGTACATTTGAGACGATAGTGTTCGCACTGTTATCATCAAGGTAAGATAAACGGTAACGCTTACTTTTCTCAATAAGACTTGAAATTCTATTATTGGAATAACAAACTTGAGTTAGAATCTTTATTTTCTTTACACTTAAGATTCCGCTGACTTTGCCTGCATTCGCTCTACCATGTTCTTTGACGACGACTTTTGAATGACGAAGACTCACGAGCCAGGCTTCCAACGCTCCTAAGTCGATGGTTTCCAACTTTCGAGACGACGCCGGTGAAGAAACCATGGATAATAAGAAGTGCGAACAGCCAACGCCGCATTACCCCAGAAGATGGATGACTGGAATGTGCAAGATCTGTCGTCGGATGGGAAAGATAGAGTAACGAAGTAATGTGAAATCCAATTTTCAATGGCTTTCCCTTTCTTCAAACTCCCCCCCCCCCCCCCCCCCTCCCCTCTTCAGACTCGCTAACGTTAGGCCCAGGTCTAACAAACAGACTGCCTTCTTGTCACGCAAAGGCCTACTTTTTTTTCCAAAGAAACTCAATTCTCGACTAACGAGGTCAATTAGACCTGCAAGGGTGAATCCGATGTCTCGAGACATCTCGTGGAGAACGTATAACGTTAGGCCAATTGCTGGCCTAATCATAATTTCACGAACCATTTCACAGAGGACGTATAACGTTAGACCAATCTGAGACCTGTTTCGCGTTTCATGAACCATTGGCGCGGAACCTTAGGCCTGCTAGAGTTCCTCGAGCCATCTCGAATAGGTCTGAGGAGGGAATGTTTCCAAGTAACATGTAATTCATGGCGCGCGCCATCCTGTTAATGCGGGGATGTCCGCCCAGTCTGCACATCAATGTTGGTACAACGTTGTAAAAGCATTGAAGTCTCAACATCCACAATGTTGAGTCAAGGTTGAAGAATATTGACGGAAGCATTGGCTCAAAGATGAAATGAGACAAGTCTCAACAATTTCTCAACATGCACTGCGCCTGAGCCGATTAAATGGCATATGCGGACGAATTCGCTTACGCCATTTGATTACTGAAGCATTCCATGAACCAACAACGTGATCCCAACTCCTTTTCCCATCTAGACATAGGTCCTATGCCGAGATCAGATAAGGACGTTCCGGTCTTGGGAACAGATGCAGAATGGTTCCAGTCAGAGATGATATAGGTATAACTAGAGTATAACTAGAGGCTTCCACTCCGCTCGAATCCCATTCATTGACAGGGTCGCAATATAGGTCTCGCTGTGGATCCTCCACCTGGCGGGCACACCTCAACGACTCCTCCATGACCGAGCGGTGGATTCAACGAGACACGTGTGTTACGTTAAGGGATCCTTTTGGGCCGAATCCCCGAACGAGTCGATTCCCGATTCCGCTGCCACGAAGCACGCCTCATGGAAGTGTTGTTGATAACAAGCCACCAGATGTCTCTGTCATATTTCGACCCTCCCCTACCCCTCGGAGTGTCGCCTCTAGTTACACTTTCTACTCTATGGTAAACACCCCAGTTTTTGGCCACGCTGATACGACTCCCATAGGAAGTGGACACCATGTGCGCACACCGGGCAACACTAGTAATAGGTGCTCGAACGTGAAGATGTTGATAGAATGCCTGGAAACGGCCAGAATAATTATACTGAATTTAGGCTTCACTGGCCAACAACTCTGGCAGGAGACCGGCCAGAAACTCAGGTGCTTACCTTAACTGCCAATCATTCCGTGAATCCTTCCTCACGAACCCCCGACCGTGGTTTAAATACGTTTGTTTTTCACAGTTGCTGAGTCAGATCAACATGTGAACTTTGTTCGTTACGTTCCCTGGGCCAGAATTACCGAGGATCTCATTTAGTTGTATTGCCTCTTTTGTCGAATGTTTCCAGGAATTCAAATACTTTCTCCTGTGCTCTCTATGGAGAAAATATTAAGTACCGTTTCAAAAGTACTAGGGACGCGTGCCAGTTGCATGTATGTGGTCACTCTCTGTGTTAGCAATTTGGCGTCATCTCACATCAGGATCCGGAAACCTTCTTTGTTTGAATAGCCCCCAGATGTCTCGCTCGACATATGTTCATGTAACGTGGATAATGTATTGAATCATCAACATCAACACCCTCTCAACATCGTCAACATATTATCAATGTTGAGTCAACGTTGTCGTGCAGACTTGACGGATGACAACTCGATGTCCCACCGCATCGATTAATCATTGCTAACCATCGCTTCATTCTCAGCTTAACACGTTGACACCGGGAACCGTAATATTACATTTTAAAACTCATACTGTTCTTGAGTCGCTGGGCGTGAATGTGTTAAGTCATGAACGCAGCACGAAAATGTCTCGTACATAAAAAAAACAGAGGATCCAGACGCAGATACAAATGTTGAATTAGCCTTGAATCTGGCGTAATTTCAGCCCGGTATCCGGCAACACTGGGGGACGGTACCGGAGCAAGTTCCCTAAGCCTAATTAAACGACAGCTAATTTTACTTTTCATGGCGAAATGATACATCACAAACAAAAGACCACTTTTCGTCACGTACGAGTTAATATCTTTCTCATGGTTGGTCTCTTTCCTCCGAAAAGCCCCCAGGAGTGGCTACCCAGGGGGGGGGGGGGGAAACAAACTGGAATGAAATTCACATCTTCCAAATGCGAGATTCAGTGTTCTCCACAACCCCGGGGAGATGGAGCTTCAAATTAGCAGGAACTATTCTACGTTGAGAGAGAAAGAAGCAAGCTAAATTTCGTTCCTGTTGATGCTCTCAGAGTGCAGTACGAGGAGATTGAATTTTGCTACTGGAGGGGGTTGAAGAAAGGTAATAAGCGCTTCCAAAGCCTATTGATGAACGAGCTCCATTTTCCTCTGTTCCGGCCCTCATGATGGGGTTTCAGCTGTCGTACAACAGCATCCGCAATGACCCCAATTTTCTGGGAATCTTGGACAAGGAGACACGGGCGATCTTTAACAGGATGAGGGGCCGTTTGACTAAGAATAGTGGACAGATTCAGCCATACAATTTATCAATGGCGAATTCATTTTTCGCGTGATACTTAGTTAAGTTCGCTTTGCATCCTCAGTCTGTTACTTTTCTCATTAGGAAACACTTAATAAAGTATTATCATTCTCCTTAAGTGGACAACGCTTGGATCAATAATGCACGTATCTAAAATGGATACCAAATAAGACTTTGAAGTTTTTTTAAATGTAGTTTGTATGTGTGAAATATCCTTATTCTACAATGAGGAATCGAAATTTTAACATTTTATCGACCCTATGTTTTGCTCCCCCTCCCTCCTACATGAGAGTTACATGCGATTCGCTTCACTGATTGTCCCAGATTTTATACGTGGAAGAGAGACTTGAACGATTAGGATAAACAGGGGAGTAGTGGACCATCCGGTAGTAGTGGACCACTCCTAAGTTTTTCTTCCTATAAGATGCTAAACAAACTTCATTTGCAATATTCACTTATGTTAGCATTTATAAGTAATGTTCCCTTCAAGGGCTAACAGGAAGCAAGCAACATTTAGGATTCTTTGTGGTTACTAAATTGTCTCTAAGTTTTTCTAAGGCAAAACGTATGCAAAAACTTAGAGACAATATAGTAACCACAAAGATTCCTAGATTTAGCCCTTGAGGGAAACATTACTTATTAATGCTAACATAAGGGAAGATTGCAACTGAAGCTTTTTCAGCATCTTATAGGAAGAAAAACTTAGGAGTGGTCCACTACTCCCCTGTTTACCCTACTATCATGGATAGAAGCAGAATCAAAGCAGCAGAAATGCGATCTCTTAGGCTGATTTTTGGCAAAACACGAAAGGATGTGGTCAGAATTGAGCAAATCTGCAACATCCTCGGATTTCGTCCACCTATGAACATAACCGAAGATGCCCATATTGGCTGGGACATATTGAGAGAACGAAGAGTAGAGAAATTCCCTGAAGTATTTGGATGGACACCAAGAAGTAAAGGACAGCCTGGAAGATCGAGAAAGCGCTGGGGAGACAGAATACTGTCAGGCAAGACACGAGAGGGGACAGGAGCGGATAGAAGGCATAGAAGAATTTGAAGATCCAAGTCTGGCCGATCGGGCGGCTCCTGTCCCACTCACTTCTGTCCTGTCTTCTCCCAAGAGTGGGTACCACAACTTTCATGATGGCGAATGACATGAGAGAAATTGATGAGGAAGAAAATGCAAGATAGTGTAGGATTACCCCGAGAGAACCCCAGTAGCACAAAACATTGAGTCAACATAGATTAAATGTTGATTCAATGCTATGTGCTACTGGGGAAGACAGTTGGAAATTTCTCCTTTCTTATCATGATATTATACAGGGTAGCGCACAAAAATGCTTCAAATAGCATTAACCTATATATCATCTGTTGTTAAGGTAGACAATGTAAATTATACGTCATCTGACAGACAAAGCAAACAATATTTTTTTAATGTAGAAAATCATATTCAAAGCGTTCACCGCTCCGTTGGATAATCTGTCTGGTAACCTACAGCAGTGTATTCAATAGCTACGCTGGACCGACGTTGTATCAACGTTGATTTGACTTTACGCGTTTCAATTTGTTCGCTGGGAACCTTGTTCAGCGTCTCTTGTGTTCTGCCTCTGAACGCTGTATCCATAGAACGCTTGAATTCGTTAATGGTGTGTGGATTAGGGAAGAACACCTTTTCTTTAAGGGAATCCCATTCTGAAAAAAATCTGGCGGGCTGAGAACAGAACTTGTTTGGCCACGGGATACCCTCGCACATACTGATAACGCTTTCTCTTCGAGCTTATCATCGATCTTCTTAGCCCTTGGATATGATGGGGATGTTCTATCAGGAAACCGTCGTCTAAATTCTCTCTTCACAGTAACAGGTGAATGCGTTTATGCTCTTTGCTATTTTTTTCCGAGTAAATAACCTCTTAAAATCCGACGATTAAGAAGATTGTTGATTAGTTTAGCTTCATTGAACACTGGCCTCAGTCAAAAAACGCTGAGAGAAGCCTGTATTCTTTCTCCCTGGAAGCTAATTTATAATTCCCTATTGACTTTCACAATATACCAATTTTTTTTACCACTAATATCCGAGACTTTTGACTAAATTCTCCTCATGTTATACTCCAATCAGAACCGCAGTTAACCCTCATATTGACAGCTTTTCTCCGGAACCGCCCCTTACCTCCGCAAAGTCAACATATCGATGACCTTCACAATGTTTCAAAACAACTCGAGAAGATATGGTATCATCTCTTGACTTTTTTAGGTGTTCTCTTGATCGCACTCCATGGCTGCAAAGATCATACACTCAGAGATATCGCGTCAAAAATAACTTGAGCTCCACTCCAGTTTTGGGGATGGACCAGTAGCATCTCAGTTTGAGGTTCGATTTTTCATGAATCTTTTCAACAATCTTTGGGTTCCAATTCGATGGTCGAAAATCGTAAATATTCATGCCAAATTTGAGTTCGACATATGTATAACATCCCGTTTGCCCTCATTTTTGTGAAACACATTCATCAGATGTTTCACGTTTCGTAGAAATCCATCAATCGTGACTTTAGACACCGAGTTCGAAGTCGCTGCTGCTGAACATTGTTCCCTGAAGGCAATCAATCATTCCCACATTAAGTAGAAAGAAGACTCTACCTCTTCCTCAGCCGGAATCACTATGTACTATTCTCTAGTGCAGGAGTAACTAACTTATGAAGGAACGAAGTTGAAGGATTGGAGGCGGGGGGAGGGGGGTTCACATTGCAGCGCGTCCGTTCGATAACGTTGCTTTCTGCAAATTAGAAACAAATAACTTCAAAATGTAACATCCTCTCAAGGTGTTATGTTCAACTTTTACCATTCCCACTTCAAGACGGCCTTACTCTATGTTCAATGCATTAGCAACAATGTATTAGCCTGGAGCTGTATCTTAAGTAGATGATTGCTGCGGAATTACATAAGTTTTTGATAAAATGGGTCTCAAAACTCAGGCGATAGCGACTGCGGTAAAAAAATTTTACTTTTTACAGAATCGCAGTCGCATTCGAAGGATGGGAAGCTTATACTGAGACAAAACGGAAGTTTTGCCTTAGTGTGGTTTGGTTTTGTCGTTTCCTCATTTCCATTGCAGCGAATGAAGATGAAAAACCAACACAGATATCCCATTGATATTTGACTGCGACGAGTTTGTTTCCAACCTCTCGACTCCCGTTGGACCATGCTCACCCGTACCGAGGGCATTTCTTTTTCTTTTCAATTCTTTGCTCTGTATCTTTTCATCGACAACATTGTGTTTGAAAGATTTTTTAGTTAGAAAGCTTCATCACTGATTCGCATCTCCAGCATTCTCAATACTCTCGTTGCAGCTTTCCTTCCTTCCTCTAATTCTCTTTAGACTTCTTAGCCCTGCTCTATCTCTTCCTTTCAGCAGCTAAATTTTCATACCAATAATCCCGTCAGTGAGGATGTAAAATTATCGATACTGAAGGAGGCATTATTTACCGGTAATTTTGCCATTATTTAATGGGAAATATTGGTAGTTTACCAGTTCTTTACCACTAGTTTACCGGTAAGCCAGCTAAGCTAATGTAAGCCAAATTTATATTTTTAAGTGGACATCAACCTCTGTTTCATTAAAAGCCAAAATATCATCCCTTTAAGTTGAGAACCCACTAGAAGAAAAAGTAAATAAGTTGGAAAACCCTATGCACTCGAGGCTTAAGAGGGGAAAAATTGTACTTGCAAGAATTGAAATTGTAGTGAGCTTTTTCACTTTAAAGTTCATGTAATCCAATTCTAATTATATCAAATTCGCATATATCTGAACAATATTTTAAATTCATTCCAATCTGATTAGAGCCTGATGCTGAAAAGCCTTATGGAATTTTCATTCACTGTCTGAGGCAAATTGATGCAACCCTAATATGCTGCTTCGTCATTCATCATATAGCCAAATACATCTCAAGCAGCATGTTCACGTAAACAAGATATCAATTTGTTGCAAACAATGTAAATTTCTTGCAATTGCCATGAAAATGACATCACGAATACGTAAAATTTACGTTCCTATATTTACGTCACCAAAGTGTACGTGTCTTTTACATCAACTAGACGTCACTCCATCTGACGTGAAGTACATGATATCAAGTTTATGAAAAATCCTTCTACTTTTTATTATGCAATCCATGAATATATATATGGAAAACATGAAATTATTATATATTTTTTAAAATAATATATGACTCAGGGAATCATTAAATGCTGAGGTTAAGCTTTTTATTTCAGCAGTGCGCGGGATTAGGGAAGAATAGAATCCGGCTGGGATTCACAAGAACTACATCGTCTCTATCCTAAAAGGAAGAGAGCTCCTTTGAACATCTACTTCTCCCGAGGTTCCGGTACGGGAGGAGGATGCAGTAGGCTACTTTGATACTCTTGAGTGCTGGTGAGGATGAGTACTCATGTACTCGTCCAACCACCCTAGAGTTCTGAAGAACTTGAAGGAATGGGAGATTCAGTATATAAAAAGGTACTGATTGGGTTTTTAAATACGCATGAATGCCAGGGGAAAATTAGCATAAATCTTACGTAAAATGAATGTAAACATGCTGGTTGGAATGCAAACGGGAATGTCAATTTTACGTAAAATTGACGTTAATTTTATATCACCGTTTATGTATCACAGAGGTGACATTTCTGCAAACATGTTGACATTTTCTTGACAATGGTTTGCGTAAAAATGATATAAAATTGACAAAAAATTTATATCCATTTTACGTAAAATTAACATAAACATGCTGTTTGGNTTTCTTGACAATGGTTTGCGTAAAAATGATATAAAATTGACAAAAAATGTATATCCATTTTACGTAAAATTAACATAAACATGCTGTTTGGGCAGACACTGCGGACAGACCCCTAACTAGACGGGATTGAGTATCCAGCACTGTAAGAATCACATGAGCGCCTCAATTCTCGGCTATGATGCAGTTACGCTGGCGGTTCACAAGGCAAACCATCTCCGAAAAAATTAGCAACAGGCACGATGCATGAAGTACGGGCAGGTTCAGGATCAACATGAATTTCTGAACGGGAAGAAGACTCGATCTTCTAATCATCGGTGACGTTTCCGTCGTTAGGGACACACAGTTCCACCAGAAACTAATTGATAGAGCTGGGGTAAAAGAAGAAGTGAGGCAACGGGATCGTTTATCTTCTGCATTGATTCACGAGTGTCTGTGTACAAACTATGATGGTGTTGTAAAAATAGAAACTTGCCCATCATCGAAGTGGGGTTGTGTGCTTATGTGACGTACAGTGCTGCACTGTAGGCAGACCGGGGTGGTGGCGGCTTTGCGAAAGTGCCGTCCAAGTAGGAACAGGCCTGACTCTCATTCTCTTCGAGTTTATCGCAAGAGTAGATCGAAAAGTAAAAGCAATAATTGTTTTCTCAAGTGTCTTTCGATCTACGACAAAATGCTTTTGGGGGGTAAGTGCTACCATATGAGGGGTAGACGCTACCATATATGGGGAGGGGCTTATATTGAGAAACGAACGTGCGACTGACACTGCTTGAACACATGTGGCATGAGAAATCATCGGCCATAACTTTTCACATCCAAGACTGGAAGTGATTTCATCTTACTTTCGGTGTCATAGTCGCAGACGTATTCATTGCAGATTGAAAAGAAATTGAGTTCAGAAAATCCCTGCACTACTCAGACCTTAGCATAAAAAAGGATTGAGAAATGCTTCAGAGACTTTCCTGCCTTTGCAATTATGTGATCGTCATTGACTCTAGCGTAGAACGACTCTAAAGGGAAGAAAATACTGAATCAGAATATTAATGCATTTTCCTGCAATGACAATTTCTGTTAACTGTGTAAAGGTGATCACTGGTAATTTCCCAGTAATATTACCGGTAAGCACCACCGGGGTAATTATTGGCAATCCAGTAACGTTACGGTAATATTACCATTACACACAACCCTAAATCAAAGGCACAATATATAGAACTAACGAGTGTCGCTGTGGTCGCGCCTTCGGCGCTCCATTACCTTAGATAGTGATTAATTCATTCATTTTTTGCGAAATGGGAAACATTTATTTAAAGTACGTCCCCATTGAAATGCGTGACATATGGGGTCGAAAGTCTTGATTTTTATCAAAATCATTACTTCTATGATTCTATGTGTGTCTAACTTGAAATCCGTTCTTGTGTCCCTTTTTGTAAGGGTGGAGAATACATTTTGAAATACTTCCCTCCTATAATCTATGCTAAGGAGGCATTTCAAATGTAGGATTTTTCCTGTATTCAGCCATCAAACAGGTACTTCTAAGGGAATTTTAAATTTTCTGTCTCTGCTTCATTGGAACAAAGAAAAATGAGGAAAATGGGACTGAAAAGAGTGCCCTGATGGGTTTTAACGAAATTATTTTTTCTTTTGAAGTGTAGACTACGGGAACTCCATGTCACCCAATTTCAGCCCTATACGTTTCCCCTTTTTGCTGGCGGAAAAAAATGTATTTGGAAAAGCCACCCGCCCAAAAGCTGTGCTGTGAGGAAACGCACAAAAAAATTTGTATTTTTCCTTAAATCATCACGTCCGTTATGCGTGCGCCAGTTACTTTTCTATTTCTGCCCGATTCGGTAGGACATGAAAAAATTTTCGAAAACGTTACGTCCACAAGAAATATGAACCCCTAAAAATAATTTCGGAATTTTGACATTTGACATTTGAGCTCAGTGCGTCAACGGTCACGTTCTTACTAAGTTTCAGCTTTCCATGTGTTTCAGTTTGATTGAAGGAAAGAGTACTATTTGAAAATACTAGTACCTGAAAGGTGTGCCCCTATTGCATGGATCACCAAAGTAGAACTTTTTCTGAACTCAGCATATATATGAATAGCTACGTATGTCAGTCAGCTACTCACGATCGCCTATATTTAATAAAAGTAGAATATTTTCTTTACTCAGCTATCCATCAGGTACTTTGCCAAGTTTAAACTTTCATGCGGCGTGTGTTTTGCTGGATCAGTGAAAATACGCCATTTGCAAAATATGTGCCCTGAGCCGTTTTAACCGAAAAGTACCATTTTTTTTAACTAAAATCCATCCTCAGTGAACTTCATGCCCACAAAGTTTCAATATTATGTTTGCCCTTTTCCCAGGTGAAAAAACATGTTTGGAAAAGCCGATCCACCCAAAAGCTATGCCCGGAGGGGATGCACCATAAAAGCTAAATACTCCCTCAGCTCAGTGACATTTCACTTATACGTGTGCCACGTTTCACCTTTCCATTTCTGTCCAATTCGCCATGACAATTTTTTTTTTCAAAACATCGCCCCTCGAAAAAATTCCCCCAGGGGATGTATCGAGACGTAACATTTTTATGTAACTCCTTCTCGCAGTAGTCACATTCATGCAAAATTCCAGCTTTCCATGTTCATCAGTTTAAATAGTGCAAAAAAATAATATGGAAACATCTCCCTTTGAAATTTGTGCCCCCAGGGCATTTACTTCCAAAGTCTGAATTTTTCTGCAGCATCCCAATAGGTAGTTATGTACCAAATTTCATCTTTCCGCACCACCTCAATAAGCTATATCTAAATATATATATAGATAAATATATATATAAATATAATAAATAAAAATAAATATATATTTATATATATATATATATATATAAATATATATCCAAGTATCTAAAATTTTGCATTTTTCCTAAACTCATCGTCTCGGTAGGCACCTCCATGCCAGGTTTCAGCTTTCCATGTCTCCGTTTTACTCAAGCAAAAGTAATGTTATGGAAGGGGAATGAGTAACGGGACATGGAAAGCAAAAAAAGCCAAAAGAAAGCCAAGGAATGTCAGGGAATTGAACCCTGACCTTCTGATTGCCAGTTTGATACGTTACTACAACACCACCGAACCCAGCCCATCCAGTTGGTTCTCTGAATGCCCTCCTCATCTGTCACAAAATATATTTAAGAAAAAACGTTTCCCCCCAAAATGTGTACCCCCAGGGTGTGTACCTACAAAGTCGGATTTTTTCTGAACTCTGCATCCCAAAAGGTGAAACTTGGCAAGAACGTGACTGTTGACGCACTGAGATCAAATGTCAAACGTGAAATTTCCAAAATATTTTTGGGGGTTCATATTTCTTGGGGACGTAACGTTTTCAAATAATTTTTCATAATCAGTCAGTCACGATCGTCTATATATATTAGATGTTTCATTGAGGGATGAAATAAAAGAATTAACTTAGATGAATGGGGGGGGGGGGGAGTGAATCGTTTCGAAGACGTACGAAAGATATGGTGACGTCTGGGATGAGAGGGGGGAGATCTTTCGTTTCATCTAGAATCGATCGTATCATCCCTCAAACATGTACCTGTACTTTCCATTCTTTGCCGTAACTTGTATCTTTCTTCGCATTTCTTCACGGATTACAGGAGGTACTTCTATGCGATCGATTAGTTGGCTGAGGAGTGATTGCTCCCTTGAAGCATCCTTCGGCTCGGCTGAAAATTGCGATACATTGTCATTCCTGGCCTTGTACATGCATAATCGGAAGGGACTTGAAACATGAAAATTTCAGCTATTCCTGTACAAGTTTATAAACTGTCTTCCTTCTGCTCTTCTCGGTTCTAACCCAAGAGAATCCACGCCCAGATGTTTGTGAGAAAAGCCTGCTTGTTTTTACTTTAGTCACGCTTGACAGAGGATCAGCGTGCTCACATTCCACATCCTATAGCCACGAGAGGGAAGGAATTCAAACAGTATGAGCTGTAAGCCTTAAGGAGGGGTTAAAGGATATCGAAGGTGCATAGATGGCAGATGTTGAAAAAGGGCAGAAATGCATAGGGAGTGTCAACAGTTATAGCTGAAATGTTCACGTTTCAAGCTCCTTACCATCGTGCTCATACAGGGTGAGGAACCACGAAATATCGGTATTGCGGCTTTCAACAGCGCCGAAGGTATGCTTTGTGAGAGTAATGACTTTTCTTCCTGTACTATCGACTGTACTATCGACTGCATAGAAATATCTTCTGTAGTCTGCGATGAAACAAGAGGAAAGATACAAGTCAAGATGAAATTCTCAAGGAAATATTCATGATAGGGAGGTTATTACATGATCGATTCGCGAAAGAGTAAAAGACCTCCGCCCTCTCATTACAGGCATATGATATCGCCCAGAGCTCCTTGAAAATTTCCCCCACCCATCATCGAAGCTAATCTCTTCTCGGCGGAGGGTTCAAACGGGAAGCTCTACGAGGCTTGTATGAAAAGTCATGCGTGTTCCGCAATAAAAATTTGCATATTGCGCGCACGCGAAAAATTCCTACAAATTCTGAAAGCCCCGTCAAATAGGAACACAACAACATACGAGGCTTGTATGAAAAGTCATGCGTGTTCCGCAATAAAAATTTGCATATTGCGCGCACGCGAAAAATTCCTACAAATTCTGAAAGCCCCGTCAAATAGGAACACAACGATATGCGGAATGTGTTCCAAACCCTCCCGAATCACCGGAAAAAAATTGTTACACAGAGGCATGTAAATCACATTTCCCGATTTCCAAGAAATTCTTTTT